>JAOVVB010000004.1:18871842-18882526 GCA_028570985.1 Heterobranchus longifilis | reverse complement strand
CTGTTAGCGAAGCATATTTCCTCACAGCGTCAAGATGTCATAATTAGGGGCGAGAGGCCTGCAGACGCAGAATGATATTTCTCAGCTCCTGCTGCGCGGCTAATTTGCACAATCTTTCAGATTCGGAGTGGGGAGAACGCGGCCAACCTGGCCAACGAGCTAGCAAAGCACACCAAAGGGCCCATCTTCCCCGGCGACATCAGTTCCACCATGAGGCTCATGGAACAGCTGGTGGACATCCTGGATGCCCAACTACAGGAGCTGAGGCCAAGCGAAAAGGACTCTACCGGACGGAGCTTTAACAAGGTACAAATAGATTTATCTTTGTCTTTTAACTTTACTTTTAGGCACATGGAGCTGACTCAGCAACTTCACGACTTTACCCTCTGTTGTTGCACTTATTACTGGACATAAAAAAAACACACACACACACACACAGCAGTATATCATTTTTACTCAAGGCTTGTAGAAATGATCAGAGGAATTCTTTTAACTCTTTTGTGTTGAGACCAATCAAAAATGGCGCATTAGTGCGGGGTTTTACTCAGAACAAATTCATATTCACTTCTTTTTTTTTTTTTTTCCTTGTTGGTTCTGAGTTTGTTATTTTAGATAATTAATCTAGTATTATTTCTGGTATCGCCAGCGATAACTGTGACTTCAGAGGGTTAAATCCTCATTAAGCATTAGAAATTTGGCATACAACTGATGTAATCGTCTGCAGTATATTGATTTTGATTTTTTGGCCAGACACCACCTTTTAAATTTGGCCTTAATGCACACAAGAGAACGAGCAATCGAAACAGCTCATTAGTGTTGCTGAAGTCCATGTGGAACAGTTATGTGTGTCTGAGGGCCAGTGTTTTCTAACGTCTTTCTTTCTTTCTTTCTTTCTTTCTTTCTTTCATCTGTCTTTTTGTCTTCTTTCTAATAAAAAAAGCTTCAAAAGCGAGAAAGGACATGCAGGGCATATATGAAGGTATACTTGTGCCAACGGTACCATTTTTTCTTTTCTTTACATGTTCCTCCTCCCACTCCTCCCTCTTTCCCTGCCACTGCTAAGCGGCATGTTTCACTGCCATGTAGCGTCTCATTTTCCCCATCACTTGATGAATTTTGATCTACAAGTGCCCTCTAAGCTTGTGCCAGCTATACTGTGACTTGGAACCATCATCTCTTACTAATCAGTGCAGTTTGTCTCCTGCTATGGTACATGGCAGTATGTGTCAGCATTTGATTTGCAGCTTGGCTGTTCATTGTTTCTCAATTTGAATAGCTGTTAAAAAAAAATGTTTTGATTTCTATGCTATGTCAAGATCGTACATTATTTTTCATTTAGACAAAAAACAAAAAACTGTGGTCCATTTAGGGTCTAGTAGTATTTTATATGCGCACTGTGAGCGCACAGGCTAAATCAGCAGATTATTTTGGTTGGATGCACTTTTTTGCAAAGTATGTTATACGCATAGATGGTCTGCATCGTACAGCAGCCTGTCAGGAGAGAATTAAGGCATGATTAAAATGCAGCATGTAACTGGACAGTGACACGGTTCTTGTTAGTTTGGGCTTTCTATTCCAGCACATTGCCGTTTAAAGGAGACATTAGCCGTTATATAAGCAATGTAACAAGGTTCATTATAGCTACTGTAATGATTCCAAATTGAAATTCCAGATTTCAAACCACAGGCTTCAGACGTGTAACATGATTATCTCTTAATCAGGGTAGGATGACGCAAATTCTCCATTCGCCGCATTTCATTAAATATTAATTAATAAAATATGGGATCTTATTAAGGCTATTCAGGACAGAGAAGGGAGGAAAGAAAGAAATGGAGGAGGGCTTGGTTGGAGGAACGAGGTAGTGATGGAGTACTACTTGGTAGTACTTGGTGTCACAAAGTAAATTAATTGAATGTGGCTCTGTGACGAAAGGAACATCAGTAAAGGTGGAGTAAGTGGCGCTGTCTTAGCATAACAATAATCTCATGCACACTGGGCCGGGCCAGAGTAAAAGTTTGCGATGTATTGAGAAGGGCACCCTGCAATGCTTATCAGCTGAACAGCGAAACGCGGTGGCACGGAAGATGTATGGCTGTCGTCGAATCGCCTGACCTGAACCTTATTGAGCGTTACAGGCCTGGCAGGGTTTCTAAGCAAGCGTTAAACACAAGCTTTTTACCTAAGATGTCACTATATCTAGTGACTTATGATCCCGTGAAATGGGACAACTATGAATAAAAAAAGAAGTGCAATTCCCATTCGGTTCATCCAATATAGGTGCGACGTGCCTTCTCCGGCATTCCGAATCGCATGGAGTGATGATAAATGCTGTCGAACAAACACAAAAATGACCTCATTGTGCATTTAATGCAAATTGGATGGCTGCGCAATCTTGCGGTAAGCAGCGCTTTGTACTTTGTACCGAATATGCTTTATTGGATTGAGATGTGAAGGTTAAACAGACCAGTAAAGCTATGAAAGAAATGGCTGTTATGCTGCTGCAACCATTCAGTGACAATACATGCCTTGAGACATGGTGCATTATCATGCTTTATGTGCAACTGTGGATACACTGTAACCATGGAGGGATAAATGTGTGCCAGGAAAACATCGTCTACCCCATAGGCTCTGGTTCTCCTTCGGGGAAAATAAGAGTTTCAGAGCGAGAGCTGCACAATTCACGGACAAGTTACTGTCCTGTGTTTTTCAGCACGCTACAGGGAACATTACCATTATGTAAAATAGCAGAAATGAAACAAATTACATAAAGATTGCCATTTTAGTGTGGAATAAAGCTAGACAAAGAAGCTAACATGCAGGAGGCTGGGCGTTTTGAGCCTTCTAACATTTACATTAATGTACCTTTTTAAAAGCTTTTTAAGTGGTGTAGCAGCAGTCACACAGTCACAAGGTTGAGTTTCACACCTTGAGTCTATTTTTGCCATTGTCACAGATGGTATTTCACTGAAAGCATGTATGACATTCAGCACAGCGAGCTCCATTACAGTAACTCCTGGTCTACAAATGCGTTCCAACATAAAAATGTTCCTGGACCTAAGCCCCAGGAACTGCCTCGGTTAGTACCTTTGTGATAACCCGTCACAGACCCAGATGTACGTGCATCGCATCCACGATGCAAGAGAAATCTCAATTCTTCCACGGCCAGGCGACTTTCCCACACTTTTCCATTTCCCATGTTGTGGCCCATTTGTGGCAGCGTCCCGTAAGTGCTCCTTAGATGGCATTTAGCAAAGCAGTGTTCAACTCGGATGTGATTAGCCTAGTTGTGGCCCGGCTGCTTTCTCGTGCGATTATCACCATCCTCTTTTGACCTCTCTGACAGGCTGTTTTTATGCTTGTTCAGTGCTTCTTTTCTCTCAATTGTTAATAATCTCTCGAAACGGTTTTGTGTGAACAGCTTAGGATAGCTGTTTGGGAAATACTAAACCAAATATCATTCCACTTTAAAAGTTAGGAAAAAGTCTAGTGTGTAATTGAACAATAATTGATGGTAGACATACGCATCGGACTGATTTTATACCATACACTATAGTTGCGTCACATATGACTTATATATATATATATACATATACATATACAGTCGGTGTTAGAGTTTATCATTTATGCATACAGTTGGGTCATTTCCAATAATCAGAATCATATTGTGATCAATTTGTCACCACACAAGCAGAATATATAGGACTAAAGATGCGTAAAAAAATAAAGGCTTGAGAAATGCAGAAGACTGTAAGCCCTGGTAACAAGCTGTTGGTAGTCAGACACCAGTGTCAACAGCAGCTAGTGGCATTACCCTGCAGGTGTGAATAAGAAAGATAGATAAAGAGCAGGAGTTTGGAGCCACATAGCAAATTGCAAAATCACAGGTAGACTGCGGGAGGCTTTCCTGCATTGTGAAGCAGTCTGGATAAATAGACACGTTATTTTGCATTGTTAAGTTATTTGTGGAGTTATAATGTTGTTTTGTAAGATCCAGAATTTCCGCATATATTTGCATGTTATTAGCACATAGGAAAACTGTGAGTGCGTAAGTCTGCTTGGGGTGTTTTTTTGAATAATTACTGATGTATTGTGTAGGCGACATCCCCTGACCCCCCACAGTTTGTGTGAGTACCCCCTGCCAGTAAGATGTTATCATTGCAAGCCTTAAGCATAATAAAACTATATGCCCTAAAACTATGTCACACCAATGAACACTGAATTAGATAGGTTGCCTGATGATCCGTTAAATCATCGGTTCGCAAACGGGCCGCTGATGACAGACAACTGTGT
Source organism: Heterobranchus longifilis (assembly GCA_028570985.1). Lineage (NCBI taxonomy): Eukaryota > Metazoa > Chordata > Actinopteri > Siluriformes > Clariidae > Heterobranchus > Heterobranchus longifilis. The sequence goes on along the minus strand of JAOVVB010000004.1, from coordinate 18,878,236 downwards.
CGATGCATTTAAAGTAAACTTATTTTTTTTCTGAATACTATAATGCTTTGTATTTGCCACATCACTGATATCTTAACAATGGTTAATGTAACTTTGAAAGAAATGAAGAATAACCTGAGTGATTAACTGTTGATTGGAGACGGTGATGTCGGTGCAGGACTCATCCATGTATGTACTAGAATATATGCAAATGTGCACAGCAAGTGTGGCAGTGAGCGGTCGAGGATGTTCAGTATTTGGTTAGATTGCATTCTGAAAGCTCAGAAAGCTGTTAAAAAATATGTTTCTGATTTATTTGTAAACTACATGTTTGACTCCATGAAAAAAAGCATAGTGCTCTCACTATGTTATGGCAACAGGCACCACGGCGCTTGGCAACTTTTATGCTGTTCTCTACGTTTTGTTTCGGAAAATCCCATGATTAAAGATTTGTACTGGTTGTAATTACCTTTCAAATGAACCCTGGCATTTAGCACTTTATTTTATTTAAATAGTGCTGAAATTACTGTGCTGAAGTACAGAGCCAAAACACATGGAAAAACTGTATTACTGTCCAGTTTCTCACAATCAGCATTTCCCCCTCTGTCTTTTCCTTACTGATTGTGCTTATGGTGGATGGAATGTGCTCTTATGCAGATTCGTCTTTTTTATTATTTTATTTTATTTTTTAGCTTTTTATTTTTATTTTTATTTTTTAAAGAAACTGTATTACCCAAAACATGGTAGTCACGTTGTTAAGGCATGCATTTTTGTTTTTGTAGACATAGGTTATCAGCACTAGTATAAATCAAAAGCTTTGACCTTCGACATCATTATCAGTGCTAACATGACGGTTCCTTTTTGCTCGCAGGCTATCGTGGACACCGTGGACAACCTGCTCCGGCCAGAAGCACTGAAGTCTTGGAGAGGAATGAATATCACAGAGCAGACTCACGCTGCCACCATGTTACTAGACACTCTCGAGGAAGGAGCCTTCGTCCTTGCTGACAATCTAATGGAACCAGCAATAGTGAAAGTGCCAGCTAGCAATATAAGTGAGTACTGCCGGTAAATGTGGCTAATCTTAAATACGTCTTGTTTGCCACAATGGGATTTCCAGTCTAGACATTTTAGAAGTGCATGTACTTGATGTTTTTAAACAGGAATCATATTTGGATTAAGCTGCGTCTGTTGCAGCAAGTAATTATTCAATGGCGAAAATCCATGTTTAATTTAATTAAGTGCAAGTTGGTCTTTTGGGATGTGGCCTTAAATCTACAGACAGTGAAGCCCATGTGTTCAAGCTACTGAGGCCACGGTACACTTATTAAACTAAGCAAAGGTCATAACGATGATGCATGATTTTAGAACTACTTTTGGTCTCAGTCTTTTTTCATAAAAAAAAGACATTTATGGCATTTGGCAGATGCCCTCATAAAGAGTGACTTATATTTTATCTCATTAAAAATCCGAGCAGTTAAGGGGCAGACAGTGGCAAATTGGTGATGCCTGAGACCTTCAGATCAGAAACCCACTGCCTTAACCACTGAGCTACCCCTGCACACACACACACACACACACACACACACACCCTACACCCCCCCCCCACTCATTTATTACCAGGTTCTATGTTTTTACAAAATTGTTTTGTCCGTCACATAAAAGAGATAATAGATTTCAAACATAGTCTAGCCTGCCGGTCATTGATGTCTCATCTGAACAATAACTTTTCCAGCTTTTCAAGGGCATGAAATACGCCTGCAGTCATGAAGTCAGTAATTACTATCAGCCTTGATAAATGGAAATAGGTGGTTACAATCAGGGTGTAATTGTTTGTACCCAGTATTTTGCACTTTGAGAGTGAATTTACCAAAAATGCATATACAGAGAGATAATCATGTTGATATTTGATTTTATTATATGCACATGTCCTTGTTTAGTCCGTGTTTTAATAATAGAACGTGTGTGTGTGTGTGTGTTTGGATGTGCCAGATATACCTCTCTAAGTTTAGTTAACAACAAATGCAATTCATTTTGCAGGTGACTTTGATTTGTTATTTTTCTGTATGGAAAGCATGTTCATGCTTCATTTTAAATCAAGGAATGGTGAGATAATTAATTATAAATTAGAAACCCTCAGGACAAAATGTTTTCTTTTCTCTCTCTTTATCCAGTCCTGGATGTGTATGTGCTGAGCACAGATGGCCAGGTGCAGGACTTCAAGTTTCCCCAGAGCAGCAAGGGTGGGATATCTATCCAGCTGACAGCCAATACAGTTAAACTGAACAGTCGGAATGGTAAATACACACACACACACACACACACACACACACATACAAACACAGACAGCAGTGGCAAAAGAAGTGCGTATAAGGAATGAGAAGTATTAAGTGCCAAAGCATGTTTTTTTTTTTTTTTTTCATGTATACATGGATTTATTTTTTTATTCCCTCCTGGTGTGTACCTGCAGTTTTGGAATAGCCAACTTGTTTTTGGTTGCCTCCATTCTCAGATAATTACTGCTGCAAAAGCATGCCATTTTATGTTGCCTATTTTGGACTCGGCTAAAAATAAATGTGTAATAAACGTGTGTGTAGGAAACTCGTGAGAGAAATGCTAAGTGTGTTTTCTGTAGAAACAAACACATCTGGACAAAGATGACTTAACAAAGCATTTATCATTGGATAAGCGACTGTTAGTGTGTAAGAGCGGTGATGCTGTATTGCAGCAGTCACTTTTGTTAACCTCAGCGAGGAAGACAATTAACAGGACTGAGTGGAAATCGTACAGACCACACTGGATGTCCATCCTGATAATTCTATAATTCCCTCATGTTCTACTTTGACCACTTTCTTGATCATTGATCACTTCTTTATAAAATCAGACTAAGTCTTCATGAGAGATCTTGGTTTTCATTTTTCCCTCAGATGCAAGTTGAAGCCGTTGCTCGCGTGGTGCGTGCACAGGGCAATATGTTTCGCTTCCTTCAGGAGCACAGCACACCAACTTATTGATTTCAGACTTCTAACACAGCACTGACGCCATCCCTTAGGCGAGACTGTCTAAAGACTTTTAGTCGTATTAATAACGCTGGAACGGTGGGCATGACTCGGCATATCTGGGGAGCTCCTGGATATCAGCAGTTTTACCTCATATATTGCAGCCCTATCTGAAGCTGTTCATCTCACAACGTCTTTTCTTTTAAATAAGATTCCTGAACTTTAGCCGTGTCTCTCTCGCTCGCTTCATTCACAGGGCTGCAGAGCACCAAGTGAAATTCTGTGTACATACAGACTCATATATATATATATATATATATATATATATATATATATATAACAAAGATCACATATATATATTAATACCTACCTGTTGTGGGCTGTAGAAACCTGATCGATGTACATCAGCACCTAATCTCTTTCGTGTTCTTTTCTTTCTTTCTTTCTTTTTTTTAAATCACAGGTGTTGCTAAGTTGGTTTTTGCTCTGTACAAAAACCTGGGCCAGTTCCTGAGCACTGAGAATGCAACAATCAAACTGGGCAGCGAGGTGAACGGCCACAACCTCACCGTAGCCGTAAACTCGGATGTCATCGCTGCCTCAATCAACAAGGAGTCCAGCCGAGTCTATATAACCGAGCCAGTGATTTTCACCCTGGAACACATCGATGTGAGTCTCACAGCTAAACAAACACACAAGTCATAAGAGCAGGAGCGGTGGGAAGGCAGACAGAAAAGATAAGGGGCTTGTAAACTCTCCTCATTTTTAAATACCCTGCAAGGTCAGAGATGCATTTGTTAAAGCCATTGAACATGAAATTAACTAAGAATGAACTGTTGATTATTTATCTTGACAAAATTCCTAATGAATACTAATTTGTTTGTCGACATTAGGACGTAAGTGATACAATCCCCCCCCCCCCCTCTTTTTTTTTTCAATTGGAAAATTAACTCCCAGATTAGCCACACAATGTGGGATGAAATTACCAGAAGACCAATTATCATTTGTCTTTTAAAGTGGTCAGAAGTGCTCCCAGAGGAAGCCTCTGCTTGATTTTTCCTCTCTATCAAAGTAATTGTGTGATTTTCACAGACATGCCTTAAAACCATTATACTCTCTATTAGAAGCTCATATAATCAATGGTCCCATGCTTAATTTCTCACTTGTTTCGCAACGGCACTGCACGTCGAGCGCTGCACATTTTTTGTAAGGAGAAGAATTAATGCTATACGATCTAGGTGCATGACATCATAAATAATTTTGTTGTTTTTTTTTGGCTTTTTTTTCTCACCAGATGCAACACTATTTCAACTCAAACTGCTCATTTTGGAATTACTCAGAAAGGAGCATGATGGGATACTGGTCCACACAAGGCTGCAAGCTTGTTAAGTCCAACAAAACCCACACGACCTGCTCGTGCAGCCATCTCACAAATTTCGCTGTCCTTATGGCTCATCAGGAAATGCTGGTAAGATCGGGTCGGAAGTAAACGGTGGCCCAGTAACCCTCACCCATTCGTGTTGAATATATATATACAATCCAGGAGGTGTTTGTAGCTCTTAGGAAGCTAGAACAGATGGTTGTGACACACATGATCTATCATCGCCTTGGCAAAACGTTTTATTCATCTCTCCTCCCTATATGTCCTCTCCATCCATCCTGTCGTTCTCCAGGGCCCAGGCAGAGAGCACAAGCTGCTGCTGACGGTCATCCCTCGTGTGGGCATTGTGGTCTCACTCGTCTGCTTGGCCATGTGCATCTTCACATTCTGCTTCTTCCGTGGCCTGCAGAGTGACAGGAACACCATCCACAAGAACCTTTGCATTAACCTCTTCATCGCCGAGCTCCTCTTCCTAATTGGTCGCAGCGTGACAGAAGTCAGGGTAAGCGCTGAAGGCGAAACATTGATTTTGGATTTCTGTCGTACATCGTGTCACACCGAGTCTCTTCCTCCAAGAGAAAATGTTAACGATTTCATATTTCAGCTGTAGTCTTCTGTAGAGAAGACTATTCCTATTAAACACAACCTTCATAGCGTTTGGTTTCTCAATACGATTTTATAGCAGAAGTAAATAACACATAATTGAGACCATTATCACAGTATTGTCCATAGGTTCACGCGTGAGGTTTAAGAACCACATTTTTACATTCGTCCTGCTATAACATCTGTGTGTCTTGCAGATTGGATGCGCGATCGTCGCCGGCATCCTGCATTATTTCTTCTTGTCCTCTTTTGCTTGGATGTGTCTGGAGGGGGTTCATCTCTATCTCATGCTCGTGGACATCTTCGAGAGCGAATATTCACGAAAGAAATATTACTACGTCTCGGGCTACCTGTTTCCCGCCATCGTCGTGGGCGTGTCCGCGGCTGTGGATTACAAAAGCTACGGAACGGAGAAAGCGTAAGCCAATGCGAATATTCGGTTTTAATCAGTGTTTGTGGAAGAGTCTACTGTGGATTGGCAACTTTAAACTTTTCTCGTGCGCAAGAAGCGCAGTCTGCAACATCGATGAGACACACACACACACACACACACACACACACACACACACACACAGTAAATCTTTAAGAGGACACCTGAAGTGACTGTGGTTTTTATCGGCTCAAAAAGCCTCTAGCGGGCTCTTGTTTGTAAAACACACTCTAACAAAGACAAGTGCTGCATGGCAAGGCTTTTACACAGATTAATGATAGCGTTTTAGCTCAGGCTAGAGGTACTAAGGGCTCCTCTTTGTGTGTGTGTGTGTGTGTGTGTGTTAATGTGTGCCTAATACAGGTCACACTGCCTTGTCTAAGCTTCTTCTTAATCGTGGCTAAAGGCAGTAATGCAGCTCATACACATTTCTACAGATAAATATATAGAAAATGAGTGCTTATGGAATGAAGTGTGTTTTCTTTGTAACACAGCAGGGTGAGACAAGTGGTGAGATGAGTGTAACAGCTTTTTTTAGCTGCATTAATAAGTATATTAATGGAAGGTCCTCACAAGTAAGGATAGCAAGATAAGTGTGTGTGTATGTGTGTGTGTGTGTGTGTGTGTGTGTGTGTAAAATGTCTTCTGTGGTTTCTATTAGCACAGTGTAAGTTTGCACTAATTTAGGTAATCAATATTTCTTGCCGGAGGTCACAGACAAGAGCACCTAGATACTTTTACAGACAATTACCATCTTTGAGCTGCATTTAACAGTAATGTATACACTGGCTTGCCAAGCCTACAACATCGTAATGTGATCCACACCAGACAATGTGCTATCTTAGTGAGGATTTTTTCTTTCCCCCTCCCATTAATCCTTATCAAGAGATGACATCGCTTTTTAAATAAATGTGCTATGTATACTGTGTGTATATACAGTACTGTGCAAAAGTCTTAGGCACCATATTATATGCTGTACCAATTTTGTTATATATGTTTATC
>JAOVVB010000004.1:18847583-18866446 GCA_028570985.1 Heterobranchus longifilis | reverse complement strand
AGGCTCACCGTTGCTGGTATGTGTCTTTGTTTGCAGGTCCTGGGTTTTAGGAGCATTTGCCTTACTATGTCTTCTGGCTCTTACCTGGACCTTCGGATTGTTATTCATCAATAGCGAGTCCATTGTGCTGGCCTATCTCTTTACCATTTTCAACAGCTTCCAGGGCATGTTCATCTTCATCTTCTACTGTGTGCTTCAGAAAAAAGTGAGCTTTACTCGTGACCTACAGTATAGAAGCTACTAAAAATATATTTATTTTCATATTTTTAAAAAGTCTATTATATATTACCTTAGGTTGCCTATTAACATTGTACTGCTAAATTAAATCTAGAGCACACCTTTTATACTCTACCACAGTTAGTAAAATTGGTTATAAGAGTTTTGGAGTTAACAGAAACATAGATTCAGGAGCTCGGAGATCACAAATGGCTTTTGAATTGCAGGTTCGTCGAGAGTACAGCAAATGCCTCCGCCACACATCTTGTTGCAGCAGCTTGCCAAGCGAGAGCTCCCACAGTTCCACGAAGACAGCAACAACAAGGACAAGTGCTCGCTACTCCTCTGGCACACAGGTAAACTCAGCACACCGCGCCTAGAAGAACCGAGCTGACCCAGTTTTCCTCTAGGTTTCAGGAAAGATAAAGCACAGTTGTGAATCGAAAGCAAGGTTGTGAACTGATCATATAAAACATGTAATATATGTAACCTGTGATGATTCTATTACAGCATGCAGTGAAGAAGTGCATTGATTTTTAAAGCGCTCTGACAGATGGTGTTTTTTTTTTCTATGTACATGCTCCTAAATAATGACCTGTATCTGATGTTTTTTAAATTGTCGATAATTTGGAAGATGTATAGAACCGAAAATGGAAGCTAGTCTGGGATTTAAGGCTTTCTCTTACTGCTACGGAACGAGTCAAAGCTTAAACACGGTCTATGTTAATCTAACAGAGTCGAATCAGAAGAATGTGGAACGACACTGTAAGAAAGCAGTCGGAATCTTCATTTATTTCAGGGGACATCAACAGCACATCAACCCTCAACCAAGGTCAGTCAAAAACCATCAGTGCAACATCATTTTAGTCTCTTGAACTTTTTGTGAACTAATAAATTAGAGAAGTGATGTTAGGTTATGATTTTCCTTTGCCAGTAAATGTTAATAGACTCATTGTTTTGTAGTACTAAACCTTGGATGGGTGACAGAATAAAGAAAAATCAATTTAAAGTGTAATTAAAAGGTATAAAGGCCACTGTTATCCCGATAGGATGAAAATGATCATTCAGAATAACTTAGAGTGATTTGGAATAATCCTTCGCTTTATAGGTGTATGCCACAACAGCATACCCGCATACATTTTTTTTGTTTGTTTTTTTCTTTAATTTGTCACACATCCCTGCATGATGTACAGTTTAGAAGAAGCTAATAGTATGTGTCTAGACTAAAAGTCACATGGTGCAAAAGAGCTACACATTTTAAGTTCATAAGTTCCTTTGCTCCTAACACACACCCAGGCACATCAATTAATCAAGATGTACAATGACCTAGTGGATGCTATTTGAAAGACTTAGAAAAAAAATGTCATTTATTATTTAGCCAGGGCACAAATGTATGATGATGAGAAGATGATGTTCAACTCTAGCTGACCCAAGTGGTAAGGTTGTGTTCCTCAGTCATCACTTTGGCTTGCTCTAGTATGCTAAAGCAGTCCTTCATGCATGCATAAGTCAGGAGAGGCTGACATCCTTTTCCGCTCTTCATGCTTCTCTTTCTTTGTACTGTCCAACACAAATATTTCAGATAAGATTTTTTTTTTTTTTTTTAAACATATGCGTCTTATGGGTGAAAATGAAATTCTAAACGAGTACAGTCAAATGAGATGCTTACCAGTCTGTCCAGATAAGTGTTAAGATTCTTTAAAGCTGGTAGCTCCTTTTCACCTTATAATTCAACTGGCTTGTGCTTGTAATAACAGATTGGATCATAGTAAACATTTCTGGTATACCAAGCAGCTCAGTAATAATAAGCCTTTGATAAAAAAAAAAAAAAAGAAGCAAACAAAGCTAAATAAAACATTGATTCTGAAAATAAAATGTTTCCTAATAAATGCTCTAGAATGAAGTCAGATTTTGGTCAGGATTAAGTACTAATAATAAGATCTTGTATCTTTGTACATGTTTTCTGAACTTTTTTTTCTTTCTTCCTTCTGTCTTACTGATCCAGGAATGACGTCCAATTATCTACTAACAAATCCTCTTCTACGACCCCAAGGCACTAACAACCCGTATAATACCTTACTGGCCGAAACAGTCGTATGTAACTCTCCTACGGCTCCTGTCTTTAACTCTCCAGGTGTGCTACTAAACCACCGCATTCCTCTATTCTACTCTGATGATGCCTTTGCTGGTGTGCTGTATCCCTCTCTCTCTCTCTCTCTCTCTCTCTCTCTGTCATACAAACCTAAAATGATTATTAATCTGAAAACTTTTCCGTGTCATCTCTGATAAACTGTGTACAATTCCAAGACACAGCCTTTTAGTTTATTAGAGAGAACACTGATGTATACATTTTGTTCACAGTTCATTACACTGTAATTGTTGCTATTGATTTCTGATTGTGTGATAGATTTGATTGTATTTCAGAGAATAATAGGTGAATATTATGAAGCAAGCTGAAGCTTTTCCTCAAAATTGTGGCATGAAAACGGCATGAAGCCATTTCTTTTCTTCATTTTTTTTTTCTGTTGGAATTAAAGCCAATTCTGCATAATCAAGTTAAAATTGATTGGTGTCCATTTCCCTAGCTTCAGCCTAAAACACAATTAAAGCATATGTCCCTGTGATTTACAAGCCTGCCCCAGGGTGTGACATTCAAGTGCTGTGACATTTTGGAAATTGATGTGAAACCTTAATATCTATTTGCTCTGCTTTTTCCCTCTTGCTGCATGGCTCTAGCGACCTACAGAGAGACAAGTATGGGAGTAAAACTTAACTTTGCCTATCAAATGTAATTTTTTTTTCAGCATGATTTTTTTTTTCTAAAAAGGCACAGACCCTGATTTAGCCTCAGACCATCTATATTCAGTGAGCAAGCGGTTCAGAAATATGGCCTTTATCTAGACTGACCAATTCTTTAAATGAATTTTACACTCAACATTAAATAGCTTTAAGATTTGTGATAAAAACTGTGCTGCTGCTATAATAATAATAATAATCATAATAATAATAATCATAATAATCATAATAATAAACATTATAATAATAATAATAATCATGATAAAACAATTTGTATTAATAAGAAGCTAAAATTTTAATAGTATCAACAGTGATGTCTGTAACACAAGGGATGGAGGAATTTTTTTTGTTACAAAAACACACTTTAATATGTGTGCCACAAATTATTCAATAACTGGACTTGTGGTACGAACGCATTTTAGATGTTAATGACAAAACAAATATGAATATTATGTTGCTTGTATGATCACAGTTTTAGTGTAACCTTAGAAAGTAGCATTGAAATCATCATTAACCCTGTGTCTGCAGTATTACAGGTGAATACCATATGACTTTATTAAATTTTTATTTGGATATAATTATTTTATTATATAATTATAATTTATGATTATGGCAATAACTCCTGGCTGTATAGGATATGATTAATGACTGTTACAAATGCATAACTATAATACATCTAGATAATTTAAATATTTGACAATATTTTATATTATTAAAATATTATAGATAATAATAAATAATTTTATTGGAGAAAATGGTTAGTTAAATAACAATTACTATACACCAGTCAGCCACAACACTAACACCACCACCACCAGGTGAACTGAATAGCATTGATTATCAATTTTAAACTAGTGACAGGATCATGGACACCCATTGCTCTTTGTATGCCTTTGGGGACCAAAGCCTTTCCTGTCTGGTCCAATCCCACAGAAAAGCCAATGTAGCACAAATTGCTGGGGAAAAAAGTTAATACTGGCTATGATAGAAAGGTATCAGAACACCCAGTGCATCAAAGCCTGACGCATACTGGAAGAGCCCAGCAGGTAAAGAGTTCGCCCTCCCCAGATCTCCATCAGATAAAGCCCCCCTGGGATGCACCAGACAAACAAGCCTGATCCATGGCAAACAAGTCTGATACCACAACCCACAGCACCCAAAGGATCTGCTGTTAACATACTGGTGCCAGACACCACCACACATCCCTAGAGCTCTTGCCCCAAGGGGCCAAGCTCAAGAGGAACCTAGACAATACTGGGCATAATGTTTCATGTGTCTTAATGTTATGGCTGATTGGTGTAAACATGCAGCTTTCATCTGACTGATATATATATATATATATATATATATATATATATATATATATATATATATATATATCAGTCAGGTGTATGTGTATATATATATATATATATAATTTTTTTTTTATCTATTTAAAAATAGCATTTCTACCCCAATATCACTTGTAACACACTCCATTCAGTAATGAGCTATAAATAAATGCCTTAGTCTCAATACAGCAAACGTTTTCCACTTTCTGTGCGTAATTGGATTTAAGTGATAGAGATGCAGTATCATATCTTCACTCCTCATTAAATTATTACTATCATCACAAATGGATGATATCATTTGGATCACTCTTATTAATGTCTGCAGGTAATTTAAACCAGGATATCAGTGTGGCAAAAATTAAGTAATTTTTTTCTATAGCATTTGCTATAATTTTGCTTTGTGTATGTATTTATTCCGGATCATAATTACACTGATTGTCAATTTTTCTAAATGCTAATTAATTTTTGGCTGCTATCACTGAGAAGCCATCTCACAGCAAAACACAGTTCACAGTTCAGTTTTCACACTTATCGTATTTGTAAGGTTCAACAGAATGTTTTCCTTTTACTCCCCTTTCTCTCGATCTCAAACCCCTGCTAGGCATTACAAATGCTCCCCTCTTTGTCTGCTTCACCATTTTACTACGTGTTTATTTTTTTGTCCCAAGACCTCAATTTAAAGAGATGCTGATAACTGTTAACCTAGCATAGTCTTTATGGCGTTAAAAACAGAAAAGGGCGGAAAAAACATTTGAAACTTCCGCTGCAAGCTGTGAGGAGAACGTAGGCTTCAGATCAACCTTCACCTGCCCAAGGCAACAACACTCATGTACCCACTCAATTAGCTGCAGACTTAACGGCCCAGCTCGCAAAAACAAACTGAATGGTGACATTTAATGAGGAGAGAAGCCTTTAATTGTCTATCAGACTTAATTTGATGAACCCTTGCTCACATTGATTTTGTCAGTGATTACATCATGTTTTACAATGAAGTCATTTGTTTTTTGTTGTTGTTGTTTTGTTTTGTTTTTTTGTTTTTTTTTTGTTTCTTTCTTTTGTCCATCAGCTACTCTTAGGCCAGATAGCCTGAACAGACAGACATGATGTGAGTTGTCTCAAGTTAGTCATTTCCACTTGCCTGTCTGTCGTGCTGTTGGATTTGCTTGCTGGCTTCTTTATTGTGAGAGACTTGGCTGTCTGTGGTTTTCTTTTTTCTTTTTGGTCCCTTTTTTTGGCCATGTGCTTTTTTCATTTCCTTTTTCTCATATCCTCCCACCTCCCCACAGAACCCCATTCTCACTCCCCCTCCCAAAATAAGCTGAAAGACTGATGAATTATGTTAATATTCTAACTTGCCCATCTGTGGCTCCACTTTGGCAGTGTCCTTTAAAATGTGTTTGTGATGTTTGTGCAATTTTTTTTTCCTTTTTTTATGTTGTTTAGGATATCTTGATTATCATGCTAGCAGACTATAGAGAATGCTTCTAACATCATAATAAATGCTTTAGATTTAAGTGTCATGCTTGAAATCTAAAGCCAGTCCTAAACAACATTCTTTATCTTATTTTTGTAACTTTTTCTATCGTTACAGGGCCAGTCGTGACTAATATACACCCCTCCTCACATGTTCTGTTGTTATAGGACACTCAATGAACAATGCCAGGGATACAAGTGCAATGGATACTCTACCGCTAAATGGTAACTTCAATAATAGCTACTCGCTTCGGAATGGGGACTACGGCAACGGCGGCATCGGCCTAGACGAAGCTGCCTTCGAGAAGATGATTATCTCAGACCTGGTTCACAGCAACCTGAGGACATTCGCCAAAAAACAGCGGCACGAGCCTCATCTGTCCACGAGGAATGCAGCTGTGGGAGGGACCAGTAGAAAAGAGGAAGCTACTGTAGTTGAAACTACATCCTTGGTACCCGTGGACAGCGAGAGCAGCCATTTAATGGTGGGGAGTCTAAGCTTGCACCATCACCACCAGCACCACCTGGATGCCCCTCTCATCCCCCAGCGGACTCACTCGCTCCTGTATTACACTCAGGAGAGAGCGAGAACCGAGCCCACAGCTACAAAACACAGCCTGCAGCCACCCACTACGGACTCCCTGTACTCCAGAGAGCTGAACCTGAGAGACCCGCCCTTAACCGAGAGCGGCCTCCAGACAGAGCAACTCTCGCCCTCCAAACACAGCGAGGACGAGGACGCCTTCTACAAGAGCATGCCCGATTTAGGGGCCGGCCAACAGCAGCAAAGCTACTATCAGATGAGCAGGGGAAGCAGTGACGGTTATATAATCCCCAGCCCCCAATCCCCTAAAGAGGAGTGCGAGCCAGAGGTGGACGTACGGGAAGGACAGATGCAGCTCATCACAAGCCTTTAATATGTTCTTTTTCTTATTTTTATTTTTATTTTTTCAAAAAACAATCTGCACCAGTTGCCACAAGGACACTGGGTACTAGGGGAGGGTTTAGAACAAGGTTCATACTTCATCTCCCCCTCTCGTCTTTCACTTCTTTCCCCTCAGAAACATTGCTCTCCACTGTTCCGCTGACATCCCCAAAGACGTGTAGTCCGGTGTAGCTGCATTGCAGTGTGATTCTGCTTGTCTAAATCAGCACTGATTTGACTGGAAAAAAAAAACAAGAAAAAAAAAACAATCAGACATGGGATTTGATGGACACGCGAAGTCTTAGCGCTGCCGATGTTGACTGACTCAGAACTATGGAATGATTTCACATAAAAAAAGAGAAAAATATACCAAATAATAGTATTTCCTGTTTCAGCTCGTACAATGTTTGTCAGAGGTTGTACATAGGGTCACTTATCTTAAATCCAGTTTTGTATTATATACAAAAACGGAGTTTCCAGCACGTAAGCAGAGATGTGTTCTAAGATGCTTCTAATGAGACTGTTTCTTTGGGAAGTTCAGTAGTCTGGATCAACGGCCCCGTCTTTACAATGAAGATCAGATTGTGCTGTATAACCACTAGCCAATCAAACCCCAGGCCTTATCTTTCCATGGTTGTACACTCGAACCATCAAGGATAAAGGCGCAAAAATATATTTTGTTGTATTTCAGGTACATAATGAAAAGGCAACCTTAACTATGAGAAAGAAAACATTTTAATTAAGACTTTAATTAAGACATCCAGAAGAGACTATTGTGTGGGGAAAAAAATTGCACATGTTATAAGAAAATGGTTTGTTCTTACAGTTTATTCATCACGGTGTGTTTGGAGGAGGATTAAGATAAAATGAGTGGACACAGAGCTTAGAGAGGTTGCTGACATCAAATTCTATCTTGTTCAGGAAAATGAGTTTGCTGCACCAAAGCATCAGGCTTTAGGAGGAAATTAGGATTTCTGTTGCCTTTGTTTAAAAGATTCTCAGAGAATCCGGACGAACATGAAAGTCACTCAAGTCCACAGGCAAACACAAGGCTCTCCAGACTCATTCTTCTAAATAGATTTCCGATATTTATTTATTAAATTATTCTCAGTGATACTTTTGAACTCTTTTGTGAATACATTACAGCACTGGTTCATTCTTTGCATTGACATGTTAGTAAGGAGCCCATACAAATAATGTAAAGTTCAACACTTGTTTAACAATAAATAAATGTGAATTTTTGGCTATTATATTTATAGCATGTTTTTATTTTAGTAACTTCAGTGTTTGTATGTGTGTGTGTGCGTGTGTCCATGCCAAAAGGAGTGTGCTAATTCAAATTAATTAGTACTTCCATTATTGTGACAACTCACCGAGTGTGTATCTGCACACAATTTTTTTCAAAGGGTCTTCAAGGCTGTTTGCAACACGTTCACTACGAAAGCTTTTTACTGTATTACGTGAACATAAGCAGATGGTTAAAAGTCACTTCACGCTGACTCTGGTTTAAAACGTAATTACACAACAGCGCTGTTGAATTAACTTTTCTGATCAGGCCAAGAATGTGTTGAGTTTTATATTTATTTATTTTTAATGGCAGCATGGCTTGCAAACCCGATCCGGCTGCAAGGCTTCTACTACATTATGCTACAGTGACATATTAGAGAGACATCCAGAGGATATATATTAAATGAAAAGAAAAAAAGGGCTGGTTTATAATTAAGCAATATTACACAAGAGGGAATGCTTTTGTACTGAATGTCAGCACGGCTGATATCCAGCACAACAGCAATTCCTCGGGTGTGATATTTTTTTTTATATAACACAGTTTATTATCAGAAGGTTATAATTTATTTGTTTAACCAGTTATTTTGTTTCACCAACACGTATTCTTTTGCAGCTGGTGGAACTAGCAGGGGTGAGAATAATTTTTTTATTATTACTACGTACGTATCCAAAAGCTGAGGAAGCGGACAGTCCTGAAAAAAAACTTGAGATTTACTGCATATTTACATTTATTCTACTTTAGAATATTAGCTAACTAATAGTATAAAATAGAAAGCTAGTGTTCTATGTAGGATGAAGTAATCCTTGTTCCACAGACCAAGTAGTGCCATTGATCGGCGGTTAGAGAGGAATTTGGGACTCTAATCAGCTTTTTAGCTCACGTTATCCATGAACAAAACAGCGTGGTTTAGAGGTGATGCGAGAACGACATAGAAGCAATTACTAAGGAGACAAATTGTTGTTTAAGATGACATAAAGATATCAAATATGTTTTCTTGCTGAAAGTGTTTCGGTGACTGGTTTTGAATGTGGGTTTTGGCAGGGAGATGTTCTCCCCTCCTTCCAGTACTGCGGTACTACCTTACCTTACCTACTCTCACCCATGCTGGAGACTGACAGTTAGAGTAATGTACATTGTTAGAATGCCTGTGACGTGGAGTGATACATATAGTTAAACGTTTCAATGCTGTTACCGTCCATTATCACCACTCATGGAATGCCTCTCGTCCAATCAGATTATTCGGTCAGAACTAACCGTTCTATATCAATTGCTATAACAAAAGTAGCAGCAAGAATTTATTTTACAGATATTAAATTCAGCTATAAAATGGGGGGAAAGTGCAATGTGTCATTCTACAATAGATTTAGTACTTTCACTGGCAAAATGCTTTAGTCTATTGGAAAATAGTCAACTATAAGGTGACCCACCACACCATTTTGTCACCGACTATTCCTCCTTCATGTTTTATTCCTTACTTATCAGACAGGCTAATTGAGAAATTATAAGAAATCTGCTGTCCACTTCCACTCAGCACTTGGTGGTATCGTTTCCCTTTCGACAATCTGAAGAAGAAAAACAATAATCCCCACCTCATCATCCATGTCTCCTGTCCAATGACCCGAAACTCTCTTTACCCGGATCCATCTGAGGTTCTCCTTCCATGACACTCTGTCATGTCTGTGACAGTGCTCTGTCCTCCTATAACCCTAAACTCTAAAGCTTGTTTGACAGGTACAGATCAAACAGCAGCAGAAAAAGAAATGCCACTTTCTCTCATATCCTTTCCACTGGTGTAAAAAAAAGTTTTTGTCATCATCTTTTATTAGGGATGCATCATGTTATTTTAAAACAAAGAGGAGAGAAAAATCTCATTGAATCAGCACTTCTTTAATTGATCAGGTTTGGGACATGTTTTGACCTTGAATGCGAGTGAGCATTGATCGTATGTTGCCTTGCTGGGATGTTGGGTGATGGAAAGAAGCAGAAATAGATATAATAAATGTCTCTGATGTATTGTTGATTCTCATTAAGATTCCAGATGGATGCTCGGACAGAAATTGTCATACAGCTCTGGTCCATAATGCCTCAGGAGCTCTTGGCTGCGTTTGGATTGGGATATAAGTCACATTAGATCAGTTTCAAATATTCATCTGCCTACCGGTGCGGATGTTTGTGCTGGTAAAATCAATGTAAACACTGATACTTATTTCTCCTTCAGTTGTTTTTCTGTGAATTTGTTCTTTAATAAATAAAACCTGCTAGTCAAGTACTTATAATCATAACCAGCAATAAAAAAGTGTCTTATCTTACATAAGCAATATCTCCTCCGACAAATCTCCATTCATGACAGGTCACCTTGTGATGTGAATTTAATACTTCTATGTGTCATCTCATTTCTCTGCAAGTCATCACAAGGGTGCAGCTCTTCCTTTAAAATGTAATATCTTCTGGACCCAGGATCAGCTTTAATAAAGCACAAGTCCTACAGAACCTTTCTTGTAAGAAATTAATTTGTGGTTGAAAGGGTTGTTTATGTGTTCTGGAATAATGCAGGTATTCACACGTAATTGGTCATGGGATGCATATTAAAAGCTGCATGCAGTCGCTCAAAGCATTATGATCTACAGTACTGTGCAAACGTCTTGACCCCTCATTTGTTCATATTTTGCTCTCAAAGAGCCAGACTTTCTCGTATTTTTAATGTAGTCTTGAGGAATAATTCTTCAGGCTTCCTGACGGACATGTTTTTTTGTCTCGAGTTTTCAGTCCCTGTACCTGTGCAGCTTCAGAGGAATCATTTTTGTGTGTTAAACCACACAGTGACCTAGGAATCATTCAAGCATAAAAAACATCAAACTTAAGGCATACAGTAAGTCGGTGAGAAACAGGTGCAGATGATAACATATGATCAAGTGATTAGTATACCAGTGATGCTGAGTGGTTGGAACAGACGAGAGGGGAAATGAGGTTTCTGCTGAGGTTGTTAGATAAACAAAAAAATTTAAATTGCCCTTTGCATCCTGTCACTGTAAATTATTTGTTCTCATTTCTGTAATCTACACAATTATTTATATTTTTTATTTAATATGAAAAAAAATGAGGGGTGGCTCAAGAGTTTTGCATAATACTCTATTTTTAAGCAGACATATTAAACAGCGTTTAATCTTCTGTTTTTCTGTTTAAAATTTTGCTTTTCAGAAAAGTAGTCAGATGACTAGTCATATTTTCCATAATTGAAGCAAAAAAAAGGACAATAATATTAGTGCAAAGAACATGTATTTTAATAAAAAGTCTGCAATTTACATTTCCAGCTTCAATTCCTTTTTTATTTTATGCAGTTACCAAAAAAAAAAAAAAGAATAAATGAGCACAACAAATGTGTGAAATAATAACCCTCTCTATTATAATACCCTATTTTAAAACCATTTGATATAAATGTGGAATGCTTAACTAGACTTGCACCTTGGAAATAGGATCCTGTGGGAGCCAACAAAAAAAAAGTCATGGGAGCGTGACATGTGCATGGGAAAGGGGGTTACATACAAAGCCTGTGAGACAAAGGCCATTAAATGATGAATAGATTCCGTGCATCTCTGAGTGTCTGGTTTAGATCTGGATTTTCTCCATCATTCATTTCTCATTAATAAGTGCTTTCTTTTGGTCAGGGTCACTATGGATTAAATTGCTTATTTGTTTATTCCGCATGACCATAAAATCTTTCCCTGATATTTTTGGAATCAGAGAAAAAAAAACCTTTTGTTCAACCTGTAGTGTCATAAATACTAAGTTCATATGAAAATATGTGTAAGGGGAAGTGTTGATTTCTAGCGTCAGAGTTCCTTTAGGAGCAGGCAAGAGATGGATTTAAAACAAATTTAATTCCATGCATATTTTGACACTTAACCATAAGGAATCAACAATAATAGCGATAAAGTTTTATTAGAACATAATTAGATACAATAAAAAGAAACAATTTCCCACTGCAGTAGAATGTAGAATTTACTCTGTGAAGTCAGAATGTCCTGCATTCTTTCCCATTTACATTACTGGTTTTTATGCATAAAATAATTGTGAAGGAAATATCACCAAGATAAGAGTTTAAAACGATTAGTGATTAGTCTTTGGGAAGAAATAGTAATTAGTGATTAGTGACTGGACTTTGGGGGGAAAAAATTGTGAGTAGTGATTGGTAGTTGGGAATAATGATGATCATTGCTTGTTAGAAAGCATCTTGATCTGTGATTGATTATTGAGAAAATTGGTGATCAGTGATTGGTCTTTGGGTGATCAGGGCTGATCTTTAAGAAACAATGGTTGTTGGAAAACAATAGCGATCCTTGGTTGTTGGAAACTATCTTGATAAGTGATTGGATTTTGGCAACAATAGTGATCTGTGATGGGTCTTTGGGAAACATTGGTGATTATTGATTGGCCTTTGGGAAAGAGTGGTGATTAGTGGTTAGTCTTTGGAAAAACAATGCTGATGCTTATGCTTCATATAAACACCACCTTTTTCAGATTTACAAACTTGCAATATAATAGTGCTGTGAGGAAGAGCGCCAGATCAGATGCAAAACAATCCCATATCTAAAAAGTCAGCAGAGACAGTGACAGAGTTTCAAAGTTGGTAACATTTGTCCCCACAGCACTGACTAATGAATGTAAACCTTGACTCGTTAATTAGTCTGTACAACCCCTAGCTGTGAGTCATCACCTGACTGCTTGCTGGATTAGTCTCAGGTCGAGAGGTTTTCTTGGTGATAGTGGTCTATATTTAGACTATACAGCACAGCGCAGTGTTCATGTTTTTCTTTTAGCTGGATGAAATGGCCTCATTACTGCAAAGCCGTGTAACTTGAACACAAGAAGCGCAGATGTTTTGATTTAACCAATGTGCCGAATGGTCTTTGTTCAATTTATAGCTCAGACATCGAATGCACCTTTCTATGTTCAGTGTCAAACTGAAGTTCAGTGTGCATTTGAGCAAAAAGATAAAAAAAGACATCAGTATTCATGTAAACTAGATGTATTCCTGGCATGAGACCCATGGTTAAAAAAACAATCTAGAACATCCTCACTGAGGATGGAAAAATGATCAAACCTACCAGATTTATAGTGCAATTAAAAAAAGATCTAAAAGAGGGCTTTAACAGTAAATAATATATATATATTTCTTAATTAGTCCTGTTTGCTCTTTATAAACTGCATGCAAATGTGTAGACCGTTTGACATCTCCAAACATGAAAGTGAACATTGGTGACATTTTTATTAATCCTCTACTTTTCGCGCTCACTCTACTGGAATTCAATTCCCACTAAAGGTTTGTTCACTAAAACATGATTCCCCCACTGGATATAAAACCTAGCGCTGCATGCTTCTGAGTTGCTCTTCCTGCAGTATTAGCAAGCACCTCAGCCCGAACAAAAAGGAACGTGTGTATCCTCGGGGGGAGGTTGGGAATGAATGTTCTTAATTCAAATTTATTTCAATAAATGCTGTTTTGTGTGATAGGACAAAGTGGCCCCGAGTGGCAGCTTGTTTTAGTTTATTTCCCGCACGTTGTGTCCTGGTGCCGGGCTGGACTGCATTTTAATAATAATAAAAAAAAAAAAAAGATGTTTTGGCAAAGCTTTAGCTAGTCTTCTTTATCTGCAGCAGTATTTTCTTATAACAGCAAAGTCATTTAAACCAACTTGGTTAGAAGCAGGTGTGATAATATAGTGATCTATCTGGAAATCTGATGTGGCCACTGATAACATTATGTGAAACTGGTATATGAGATCAGGGTATTATTTTTTTCGCTTGAAATGTGACAAGGTTTCTAAAAACAAGACATCCTGAAAGAAAAAAGGAATGCATAACACTTTTATCTCTACACTAAAGCAAGTTGCAGCAGATGCCATGATGTATTAAGTAAAGAATAAAGCATGACAAGGCTGTTATAGGAAAATAATCAAGGTCTTGGTACTATGATGTTGATCCCAACACAAAGTTGAGTTACTGTAACCACTATATATTGAAGATATTTTTAGTTTTTCATTAACGGCATGTCGCAAAGCATTTTATTCTTACAGCAATTTGCCATTAATTTCTATTTGTTTCATTGTAATTTTCTTCCAGCAAGTTTTTTTTTTAACATTTATTGTCACATAACACAAGCGTGCTCCTTTTATCACTTTTGCTAAAGCAGCTGTAAACACTTGTTCCTACTTAATAATGTGTGTATTTTTACAAAATTAAAGCCTCTGGTAAAAATCTTCGTAACTCTCTTTACAGGAGCCTTATTGAGTATATGATTTTCTTTGTAACATAATTACAAGTTGTTCAAGTCAAACCAGGACTTTTGATTGTACAAAATAACAGGAAACAGTGACGAGAGTAAAAACTACTGTAGCTTTATTTCTCTATATAATCCCCTGCTACACTAATACACTTATCTCAGCGTTTCACCAGTGCTTGGATACCATCAAGGTAGAAAGATTTCTCGGTATGTCTGAGCCATTATCAGACTGCCTGCTTCATGTCACAGCCTTTGTCTCACAAACTTTGTGCCAGATATACAGTATGCTACAATTATTGCTTTCACAAAAGTCAAGAAACATTCCTTTGGCTTTAGAGATTACAGTACCAAATGCACACTTGATCAGAATATTTTATTTAGCATTAACATGTATTATTAGTGAAGTATTCCAGTATTGCGATTTCTAAGTACATAATGTGATATTTTTGGTCAACAATATTTATGAATATATCAATTCCTTTTTTTATTAAAGGAAATGTATTCATTGTTAGAAAGTGACTATTGACACCTAAATTTCTAACCATATTTCTAACAGTATAACAGGACATAATAATAATAATAATAATAATAATAATAATAATAATCTGCTATTCTTAATCATTTGGCATGCTCTTGTCACTCATTTCTGTCCCATCAATGTCATGTTTTTGTCTCATTCTCATTCCAGGTTGCTGATTTGGATTCAAACTGCTGAAAAGAAGACGTAGCAATTAAAGGTCCCTGATTAATCAGTGGTGAATAAACACACAACTTCTTCCACTGTCATTATCTGATTACGATCTCTGGAGGAAATCCCTCGGGATTTGTTGTGTAATTAGAAGAGACGGTTTTTGTTAAACTGGGGGAAAAAAAATAATAAGAGCACAATTGTCTGATTAGTGCGCTCTGATGATGCACCAAGAGAAAAATGCAGCCTGAACTGTGATGGAGGAAACAGTTGATGGAGACTCCAAGTTGATTTGCACACAAAAAAATAAATAAAATAAAATAAAACATACACACATCTGCTTTCCCTCAGTGTACACATTTGGGCTAAAATATTCCTGTAAATGTGGTTTGAGTTGAAACACCATATCAGATCAGTCCTCTGGCGAATGTTAATACTCTGTGCATGTGTGTGTGTGTGTGTGCGCGCGTGCACGCTCATTTGTGGTGTGTGCCTTCAATTTTTTTAACAGAACACCGTTATGAGAGTAAAAACTACACTAGAGTAATGGCATATGAGTTCCTAAGTCGAAATTTTGTGTTGCAAAACAAATTTTTTCATGGAAAATATATTAATCCAAGATAATCCGTAAATCAAAACATTTATGGAAGACATGTAAATAAAGTAAAATATGACATAAATAGACATTAAATCTTAATTTATTATTCCTCTAAATATTTATTATACTAAATATTGCAAAAAAAAAAAAAAAAAACATGTAAACTTGCTTTGCTTAGCTTTTTCTCTGACACGGTTTTTGAACGGCTCCCGGATGCACACACAATCAGATGTATGCGCGACCAGGTGTAAAGGAAAGTTTTCTCAATGTGCCAGATCCATGATCAAACTGTAAGCCTCACGTCTGAAACGCTGGCCTCCCAGGAACTCCTTTAAACAAAAATAACCGAAATGGCTTAAAGCGAGGTCAAGTCTGTACGGGGGTTGTGGCAATAACTGATTGTGTGTACAGTTCCCACAGACATGCATCTCTTCGGCAAGTTGCAGACAAGTTATTGTACACCATTGATTTTCAAGGATCAGGCGTTCCACTTGCTGAATGTTCACTGGAACAGCTGCAGTGGGCTCTGAGCCACCTCGGGCGGGATCGTCATTCACAGTTGTACGGTCTTCTTTAAAAAATTTGCACCACTAAAATCCTACAATAGACCATATATGATATTCTATTATCAGATTAGAACAAATCATATTGTACTGATTTGCAGCTCTTCCCTCTAAGGAGACAAGTGGTCTCAAAATATTCCAACATAACAGAGCCACTGTTTTTCCCTTAATGTGGCACTCGTCTGTGCTTTCTCCTTTGTTTGAGTATTGACAGAGCAAATCATTGTAATTTAAACTGCTTTGTGTGCATGAAAACAACCAAACAGATCTGAACTTGTCCACAAGAAAAGGTCAAGCTAAACATTTATTTTGAACGTCTGAGACAATACGGCTTTCAACAGTTTTTTTTTTGTTTGTTTCGTTTCGTTTTTGTGTTTCTTGATCCCCGTTTGAGCAGACAAGTGAATATTTGCTGCAGTTGAAATGTTAAGTGGATGCAGTGATTCAGTTTAGCTCAGGTCCAGTGCCTCAACCGCCTTTAACAGCCCTTTATAATGACTGCAGTTTCATTATATGGAGAAAAATGAATCAAATTTGACTAACGAATTGAATATGCATTCCCTGGGGTGCAGCTGAAAATTAACCCTAAAACTATGTACCCGCTGATGCCACACTGAAAGGAAAGAAATACAATAAAACAATAAAAGAGCCAACAGTGTAGACCAGCATGAATTTCGATTCAGGTTAGTTGTTAAAGCAGGTTGGTTTTTTTTTGGTTTTTTTTACAGCATGGATTCAGCATGGATTAGTGTATATTCCAACAGCAATTATCATAAAGCACAAATGATTATAGTAGATTATTTATGGGTTAATGTACGCTAAATTAGTACGAAAAAACACAAAACATCCTGCTCAAACATGCCGAAATAAAATGAAGCCTTTCCCTGCTTCATACGCAGATAGATCCGATCCCACAATTCCGAGCTGTAGGGCAGAATTGTACTTTTTCTGTGATTTTAATCAGTTCTCATAAACTCAGCATTCCGACAGTCTGAGTTTTAATCAGGAACCGTCTTGCTGATGAAAGCCAACAGCTATGCTAAGAAGTTTGCAAACCGACATGAGCGGGGCCATCTGGATAGCGGCTTTACTATTTGATTGCGCTCAGTGTGGGTGATCTGGGCCTCGGCGATGAGCGGAGCTGTGAGGAGAGGGGGAATCTGCTGAACCATGAAAGAAAAGAAGGTGGCAACATGAATTTTATGAAAAAGGCATGGGGGTGGCATAGCAGGTGGTCTGTGTTGAGGAGATTATTCTTGAGCTTGCTGCAAGCTCGGGAGGCTTAGAACATATTTCAGTTGTCTGTGCTTGTGTGTGTGTGTGTGTGTGTGTGTGTATTCCTGTGCATGCGTGTAGCATGTGCACACTTCCATGTATATTCAAATCTGGGTTGATGACTATCACAGACGGTTAGATTTTCACAGAAGAAGCGTCTCCTGTTCAAATAAACTCACCTTAAGCAAGGAATCTTGCCTTGAAATCTTGCCTTCATCCTTTAAAATAAGACTTTTTTTTCTCGCATCTCGGTTTACACATTTCAATCGACCCTGAGCTTTTTAGTATCGTGTAAACAGGCAAGCCTGTAAATTGGAGAAGTTTGTCATTAACACATACTTTAAACTAATGATCCTGAAGTGTTGTTTTATTTATAAGCATTAAAGTTATTCATGTGTTTATGTTCATATACCACAAGCATAATGATGCTTATAAATAAATATGGTATTATATATATAAGTCATTATGTCTGGGGAAGTGTTAGGCATATAGCTATAGACATGTCTGCACAATATCTAAAATGTCTCTTTTAAAATTTTACTTTATGCTTCTGTAGGTTGACCTTAGTCCCTTGGGCTTTTCAGAGGAAAGTAATTAATGCATTCACGAGAAGTCACTAGAAGTCAGCAATTGATGTCACAGAATAATTGTCATCAAAAAAGTGTCATCAGCTACGTTTAAATGCACAATATTTCTTCAGGTTGAAATCATTGACAGAGACTCCAACTTTACTGTTTACATGTAAGATTAAGCAAAGCATGTGATCATTAAGTAACTTTTTTGACATGCACAAAGTGATTCTGCACACTGTGAAGCATTTAATCTGGTGTAAAGAAGAAGAAGAAGGAACAAGTTTTTTTTCTTTCTTTTTTAGGTTAGGCTTCTCATCTTTTTCTGACAAATTCCATTTTTTCTGTGTTATGATTATTTACATGATTTCAATCTCATCTATAATTGGTTAGATGGTGAGTCAATGCCAATCAATGCCCCTTCCTCAGATAAAAGTTGGAAGTAAACACAGGTGGGAGAGAGTCGTTCAAAGATTTACCCATCGGGAACAGAAGCAAAATTTCCTTCCTGGAAAAAAAACGATCGGATTGTGTTCACACGGCTAATATTTACCGTACCTATTGAACGGCTTATCAAAGGTTTACACCATTGCTCTCGTTCTCATTGAAAATTCATTCCGATCAGCCCAGATCAGGTCAGACTGTACTGGATACATGATGTATTTTTATTATTCTGATTATAAATAAAATATTAGGGTCCATGCAAAGACATATATTAAGTAGTGATGAGAAGTTTGAATCATTTATGTGGCTCGGTTCTTTGAAGCTTGTTCATCAAAATGAACGAGTCATTTAGTTCATTTCGTTCTTTTGATCAGAAATAAAATAAAATGTTACATTTTCAATAAACAGACCCCCAAC
>JAOVVB010000004.1:18819029-18837152 GCA_028570985.1 Heterobranchus longifilis | reverse complement strand
AATGTATTCATGTCATAATGTTAGGTGTCTAAATAAGTAGTTATATTTTTACTGTGATACAAAACAAATAATTTATCATTAAAATCATCCTATTCCACATGGCAAACATAAACAATAAACGCACATTTTGCATTTGGTGTTGATTTGTTTTTAGATTAATTTATTGATGTTTTACATCTTTAAAACATTTGACTTTCCTTTATTCCACATTTCAGATATATTCAGTTACATTGTGTTTGAACCACTTCTTTTTTTATTCATCCAGTTACGACTTAATACCCAAAACCTGACCAGCCAAAATGCCTCATTTAAAAGCTGTTGGTTTTTCTGTTTATATATTTTTTTAATGCTAAACTGTAAAGTTTGGAGTGGCTTTCCAAATATGATCATTTTCCTGTTAAGCCATGGATCTCTGCAACAAGATGCAATTTTAAGTCTCAATGCCAAATCATTCCTAAATTACTGAGGAACATGAGCCATCACAGATGTTTAAGGTTTGAAGTACTGCATCTTTAGCAATCAAATTATATCATGCATGCTCACTCTCAAAGAATTTATTTTGCTGGGAACGTTCATGATGTTGTCATAGCTGTGCTGCTGTGAATAAACGATAAACCTTTGAAGGTGGAAGTCCAGCTCTGTGGGTTTTAATGCACTCGATTGTGTGGGACAGAACTGACCTTGGATGCCACATAGCACAGATTCAACTCTTGTCAAATGTCTCGTATTTTTATTACATAATGGGATGAAACTTGTTTCTGCTCATCTATCAGTGGCAGTATATTTTAGGAGAAGACATTTCAAGCTTAGTAGCTATTTTGATGCCTAATTACTCTACATAAAACAGCCATGACTGAGCTGCTTAAATCCAGTGCGTGCCTTTTGCCAAACAACATATTGCCGTAGTTGGATTCATCTCCCTGCTCTTCCTTGTCTTCGTGGAGAATCCCCTGAAGAAAGAAAGCAACAGCACATTAAGGTCAGTTTATTAATCCATTTCCTCCATGTCCCTGAAGGTAAACGGCGCTGTGCATAATGCTGTCTGGAAGAAGAGCCAGTGCTTCGCGAATATCTTACACTGTGCAGTCATTAAGGGCGACTGCTATTAAGTAAGTTTTACTTCTAAAGAGTAATATTAACATAATGAAATTCTTCTGCGGCTTCGTATCTAGTTGAAAGAGTTTTCCTTCTGTTTTTACTTTTGCTGTGTCTTTTAAATAATTATATATGTATTGCAAAAAAAAAAAAAGGCATTGAAAACAGATGTTTTTTTTCTCCTGCAAGATACATAGATATCCACTGGGTATTTTTTTTGTTTGTGTGTGTGTGTGTGTGTGTGTGTGTGTGTGTTTGTGTGTGTGTGTGTGTGTGTGTGTGTGTGTGTATTCAATCATCAAAGACCATTGTCAGAATGTTCTGTTTCATATTCAACAGGTTTTATGAACTTTATTCTGTACACAATGTTATTACAGTTGTTCATGCAGTTTTCCCAGTTAGATGAAAACATTATGAAAATATTAGATGCAGTACATTGTGTCCTACAACTTATAATGTTGCAGCATCAGTGTAAGCATGTTTAACAACATAAAATCAAAATGTTCTCAGAACACCCAGATATTGTGTTTGCTGAATGTTAAGAAAATTAATTAAAACTAAATTAATTTAAACTAATTGCATTTTTTTAATAGGCACTTAAGACTGCACAGTTGAAGATTAGGGTGAAAAAAAATCAATTGGCTTTTTTCCAGGCTGTCCAGTTTGAGTGATTCTGCGCCCATGTTAGCCTCAAATTCCTGTTTCGGTTTGACGAGAGTGGGAGAAGACGTGCTCTTCTGCTGTTGTAGTGCATCTAACTCAGGGTTTGATGATTTGCTTATAAATGTTTTTATTTCTCCGCAAGAGTGATTATTTGAGTTACTATAGAACCTAAACCAGGCTGGTTATTTTCCTTTGATCTCTTAACAACAAGGCGTTTCAGCATGCAGTCTCTCTATTCAAGGATACATTGTATTTATTTCTCAGCATTGTGTGTAAAGTCTACAGCTTGCTATTTGTTTCCCTGGAGATTAGCAGTTCCTGAAATACCTGCTCCAGCCCTTCTGGTATCAACAACCATGTCAAAGAGATAAAAAATTTTTCGGATTCTGATGTTTGATGTGAACATTAACTAAAGCTATTGAGTTCTGTGCATTTTTACTTCTGCAACATAATTGACCGATTGGATTACTGCATTAAAAAAGCAGATGTTCCTAATAAAGTGGACAGCAAGTATACATATAAATAAATAAATAAATAAATAAATAAATAAATAAATAAAGTTGAATACAAACGCACTAAACAAAGAGATGTTTGAATGTAATTGCAAGGTCTCGTTGTTTAGACATTACCAAGAATCAATGGAATCCACTGTAGGGGTTAGAGTCTAGACAGACAAGGTCACATGCAGAGCAAGTCCTCGTGTGCAATTCCTTTCAGATCAGAATTTTTTATTAGTTGAGTAATTCCATTATTGAGGTGTCATTTATGCATGACTGATATTACATTTAGAAATACAAGTATATACATACTTTAAGTAGCGTGTCCTTCACAACGATATGTGTGAGCGCACCTACTGTACCAGCAGCCATCTCCCAGCCCTCTATAGATAAACTTTACCCTGAATACATTTGTATTATAGTGTGAATACATTTACCATCTCATGTCAGAAACATGTTTCCCCCTTGAACTGTGCGTTATAGGTTTGGAAAATTTCATCTTTTATTCCAACATTATTCCCTTAATCCTGTTAGATGAAAACATTCATCTGGCTCATTCTTTCATTCTTTTTCATTGTTTTTTTTTTTTATGTGATATTGAAAGTAATCACTTAACAATTGCAAACCTATTATTCAGATTTTGGATTTAAAGTACTTTATTAATTAAAAAATAAAGAAAATAGATTTTAAAATAAATTATTAGAATATCCATGGGTTTTGTGCTATTACCATGGATACTGGTTGCCTGGAGTGTATTTGTTTGTATGTAAAAAAAAATTTATATAACATTTTATATTCATATATTTGCATATAAAAAAAAACAATACAAAGAAAAAAACCCTTTCATTTACAGTTAATATGAGATGGTTTCTTTCAGGGACAGAAAATACACAGCATACAAAGGATGACCCAATACAGTGTACAGGTCGAGACCAGACAGAACATGACAAGGCTGAGGAAAAGGAAAGAGAAAAACAGGACTAGAGCACTGCTATGGAATAAAGTGTGAATACAAGCTTGGCATTAGAACAGAACAGAGAGGTATGTGCTGTATTTAGGGATTATGATACACACAGTAACACAGCAAATATATACCACAAATATATTTCTGTACTAAATAACTTAAAGAAAAAATATCTATAACACATAGAAAACAGTACTGTTGCCTTTGCAGGCCTACAAAACTGTACAGTAAATTGTAATTCACTTAGCCCTCTTGATCTTGGTGGGTCTAAATAGTAAGCAAATACTGTACAACCTCAGATGAACTAAATATAGCTATTTTTCACTGTGCTATTATTTATTTAACAAAAATACCCCCCCCCCCCCTAAAAAAATATATATATATTTATACACTACTAAGTACTGTATTTGTATTTGTAGTGGACAACACTTGTACCTTACAGGATCTTGGCTGGGAGTTATTGGCACATCCCCGTGACAAGTGCTTACCATATTCCAAGCCATTTCCACATGATTGAAGGAGTTCCTGGGAGGCCAGCGTTTCAGGCGAAAACATTATGAAAATATGTTCATTAAGCACCGTAATTAGTCTGATCATGGTTGCAGCATAATGAGAAAACTTTCTACCTCGATGGCATCCAAGCACTAGTGAAACCATGGGATGGTGGTGTAGCAGGGGATTATATAAAGAAATAAAAGGAGTTTTTACTCTGCAAAATTAAAAAGTCCCGGTTTGACTTGAACATCCCTTGTTTGTACAGTATATGTATGTATGTATGTATGTATGTATGTACGTATATAGATAGATACATAGATATATAAGGTGTATTTTTTTTACTTCAATTGTTTTGTCAGCTGAAATAAAACATAATTCATATTCAGGTATTTCAGTGTTTTGGCTGTGATATTAAAAGAGTACATGGCTGTGAGTAAATGACTCAACTTAGTTCGACCTCATCTCTACAGTAGATTTAGCAGGAGAAGATAAAAGCTGTATATCGGAACATGATTAGGCTTAAGGTGAACAAACATTTATTTGATGTGATCTAATCCATCACAGATTTCCCCTAGTGCTAGAGCGTTTAACATTTCTGTCTACAACTCGAAAATGGGAGAACTGGGGCTTATCAAACTAAACACCGAGCCGTATTTTTAGAATTAATTCGAAACAGAAGGTAGAATAATGTGAGCCGATTTGACACGAGGCAGCTGGAAAGTCAGAAAATCTGCATGAAGCCATTCTATCTGCATGGGACCATTATATCTGAATGGAAATTGTACAGATGCAGCTGTTGGCATGGGTTTTTGTGTTCATGTTTTGACACACTCCACTAATTAAAAACTGGCTTAGTAGTGAAGCAGACAAAACAATGAGCGGTAAAACAATGGAACGTGACATTAGGTTAAATTACTGCGATGACACTGATAATGATGATTGAATTTAATATCTGTGCAACACAAAAACCTTAGAAATGAAGAGGAATGCTCTGATGAGAAAAGAGAGAAACTGGATGTTAGATGACTTGTCAGTCTGAGATTCGTAGCTGTCACACACTCCTCGGATGGAGCTTGTGCCAAAAACTGACATGTTTGGTGCATAAACACAGAGCATGTTCTTGCATGAAATGCATAATTATTCCATTATCGTAATTATCCCCTTAATTATCTCTTACTATGTTAATTATCTTAAATTAGCCAGTGTCATTTATTTAAAACGTAATATGCAGCTTCACAGCTCCGTCCAATTTGAAGGAGAAGAGATTTTTCCCCAGTGTTAGTGACATTAGTTATTTGGGGTCAGTCTGAAAATGGATGATAAACTGTAAGAATTACAGTGATGATAATGATAATGGTAGGCTGAAACCAATGATTATGATAGATCCAGGCCCAATTATTTTCCACCGTTTAATTTGCATGTCCTCACTGCAAAGCAGCAAATGAAAAATCATTAAAATCTCATGACGCTCTCATTCCTTACCAGCATATTTTATTCAGTGCTGCTCCAGGCAATGTCCAGCACTGTCATGTGAGTTAAAACTAATGTTAAC
Organism: Heterobranchus longifilis; assembly: GCA_028570985.1. Classification (NCBI taxonomy): domain Eukaryota; kingdom Metazoa; phylum Chordata; class Actinopteri; order Siluriformes; family Clariidae; genus Heterobranchus; species Heterobranchus longifilis. The sequence continues at coordinate 18,831,886 of JAOVVB010000004.1, read as the reverse complement.
ACGAGAAGGTTCTGTAATGAGCGCATATCCTGCTGAAGTCTCCCTCAAACTCTCGTACCTAAGCAGCCACCTACCCAGAGGGGCGTATGACAGAGACTAGGCGTGTGTTTGTCTTTCACTTCTGCTCAATCGTAATGAGCAGACATTTTAGCAAATCAGAATATTTGATGATTTGTAATGCCCTTGACAGAGGAGATTTCATGTTAGTGAGCCGGTCAAATAATGAACGTTATTGTACTACAGGGAATATAATGAACAATACTGTCACAGAGAAAAGGAGAGAGAGAGAGAGAGAGAGAGAAAGCATCAGAAATTGTTTGAAACACTTTATATCTCACCAACACGGGATTATTTTCTAGCAACTGCAAATTTAGAGGACTTTTGTCTCTTGCTCGACATTTCTCTATTCTTTTGCACACTGATCTGGCCTTTTACCACCATACCTATTGCTACTTTAATACTACTACTACTACTACTAATAATAATAATAATAATAACAAAGAACAACTCAAAAAGCAACAGCAATATCAACAGCAACAAAAAAAAAAACAGCATAATAATAAAAATAAAAGATATTGTACAAGGATAGCTTTAATGATATGGATGATAATAATAACAACTGTAATAATAATAATAATAATAATGATAATAATAAAAAACACAAAAAGCAACAACAATATCAGCAGTAGAATAAGAATTATGTAATTAACAATAATAATAATAATAAAAATAACAATAATAATAATAATAATAATAATAATAATAATTATTATTATTATTATTGTACATAAATAAAAATGCATTGAAAGGATATATGAGCATCCATATATAGTACTGCATATTTAACATATCTCATTTTTAAAAATTCTAATTATTTTCTTTTATTTTTTATTTTAACAACAATTATACTTTTTTCAAGCAACTAAATACAGAACAGATGCACAACACATTTATCAGATTTGGGATTTGGATATACACTATATCAAAGAAGTTCAATGAAAGCCACTGCACATCATAAACACTTAATTGGGTAATTCATTAATTGCATTATGTAATTACTGTACATACAATTCACTACTACTGTAATCCATTTCCTACACAAGATTCCAGTCCTGGTTTGGAAATAACCTATCGCTTTCTTTGCTCCAGCAACACTTAGTTCAACTCAGGAAGGTTTGATTAGTTAAATCTGAAACCGATGCCATATTTTTGTAACATTATATTTTATATAAAAGCTACCCTTCATAACCATTTTTAATATTACTGTCTCTTGGGGTGCAATAAGATGCTTTTTTATAATGTCCGTTCCCTGCCTTCGTTTGATAATTGTGTTGTGGAGCTCGTTATAGTTCTTTATATCTTTCGATAAAATTCAGATTAGATCTTAAGCTTAGCAGGTGGGATTGGCTCCAGGAGACAGTGGAAAGGCAACAATAAAACAGCACACTCTATTTCATTTACTTTGGCCTGCTTCAGCTGCAGCTGGGGACTTGTGTAGTGGCCAGTCTGCCCAGTCAGAAGGACCAGATTACTAATATGCACAGATTGGAACACACACAATAAAATGCTTGTAATATTATGTAATAAAGGTTGCTGAATAGAAATAAAGGATCCTCAAGGAGCCTTTGGATCGTAGTATAATGACTTTTTCTTATACTACTACTACAACTACTAATACTAATACTAATACCACTAATAATAATAATAATAATACTCCTTTTTTTAAAACTCATTTGGAATCCTTGTAATAATTTTTCCGAGGAAGTTTCATTGCCTGAGGATTCTACCTAGATAGAATTTTTATGAGGTACAAAGCCGAGAACTTTCTATATTTAACTTTTTTTTCTAAAAGTGTAACATGATTTAAGGTTTAATTAACTCACTATATATTTGATACAAGTAATTATCAAACATTCCGGATAAGGTGTGAATCTAGATGCTTTTAATAAGACCATCAAATATTTAAAAGGTGTCATAAAACAGACTGTTACACGGCAAGCATGCATGCACTTTCTTGCTCATGACCTCAAAACTCTTGGCAGCAAAAAAAAAAAAAAAAAAAGCAGAAATATACATGGAAGTCAAACAACAAAACCAACAAAAAAACTTGTCAGCTTGCAGGTGTACGAGGGTTCAGACACGCCAGGTCAACCATCAGTGCACTACATCTTCTTGCCATCCCGAAAGGTTGTGCTACTCAGTCACGGGTGAAAAAGAGGATAAAGTGTGTGTGGAGTAAATGAACACGGTAAATGGTGTGTTCAGGAAAGGAATCCTTTATGTCAATTTCTTCTTCACCTTAAACGTTAAATATATTCGTTCCTTATCCTTAGCACACGCGTAGTTATAAACTGCTCATCAGCCCTGTCACTCAGTTCCTTTTCAAGCCAGAAGTTGCTGACAGAGAAACAGATGCTGGAGATGAACTCTCAGCAGAATTGAAATTCACCACAACATTTATCATGTTTATCTCTAACAGTAGCAGCCAAACCCATTCAACACACTTTTAAACCCTTTGCCATACATCACTGATAATCTTCCTGAGCCTGTAAACTTCTGGGCCTGTAACAGTTCAACTAAATCACTGCGTCTTTTCACAAATGCACTACAACAGTGGCTCTTATTTGTATGTGGCAGTATTTATTTATTTATTTATTTATTTATTTAGCACCAAAATCTAAGCATTTTGTAGCAAAATTGTGCTGAACAGTGCTTGATTTTGAACCCCCTATAAATCCTAGATATATTCCTCAATAAACTATAAAAAAATATATCTTTTAATCCTTGTTTAGTAAAATGTTATTTTAATCTTTGATAAACAAACTAATTAATAATTTTTTAAAGAAAAAAAAAAAACTAAACTAAAACATAAATAGCTCAATACTTTCTCAAATTTCTCAGATTTGTTTTGCAGGTTGCATTTTCTTGTCTTTATACTGTACCAAGCAGGAATTAAAATAAATAAAGAAATAAAGAAATGAAGAAATAAACAGGGGGAGGGGGTTATAATAATAATAATAAAAAACACTTTCTCACAAGCTTCTAATTTTAAATCAGTATTATTAGAAAACATATATTTTCAAATTTGTTTAAATAAATAAATGAATTAAATAAAAGCTAATAAACAAATACTTATAGATGCAAAGCACATTTACACTCTGTTCTAAAGTCTTTATGAGTTCACATCTAATTTTATCGTATTGTATTTTCTAACAAAACCTAATTTGTACTTATCCATGTGTTAACAAGGAATTGATTCCGTTTTATAGCGGCATTCAAACGCCTGGAGCTCATTTTGGTTCTGTAAAGCAAAGTCCGGATGAGCATGTCTGTATGAAGAGAGACGCTTACCGAGACCGTCTGAGTTTACTTCCTTTTATTGACAGTTTTAGGTACTAATGGGCCAGCACTTATGTACGGAAAAGGGACGCTGTCAGTCATAAGGTGTACTAACATCCATAAAGGGCTCTTTGAATTACTCTTAACAGGGACGAGGGATGTTTAGATAATTGGCGAAGATGGATTTGCACCCTGATAAATATTTCAACGCGTTGGCTTTGTTTATTGATTGAGTCAGTAATTTCCACACATAAGACTTTAGCGCTAATGAAGGAGGTTCCAGCCTGTCCAGACATTCTTCGCCACATCGCACTCACGCCTGTGAATTATGCCGTAATAAATTAACAACTTCTGAGAGGACTCTTCCTGCCAGAGAAAAAGCCACTCTATGCCACTTTTGGCTTCATTTCATGTGCAGAGAGCAAAGTAAAGTGAATGATGACAGGAGAATTTCAAAGTTGGCAACTGTACTTATCCATATCTCCATGTGCTCGTTCATATTTCAGCATAAAGTCATTCCCTATCTAAATCTGTGCTTTATACACAATTAATCAACAAAATCTGTTAGTTGCCGTCTACGTATTTCATGCCATTGAGTCATTCTTTGAGTCATGTTCTGTTTGCTCTTCAATCCACAGACATTCAGACTCAATCACTGGCTCACATTTCACAGAGAGAGCTCTCTCCTGATCTCTGGCAGGATTTCTATTCTCTCTCCCAATACCAAAAAAAAAAAAAAAAGAATATTTATACAATCCATGCAAGTCCAAGTCCAGTGCACAGGGTTAAACCTTCGCTACAGGCTCCCACTGCGCCTGGAGGAATGCACAGGGAAAAAAAAAAAAGACAAGTACACAGACGTGCTAATTAAAGTCGAGCTGCTCCCGCTTCCTCCCACCAGCCTGGCGCCTCGTGCCATCACCGTAATGAGAACATCACATTTATTTCCCAATACCTAAATATCTCCTTAAGTGATCAATATGGTGCATCACCATAAATCACACTGCAGCTGCCTGTTTTTAGTCCAAAAGTCAATACCAGCCATGGAAGCCACTAATGCTGGATATGGCATGTCTTTCATCACTCGAGGCCAGAAAAACAAAAGTAAAGAACACGCATATGCGACTTTTCACCTCTCAGAGAACCACAGCAGCCAACCCGGTCCTTTAAAAGCTCGATGCGCAGAAGCTCCTTAGTCATATGCGAAAGGGCAGAAATGGTGATGTTCCATCCTGATTGTGGCTGAGAAAGCATGCCATTAAATGGCTGAGAAATTAGGGCGATCATATGAGGAAAAAAAAATTGCAGGATGCCTTATTTAGTAGACAAAGTGGCCTTTTTAAAGGCGCATTAATACTGTGATTATTCAGACTGCAAATGGGCACGCCGAGGGGGGTCCTGGCAAACATGTGAGAAATTGCTTTTCTCAATTTTATGCTACGTTTACTTGAATTGCAGAAACAACACACTTTTCAATAGGAGGTGGTGGTTTATGAATGTGTAATGGTTCCATTTCGTATTGTATCGACAGTGTAGTAGCTGAATAATTGCATGATTGTGGTGCCTTTTAGCTCTTAGGATTCTTAAAAATCAAGCTGCTTTATTATTATTATTATTATTATTATTATTATTATCATCACCACTGTATCTGAGAAATTTAACATTTATTTAAATTGTGATCACAGGCGATAATCTCTCTATTTCTCTTTTTACATATTTATGTATAAATAATATTTTTAATAAAAGTAACTTATGTTTAATTTGGACAAACATTGGTGTATGTTAAAAGTGACGTCATCAGTAAATATCACAACTTCACAAAACATCTCCTTTCAATCGTCCTGGTGAGTACGTTCAGCTAGCAGCGCTTACTCAATGTTATGGGAATTTACAATGCTTATGTTTATAAGTTGTAACAGAATATATAAAAATGTTAATGTTTCAGGCATCACATACAATACTGTAGATTCACATGTTCATGCAAAAATGAACACAAATGCTTACAATACTTGATTGATTATATTTCAGGATCAGGTGTAAGGTGTAGTTATAGTTGATCGAGACATGCTTTAGATATGTTTTATTTATATTTTGATTACATTTGTCTGATAAGTGCACATGTTGTTGTAAAATGAGCTTCACCTGTGGTTTAGTGCTGCACAGTTAATCACATAAAAATCTAAATCATGATATGGACCTGTGCAATTATTTAATCGCAGAATGCTGTAATTTTTCTACAATTAATATAACAATAGTCTGGAAATTATGTAGAGTTTGTCAATATTTTAAGTACTGTATTTGCTTGTTTTGTTTTATAATGTTGTGGGTGATAAATAAATATTGGCAAATTTGCTCTTAATGATATCATTTCTGCCATTATTAGTTGTTTACTTTGTCAAAGATATTTGAATAGGAAATGGTGCATGTAATGGTTACATATTGCAATATGTGTCAAAATAATGTGATTCAACCTTTTTTTTCTCAGTTTTCACCTACAGAGCAGGTTAACCCTCATGTCCTGTTCATGTCATCCTGCTCACTTGTATGATAACTAATTGGTTGTCATACTGTACAAGTGATGTTCTTTTTTTTTATGTTGATGTTCTTTTTTTTTGAAGATTTATTAAACATATAAATTTTGTTAAATGATCAGTTGTGCAGAAAAGAAGCATTGCTAAAAACCCTCTTCATGTCTTTACCAGCTCCTGACCTCGATCACTCATCCATTTTAGTATCGTTTGAATTTTACATTCATTTCATCAAACGAATACAAGTTCATGTACAATATACGGTAGTTCCTTTTCAAAATACAGATCCAGAGGGGATTTCCCCTTTCTTTCATTTGTTTCCATTTAAATCTGATTCTCTCATATTTGACATGTCAAGCACTGAGACCTTGAACGATACTGATGTTTGAGATGCTGACAGGAAGTCTGTGCGACCTGATGGTTTTCCTAAAGAGTCTAAAGATGTCTGAGAGCTAAAACCACTACTTTCATTTGATTGAGGTCGACGTTCTATTTTCTGTTTCTGATAGAAATCTCTTTCCTTGAAAAAATTTTTTTTTAGTGTCATGAACAGTGTGTGTGAGAGCAGCAGACCAGTGAGAGTGCTGGTGTAGTAGTTATGTCATTGTCAGAGTGACAGGCTTGACGCTCTGTATGTTAAGCTTTCATGCATTTTTATAGAAGGTCTTATCTGTACCATGATAATTACTGTAGACAACAAAAGCGCTCTCGTATAGCTTGAGCTATTAAAGAAGCAAATCCTGTACATGTGTAGACAGTTTAGTAGAGACTACGTGTCCTTCTTCGCTTGGATTTGGATCATTTTACCAGCCTTTTCCCGGCCTCCGCTGGCATTAAAGATCATTTATAAATTATCCAGGCGTACTCCTTTTCTAAAACCAGCCTGCGTTTGCCAGGAAAGAATATCAGTGTTTTATCTCTCACTTTGTAATAATACATATCAGCTGGACACAGAAGGCACTTAAATGCTTAGATTTATGATCACTGAAAAGGCAATAACGTCGTATATTACTGTCTATTTACAAAAGGATACGAGTATGCGTGTGTGTGAGGATGTGTGTCCCGGGAGGAGCGTGCTAAATAACAGGCTTTGCTTGACAGTTTGGGATGCTGAGAGTTGACAGGCAGCTCACTCCTGGTCTGTGTGTGTGTGTGTGTGTGTGTGTGTGTGTCATGGGGTGATGTGGGAGGATAGGGGGATAGACTCTTGTGTGGTTTGACTAATAGGAAGGCAGTTCTCAGCATTTCCAGCAGCCGGGGCAGACGGTTGTACTCTCTGGGCAGTTAGCTTCGGTTGCCTTTCAAAGATTTCCTGTCAGATTGCGTCTATAAAAGGCTGAAAGGTTTTCAATAGTAAAGATACCTGTCCGAATACATTTACTTTATGTGAATTCAGTGATCTTAGCGGGAAGTTTCCTAAAGTTTGGCCGTTTTTATCTTAATACCAAAAGCGGATGAAAAAAAAACAAAACAACAACAACGCAGACAGACTGTTAAGCCGTTAAACTTCCAGGATTCCAGAATAGATTAAACACTGTTTTGGCAATTGAGCGAGGCTTCTGCAGACAAATTAATTGCTATTAGCAGCGAGAATGTCGGGTAAAATTAGGAAGCAAGTTAACATCCTGATATAATTTAGTCTGACTGATCCAGATGTTGGCACTGGTGCTGTTTATTTGTTTGTAAAAGCATAATTACAAAAGTGACAAATAATTCTCCATGGTTAATTTGGTTTCATTAAAAAAAAATGTTTTCTTTATTGACTATACAGGAAAGTGTAATTAAGTTAAATGCACCGTATAATCTTCTAATGCATTATGTGTCCTATAGCAATAATTGATTCCAGATTTGATCATGAAGCTATAATGCTTTAATGTGTATGTAAGAATTTCTGACTTGTTCAAAAAAGTGAATAAACATTAATAGCAATAAAAAGAACTCTTTACTTATTCTTTTTTTTTTTTGCTATGCCAACTCCTCTTTAATTATGAAATATGATTAGAAATGCATAATAATAATAATAATAATAATAATAATAATAATAATAATAATAATAATAATAATTCTTGACAGCAGTCTAGCATAATGAGACTGGGTGTTTATCTCTGAAAAGTCTGCAAACCGTTTTTGTCTCTTGCTCTGAAAAGCTGTAAATGTTAAATATATAAATATATATCTATAATAAGGATTGTGATTTGCAGTAAGTTCAAGAGATTCCAACCCAACAGAGGGCTGAAGTGATTGCTCTTCAAGTCTCTGTGCTTGAATTAAAACAAGTTTCTTCTTAAGATTAGTTCTAGTTAAGAGTAAAGTGCAGTGTCCTTGTCGCGAAACATTACGCCCTTTAAAAAGTGATAATACGTTATAATGCTCACGACTCTTTCGATCTCAATGTTATGACAAATGACTAATCTACAACCTTGTGGATTGTCATGTAGGCCCTTGCCTGAGGGGAAGTATAACCATTTGTCCGGCATGCCCTGCAGTGATTTCCTGCTTTTTTTTTTTTTTCTCCTCTCTACTTTTATTCTTCCAGTCTCGTTCTCATTTTTCCCTTAAGACTATAGCAAGTGTTGAAGGATTTTTTTTTTCTTTTCTTAGCAAACTTGGATTAGTGCAGGATTTTCACAAGGCTAGACCTCAGCAGTAAAGTCCAATGATTTTCTCGAGGACGCAGAATCCGAGTAGCATCCCGGGGTACTTTTCCGTCCATTTGGGTATACTGAAATCAAAACAGGATTAGATTTCAAATCGAGTTGTTAAAGTTCTCCTCGCATGAGCTCGGATAAGGATCTTCGGGATGCTCTTCATTGAATGAGACTTCCTGTGCTTTATCTCTGTAAGCAAGCACGTCTGTTCATACAGGCTGACAAGCGCTACAGCTCTGTGGCGTACAAAGTGACTTCCTGAACGCAGTGTATCCGTTGTGAAAATAAGCCGATTTGATAAAAATGGAAATGATCACAATGCTCTTGGACGAGCTTATCCACCAGGCGTTACAGAAGCTAATAAAAACAGTACTGTACCCCTTTCTAAGAGTTCAACAAAATTCCATGGATTAATAATTGAATAAGACACTAACATTTAGATGAGATCCTGGGATGGCAGTTTGGTGGGTTTTTTTTTTGTTTTGTTTTTTGTTTTTTTGCATTGGTGTGTGGTCTTTGGAAACAGTGAGGAAGCAATCAAGTTTCATATATAGCTCGTGGGCACCACAGTTGTAAGTGCTTCTGGGAATGATTTGACTCCAATAGCATTTATAGACAGGGATGGCGGAGTGAAAAAACACACCATATGTTTGAGTTTAGTGCAAAGCTTTTTCTTTTTTTTTTTTCTCGTAAGGAGGGGGACATAATTCAAGTTGTCACATCTGTGCACAGGCTGCTCGACTAGAATTTATCACTGATTCAAATGGTTTATGAACTCCTCAAATATCAACCAGAGGGGATTTTTGCATCCCTGCAGCCCCTATAATCTTCTTATATTTTACAAACAGTCTGCACCAAGGGGGTAGGAGGTTGTTACAATGCCAGTGAGGAAGTTGGTGATGAGCCATTACCATTGGCAGTAGGCAAAACTGTGGCGAATATTCATAAGGAAATAGCACTCAGCTCTCTACGTTCGGGACAATTTTGAATCAGGCAAGAAGAAATAGTAATTGAGATGTGCTTTCCAGCAGTCACACCAATATGGTCTCGTAATTGCACATTTTGAGGAATTCACAGTAAAAGTTAGCAATCAAAGTGGTTTTTTCTTCCCCCCTCTGATTTTATATGTAATGTGATTTCATATCAAATGGCACTTGCTCATAATGATGGGGGAAAAAAATATTGTGCAAAATTTTAATACTCACACTTTTATTTTCTTCGAAATAAAGATTTAAAAGAACTTGCACTGAAAAATAATTTAGCAACAGCATTAAGGTTTTTAAAATTTTTTTAGATTAATGTTCTGTACAGAAGCAGTAAGAAATAAATATATATATACATACACAAAAGATTCCTTCATGATCACGTGTCCTAATAATGACAAGAAAACACAAACAGAGTACAAATCCATCTTTTATTCTGTCACGCATTCTTTAAATTTTAATGAAGGAAACCATTTGTTAACACCAGGGAAACTTTCACATGGTTTCATCTCAAGGGCTAAACCTGCTCCGGTGCAGTCTGTCCTAACATGGAGACAAACGATCTGCTCTTCGTTGACTAATTAAGGCGTTAATGAAATGCTAATTTTGTCACACTGCATGCATGAATAGGCAAATGTTATGTAAAACTTTATGATGAACCTAATAAATTAAAACAGCTTATTGAGGGTAAACATAAAAAAAAAACCTGGGAGACTAAACTATGATAAACAACAGGTTTTGCATATAACAGACTGAGGGGGATAGACCTGTCAGTTTTATCACTTAATGGCTATTATGGGAGATGACTTTTGATCAGTTACAGTATATGTATCACATTAAATAGCTGAAACTTTCCATTAGTGATGAATTCAAGTAAAATATTTTGATGTGTATGAAAATAATGTAAGCTTTGGCCTTCACTATGGCAAGATCACAATTTGAACACTTACTGTATGAAGGATTCTTGAGCAATGTGTTAAACTTATTCAGAGAGCCAACATTTATATATAATTAATTTAACAAATAAAATCGTAAAATCCTCTTTTTTTTTCCTCTAGGGAAATACATGGATTTTCAGTTTGATTAACATACTGAGGTCAGTTGAGTGGCCAGTGATAGGATGGAGTTTTCAAGTCAAACTTGAACTAATAGAAAATTGATTCAATTTCTTGAGAATGAATGAAGTGTAAAACTGGTGGATATTTACAGATGACAGTACAGTGATGAGACTCTTGTTGTCAACTTGTGGAAGAGAGAAAAGAGGGAATAAGAATTGTACACACAATCATTCTCGATCACCACTTGCACATTATATGCACTTCTTTGGCAGTTATCACCTATACAGACCTGACATTTTTATATGTTTGGGCCATTAAAGGAGTTCCTGGGAGGCTAGCATTACAGAAGTAAAGCAGGCAGTCCGATCATGGCACTGGCGTACTGAGAAAACTTTCTACCTTGATGGTGTCCAAGCTAAAATATGTAAAATGCTGTGATAAGTGCTTTAGTGTAGCAGAGGCCTATATAGAAAAATTAAGGAACATTTTATCCTTTTTCCGTAACTGTGTCCTGTTATGCTGCACAATAAAAAGTCCTGGTTTGACTTGAACAAAATCTATACATATAATAAAATTGTAAAGTTGGTGTGTCTGTTCATTGAAGATATTTGCGAAAAAAATAAAAATAAAATAAATAAATAAAGTATTTATAAAAAAATAATTATTTATAAAAAAAAAAAATTAACATAAGATGAGTAATAGAACACATCAACATGGTTTTCGGAAATTTTGGGGGTTTTAACGGCCTTATATCATAAAAAAAAAAACGACCTAAAAAATAATCATTAGTTCAGATGGGACTGTACATGTTTTAATACACACTTATGAGCGTGCAATTAAAATCTACTTAATAAACGCGATTTCAGACCTTAATTCCGTGCATTTCACGGTAACACCTAAAAATTTTAGTTCATCTCAAAATTCAACAGATGACATTTTTTTAAACGCACTTATGAGGCAGGATTTTTAAGTTTTTTATGAGGCACTCATTGGGGCAGGAATCATGCTACATACAGTACATGTGCAGGAGGAGCAGCAACATTGAGAGCAAGAGAGGGGTGCTAGGACTGTTTTGTCTTTACACCAAATTGGGATTGTTCGAAAATATTCTGTAGCTGTTAAGATCTTATTTTGAATTTTAATTACTATCCAATCTAATACATTTGCTCAAACAAAGGCAAATATAAATGCAAACAGTGTGTCTATAATATATAGAACTATTTCTGTTATAAAATATATTACAAATAATGAGATAGGTGGATTATGAAGGCGATAATTCTATTACATTATTGTATGTGCACCATTTTGACTTTGCTTCTAATGCGAAAGCAGAGAAATGATTTTCCAATGTGAACTTCTTTTTAGACCAGATTCCGATCTTTTGTGTGTGTTTTTTTTTTTTTAGATTTTACAGTTTGTAAGAAATTTTGCTGAAGCCTGTCAACCCTGGTTATAGATATTACTTCATCTGTTCTGAGCCTCATGACAGGAAACACAACTGCTGTATCAAACACAGCTGAAAGAAGGTACATCTAAAACACTGAAAACAAGCTGCTAGACCATCTACTGCATGACTGTCAACTTTCAACTGCCTGTAATACTAAAATTCACTAGATAGTAGCCTTTATGGCAAAAGTCAGGTGTGACAGCTTTATGCCTTCCTTTCATTTGAGGCTATGGCAATATTCATGTCATCCAAATCTATGGTCACGAGTCGTGTTGGTCTGTCCTTTGATTTAAATGTAAACTTCAGTTAAGTCTACAGTACCAACCTCCTCCTTAACATCCTCTTTGTTCAAGGCATTGAACTTTTAAAAGAAGCATTTTATTAAGTGTAAGAAATTGTGGGTGCAAAGGTATTGCAGTATTCATTGATAATGCATAATGCATTCTTCTATGAAGGCCAGTTAATTCTAATAACACCACTGTTAAAATGGATCACATTCTAAAGAACAAATACATTCATTTTACAAAAAATGCATCTGAAACCTAGACTCGGTTCTGACTTTTTTTAAAAAGCATTGCAGCATAAAGACAGCTAAATTGTAGAGGGAGCATCTTATTAAATTCTCTTTCAGTTACTATGAAAATAACTTTATGGTGCTTCCAGAAACCTGTTCACTGATTATTTTCGACCATCTATATTTCTTTTAAAGGTCCTGTATTTTACTATTTTCCCATATTCTATTATTTAACTAGTTTTTAGTTAAAATAGGCCCCAGAGTTACCCCGAAGTGTGTGTTAATGCTCCAGCTGAAATATTCCTCAGATAATGCATTTTTCATACATTTTAAAGTACAA
>JAOVVB010000004.1:18749848-18768686 GCA_028570985.1 Heterobranchus longifilis | reverse complement strand
TCCCTCAACCTCAATAATTGATGACTCCAATATTTACTCCATTACCTGTGTGTTGTAAACATTCATTACAGGGCTATGCTGGAGATAGGTGAGCGTCGCAGAGCACAGGGGACCCTGGCCAGAGGAGAGCACCTGTCAGTTTGACTAATGACAGAGAGGAAAAAATATCTCATAATTACTTTAGAAAAAAAAAAAGAAAAAAAAAAAGGTACAGTTCTCTCGGCCTTATCGGAGCAATATGCATTTTAAAAGTTTCTTGTGGCTTTATTGCATTTGCCCCCTTTTTCCAGGGCGCATGGCATTAGGCTTTACAGTCTGCGCAAGTTCTCAAATTTCAAATCAAATTTTCAAGTCGCTACACGCATGGCTAAGTAATCTGATTTTCGACCTTATTGTATTTCTATTGACATTATCGTTGTTGTTATTTGTAACGTGTAAATATTAGCAGAAGTAGCTCGGCTGCTTTGGTTTTTCTCAGAAAGGGGATTTTTTTATATTTATTTATTTATTTATTTATTTAGGCAGGTTTCACAGATTTCTCTTTAAATTATTGCAATCTAATGTACTGCATTATCAAGATGCTGGCTGAGCACAAACACATGATTAATTTAGTTTTGCTTCGAACTAAAGCGGTGAGCTGAGTCTTAATCAAATTGCATCCTCTCTTCAGGCTTATCTGCCCTATTGAGTCATTTGATTCAAAGAAATGGCTGAACAATAATGCAAGGGCACCAGACTTCTGTAGTCTCCTCGAATGGCCTTGCTTTGCTTTTTTTTAAGAAGAATAATAGGCCTACATGTGGTGCTCGCTGTGCGTCAGACGTAAGCGAAAGTGAGGTAAAATTGAGAAGTCTAGCTTTCGGTGGAACCTCATCATACAGATGTACAAATCAACAAAGCTGGCATGGATGAGTGGCGATAATTACCCCGAAATGATAGAGACAAAAAAGCAGGAGTGTCACTTTTACTCTGAGACACAATAGTCATATTAACTGTTCGAAAGGAGTCCCGGCGGGAATCAGGTTAAGGTAGCCGAAGGCATAATGCGTTCTACAGGCATGATTTTTTTTTTTTTTTTTAAGTTTTCTGAATTAAAAAAAAAAAAAAAAAAGAAGTGCATCTGTTCCTCTGCTCTAGTTGGAAACTATTCCCGATGATTAGTGCAATCAAATCCCATCCTCAGATGTATTTTGCTCATCGAGTTTGTGAGAGGAATAATATAGGATATTTGTGTTTTATCAAAGGAGACCGTTTATCACGTCCATTTTTCATGCTGTCAAGTTAATTACCAGAGAGAGGAATACGATTACACACACTCTCTTTCTCCTGCAGACAGGGGTGTGTGTGTGTGTGTGTGTGTGTGTCTCCATGCACACACAAACACACACACATACACACAAAAGCCCACCCCTATGGACACCCAAACTAAATTGTTAGCCCTGGAGCAGAAATCCTGGCACTGTTAGTTGTGGAGAAGCAGCTGAAACTCTGTACATCCCACAAGGAATAACAATTGTAAGGTCAGACATGCTTTCTTTTCTTTATTTCTTTTCTCTCGCTCTCTCTTTTTTTTTTTTTTTTACAAGAGAAAAAAATATGACATGGCTTTATCAGCTTTCCTTCTGCATTTGTTCTAGTAATAGCAGCAACTCCTCAGGTTCATATTTTACAAAAAAGAGCATCTTCTGTGTTTTACACTGCATCGTGGGCGGATGAAACAATGTTGGAGAATCAGTCCTGAGAGTGATAAAGATCTGTGTGTGTGCGTGTGTGTGTGTGTACAAGAAAGACAGTGAGAGAGAGAGAGAGAGAAAGAGAGAGAGCATGTGTGTGTACGTGCACACATGAATATGTCTAACTGTATTTGTAGGGTGAATAATTTGCCCCTCTTGGTGTGTGATGCGTGTAAGCAATATGTAGCAGGATGTGAATCAAAGCCTTCCTCCTTAGTCTGCCTTCCTCATCACAGCAGGTGAATCTCCTGTCTGCTCGCTCAGACTTGGAGAACTGCTGGAGCTCAAAGTTAGCGGGAAGAAAGAATTAACAAAGCCGTCCTATCATTCTGTTGTTGTGTCTAAAAGCCACATTGTTCTCCTGTGTCTGAAATGTTCCCTGTAATGAACCACATTAGCTAAGATCATAAGAGTCTTGCTGGGGAGCATGTGCAAAACAGCTTCTTACAAGGCAGGAAACCAAAATCGCGCGGATAAAGCAGCTTTTCTTTTTATCCTCTCGGACACTTTGGAGCTTTGTTTCACAACTTAAAAAAAGCCCAAATCTTTGACGCACAATTAAAAAATATACAGTATATTAATAGAAAAAGGAATTAAAATTCCATGTACAGTAGAATATTCCGACAGGTCTTTATGTGCCCTGTCCCTTTCACAAATGAAATTGCAATTCTGTCTTATAACGAGCAAGTATCAAATCATAATTATAGTCTAATCAAGTTGTCAATCACACATGGTACATGGTCATGCTTCAGCAGGCATGCTACAAATGAAGACCTTTTTTTTTAAATAGCAAAAAAATGGCAGCTGACTTCGCTGTTATGTGACAAGTATCATGCGGTAATTTGGATAATTAGACAAAGTACTTTGTTTCTTTTTCTCCACTGCTATTCTGTAGGGTTCTGTGATTCTATGAACTATAACACTATTTCATTGCACGTCACAACAAATCAAAACAGAAAATTCTACAGGGTGGTAATTCTACAGGGTAAGGTTGGGAAGCAGGGGCAACGGTTGGGTAGGGGAGTTTAGGGCCCATAGTGCTGCATTATCACTTGTGTGTGTGTGTATACTGTATAATATACAGTATATATATATATACACATACACACTGTATATATACACAGTACTGTATGCTTTGCTTGATTATGATCTATAACAGCAGCTCTGACAGTAGTTCTGACCACAAGATTTACACTAACCAACTGTCTAACATCCTTATTATTAAAAAGAAATAAATTAAATGAAACTAATATATATATATTTTTTTTCTGTTAGGATTTTTTTTATTTGGGCGGGGGGGGGGCAATAATAAAAAAAAATTCAGTTTATTTTCACAGACCCCAGTGTACGCCTCTTCCAACTGGTTGAGATAAGGCAAAAACTAATTAGAAAAAAATTACATAAAATGTGATTTATTATCTGTGTTATGGTGAAACAAGACAATTGTTTTTGGCATTATGTTCACTTTCTTTTTTGTGGTATGCTAAAAAGCTTTTGAAAAGGCATACTCTTTAAAGACACAGTGACATCTAGTGATTTTTTTAGCACAGCATACATCAACCAATTGGTAGAAACGGTTTAATCAGGCTTGGTACAACTGCTAGGTGTGCAGTACCAAAAGGTTGAGCACAACATTAAATGGTTACTGCACTTCTTCTAATACACCAATTAGCCACAATTCTAACACCATTAATAATAAAACACCTAGGTTTTACGTTCCCCTTTCCCTAATCAGGCTTGATTGTCTGGCACATCCCATGGGTGCTCAAGTGGATTTGGATCTGAACACTTTGCATGCCCAGCCCTGTGCACAGCAGACTGTGATGTGTTGGGTGTTCTGATGCCTTTCTGTCATGGACAACATTGACTATTTTTGGTGGTCTGTGCTACATTAACTTTTCAGAGCGATTGTTCCAGGTGAGTGGGCTTTTGGTCCCCATGGGTGTAGACAGGCCTTGATATTCCATTCACCTGATGGTGGTGTTGATGTTATGGCTGATTGGTATATGTCCAATATGTAATATTATAATACCTTTTAATTAAAATTGTGTAATGTACTGTAATTGCAATATTGTAAGATTATGAGATATGAGATTAGAAATACCCTAGGTAAATTGTTACTCCAGTAAAAGTAGAAGTCTTTCATGTACATTTACACTTAAGTACAAAAGTACTCACAAATGAATCAAAATTAAAAGTACAGTGGTTTATTATGCCCTTATTGTTTTTTATATTTTTGTGATTAGATTTTTGCTTTATCTAATTGTTGAAACAGCACATATGTCACTCTGGGCACAGATCTGGAAATATAAGATCATTAAAAAAGTCTGACACAGATGAGGAATTTCTTTGACAGAGATGTAGGTGGCTGTCCTACTAAGGAAATGTCCTTCTAAGATTTAGATTAAACTTAACATACTGTATCTGCATAAAAAGGAAAGATCTAAGGGGAAAAACGATCTTAACCAACTATCACAGATATCAGACTGACTTTCTTTGATGAACGTTTTTGATGTGTAATAGATGTACTGAGATATTAGATTGTTCGATTCAAGTTCAGCAGAGGTTATAGTCACAGACAGAGGAAGCTAAATTTGAGGAAATAGTTGTCTCAATTCGGTGAAGTAGGACTCCATTCCACCTGCCAACTGTTTTAGCATCATCGGCTGCATGCAAAACTAATCAAAACAGATTTTATTTATGAACATATCAATAATCTATTCAACAATCTATTAAACAGTTTGTTTTTACAATATTTGAACATTCAGCTTTAAATTGTAAACACTACAAACTAAGATGAAATTGCAGGCGATCTGTGATCCCTACATGAATACATCTAATAGGTGCATCCAGAAGGTCAAAGTAAATCAGCCAAAACAGAGTGCACGCTATACAGTATCTCCTTGATTGGTATGCCTGCTGTGCTTCCATTGCTTTCTTATTTCACCCATAAGTAAGAAGTAACAACAGCTGACATATTGTAGTAGAATAGAAAGTACAGATACTTGAGTACAGTAACAAATTACATTTACTTCATTACTGTCCGCCATCAGATGTGCAAGTGAGTGCCATTTCAGGGGAGAGACACGTCAACATTAGAATTAGATAAAAGTCACTTGTAATTACGAATGTAACCATCATGACTCGCAAATCCAGTCTGCCTAAAAAAAAAAATCTGTATTAAACATCATGGCTTATAATGTGAACCTGCTTCAATCACCACTGAATAGTTTTTTATAATATTTTCTATGAAGGAGGCACTTTCTGTCATGTTCTATTCTTTACCTAAGACACACTGTATCTATTTCAATAGTCAAGAGAGTTCTCTACTCTAGCATAAAACAGCAATCACAAAATCAAAACACACCCTCCTGATACCACTCCCTGTCAGCTTGTACCTAGTGTTTTTAATTTCGTCAAATGTAAATAAATACATGAACCCAAGAACCCTTTTGAAAAAATAAAATGTGTGATTGAATGCATATCTCCAGTTTTATTTAAATTTTATTTTAAATAATTACTGGGGTAACGTGCAGTAGGCAGCCCTTGCCCTCCCACAATTTTAATGAGAGCCCCCCATGAGGAACATATTATTTCTGTAATTCCTCACTGTACCCGAGTCATCATATCAAAGCTGTATGCTTTATATCAATATGACAGCACTCGACACTACTGTATTACACGAGTCTCTTGGAGCACTGCTGTGTTTATGTGTTCTCGCACCTTTTCTCCTCCCAAATGGCTAGCTGGATCATTGCTCTCATGGTGTTCTGGCACCTCATAATTTACAAATGAAGCACTGGTGGATATCTGCATGCAGAAATGTATATTAAAAAAGAAATCAGCATTGTGCTATATTGAAAAAGTCTGTTTAAAAAAAAAAACATCTTGAAATGGATAGTCATGATGTTTCTTTTATTAAGTGCTCCAATGCAGCATATATATTTTTAGACTGAAATATACAGCGTAGAATTATAGTGAAACAATTTTTATGGAATATGGGGAAAAAATGCTTATGAGGAATATTTGATTCACTCTCACATCTATATGCCTTCACTCCTGAAAATATACCTGTAACTAGGACAAGACCTAAAGCTGTAAAGCTGTTCTGGTCTCCAAATTAACTCTTCTCCACATCATTTTTGATCATGGGACTTTGGTGTTAAAAACGGCACCTCATAACATTTTGCCTAGCAGGACCTTTATATAGCTACATCTGAGACAATTCAGCGATGTGAAAAAAAGGATGTTTTGTCTGATTTGGTGGATCATATTTCGTATTTTTCTGTTGTTTATTCACCTGCAGGAAATTCGTGTTGTCTGAAATGTGGGTGTTTGAGGATCCGACACAGGATTTGAGACTTAACAGACAGGATTTGATTTAATAGTTGTTTCTTTTGTAACATAGGGAGCATATTAGCTTGGAGGAAGGATCCTTCTTGCACACTTCAGTTACAGCAAAGCTAAATTTTAATGACTTTGTGAAGTTAGCCAACACAAGCACACACACACACACAAACACACACATTGGGATATTTCATAAATGGAACTTTTTACCAGTTGCTTTAATAATGACGGGATTTTGAGGTGATTGTACTGTATATACAACTAAGTTAAGGAGGACCTTGACATTTTCTCTTCTGTTCAGACACAATAACCAATTATATTTGTCAGTCAAAGCATAAGAAAGCATAAGTAATAGTAGCTTGTGATTCATACATAATTCAAGAGGTTCGTGGTTTGTGACAACAGACGCCTTCAGTCACGTTAATGAAGTATCTATTGCATCATGGTTCATGCTGTCATGGGTGAATTTTTTTCCCCCACGAAATCTGACACAAAATGTTTTTTTATCTTATTACAACTTTGTTACCACTGAAAGTTAACAAAATGTCTTGTCCACGTCGATGTTGCTAACAACCGGAAGTCCAAAAGGTCACATCAACTTTTAGCTTTTGTTTAAAACTATGTCATACAAAGATTTTAGGATTTCTATTAGGAAAGAAAGAATTAATTGGGTTTTATAAAAATCATATAAACAACGAGGTTAAAAGCTGGCCCTTAGTCTAATATTAACTTTTTGTGACTTTTGGCCATTGTAAATCACTGGGCACAACAGGTCTTTGTGAGACACACAGTTCAAGTTTTCATGATTTCTTGCTAAAGAAAGTGTGGTGAGAGTCATGAAACCAGAATAACTACAAATACCCAAGTCCTAGCTAAAACGTCTATTAACAGAATCATACTAACAAGCAAAATAAAGCAAAAATAAAAGTTGAGGTGACCTTTTGGACTTCTCGCTGTTAGCAACAGCGACAAAACTTTCCGGCTCATTTGCTAAAAACTAGCCCGCCACGTTCAAAACCTTTACCCTTTTTTTCCTTATTTTATTTTAAAGTCTAGCGTACTGACTAGCGTTAAACCCGAACCTGAAGCACAAGCAGTTAATTCCTCCAGTCAAGAGCAGGCCTGAAACCTGACGGTCATGGTGAAGCTAGCTTTCTGTGAATGAGCATCAACATAACAACAGGTTTCCCTAAAAAGCAGACATAAAGAAGGCCAAACAGAAGCAGCTCTTAAGCAGTCCTGTCAGCACTGAGAGGTCTGACCATGGTCAGCTGGATGAGCTATTAACACAGTGTGACACCTTTCATGCTAGCATGTGACACATGTCGCATATATTTCATTTAAATGTGAGGAAATGATCTCTGACAGACAGTGCTAGTCAAGAGGCACTGTGCTTATAATTATCGAGTGACGCAGCTGGGACGGGGGTAAAATACACAGTTAGCAAAGTCGTATCAGTTTGCAGCAAAGCTAGCACTTGTCAGCTAATGAAACACAAGGCACGTGTGTGCAAGGGCACAGCCAGAGCCAACTTGGAATCAAAATGTAAATGCATTTAGACTATTAAAAGTCAACTAATCATACAAATAATAATAATAATAATAATAATAACAATATTAAATTGCAAAAAGATGAAGTTCAGAAGGCTCTACCCAACATATTGGAATTATTCTGTATATGTAATTTCTTATGCGCTAAGCCTCGAGATTTTAATCCTTCTTTTTTTGCCAAAAAGTAGCAAAAAGCACTGAGTAAAATCTATGGTTAGAAAAGTTGTCTGGTTTGTGCTGTAGTATCACTTTCCATTTAGGGTTGTTCCTTGTTGTTACAGGTGACAACGGTATTGCACTAGAGTTTTCTTTATGTCACATAAGCTTTCTGTTTTATTCACGCTTCGTCAAATTCACTTTGTGTCTAAACAGTTACATGATCCCACACCAGCTCCAGTTAGCGCTCAACAAGATAAAATCTCAGTAGGTACAGGTAGGACTGCAGGACATTTTGGGGACCAGAAACCTATTGGGGATGTCTTCAGGACTAATATTTTAACACCCTACCCAACTCCCCAATATTTTCCTTATAAGTCCTTAAACTAAAGTTGGTGAAGAGTTGGAGACCCCCTAAAGACCTCCTAAGAAGTTTTAAGACCTTCTACAGATGACCTGAGGGCTAGTCTGCATATCCTTGAAGACCACGTCTGCAACCACGACTATCACAAAACACAACGTATGTAACGTAATTTAAATGGCTATATCCTTTTTTACGTTTTTTTAACAATTTAACCTTGATAGCCTTAAAGACATGTTCTCTTAATTATCCTCTGTGCCGTCATTTAACACACCGCTTGAAGTCTTTTAATATGCAGAGTTGGTACTGTGCCATTTCCATTGACCTACATAAATACACCTGCCACCGAAGTATGATGGGGGAAAAGGGAGAAGTTCAGAGCATGTGCATATCAATGAGGACTCGAATTATGTATTATTAACACATGATGCATGACTTTGCCACAGCAACAGGGTTTATTTTTTATGATGTTAGTCTGACACTGTCAATCTCAGGCTTTCCTTGGAGAATCAATTAGGAGATAAACAGCACCGTGTCTTTGGCTATGGGAGTTGGCACAAACCTTCTCTTGAATTTCCTGGGGCAAGGTAAATTGACAATAGAGCGATGTCCATTAGGGATGGAAGGAAGGAAAATGGTATGCCTGAGTCGTGTGTGTGTGTGTGTGTGTGTGCGTGTGTGTGTGCGTGTGCCTGTGTATGTGTGTGTCTATGAGCGAGAGAGACAGTCTGTCCTCAGTACCTGCAGTTGCTCAAAGAGTCCATCAACTATGGATTGTACTATGGAGGCATGCTAATTTTAGTAATGGGATGCTGCAGCTTGTTCCAGGCATGCTTGTTCAGTATGAGTTTTCTGACCTCCACTGACTTATTGCATGATTTTTTTTTTTTTGTCTGTTTTTTCCCCCTTTTTGGTGTGTATTAGCAATAGGTAAAAGAAAGTATTCTTAAATTGATGACTTTGCTATCTCCTTTCTGCATATTGTATGCATTAGGACAAATCTTTGTCACTCTGACGTGCACTGCGTACTGAATGTGAAAACCAAGAATATCTGGCTAGCTTAACTAAACATTAAAATGATGGCGAGCGAGAGCAAGAAAGTTGCCTGTAAATGCAGTAGGTAATATATGCATCTATAATTTTCAGTGAGTGACTAGACAAGCATTTCTGCTTTCCTTATTGTGTACATGAGAGTGTTGGGTGACAGAAGCTTCCCCAACTCTCTCTCATCGCCTTCCGCTCATAAAGAGCAGCTCTCTTACGGAACCCTAATGGGGAAGCTTTTGTAGTTTATAAGCAGATGACTTCCCTCTTTGTCCCTGTGTTGCAATAATAACTTTTAATGAGCAGCAAGGTATTATTTTGCCTTGTTATCTTATAATTAGGATATATTAATTTACAGATCTAGATAACCTCATATATACAGTATACATTATGTGCTTTTAACAGTTATAAATGATTGGTGATCAAAAGCAAGATTTTTTTATTTCACAATTTGGAAAAAGGTCACTTTTTCACTCCTAAATGAGTAACAAGGTTGAGTTTTTAGCACAAAATGATTAAATGCACAATATGGCATCCATGTCTACAGCATAAGGACATTAAAAACATTTTATTCATTTGCGTAAAATATTCCATACATTTTGTTTAAATAAAGTATTTACCTATTTACTTTTAATATAATTTGAGTGCTCAGTGAGCAAATATCAGGCTATATTACAATACCATTGAAAAAAAATGAATGAAAAAGCCTCCTTAGGATCATAAGGAAATTTGGATGATGCAACATCTTGTTGAACAGATGACTTGTGGAATATTTCAATTTTTTAAATCATTTGTTTTATAAATTTAAACTACTTTAAACCCCAGTTAAATTGTATATTTTTAATAGCCTATGATGAATAATTCATTGAAAATGCTGTTTCAAGCATGAGATAATAAATGGACTCATTAAAGAAAAAAATAAGATGATTATCTTTTAAGATAAAGCGTAGTTATGTCAGGCTGGAACAGGCAAAATTACTGTTTTCTAGGTTCTGTAAATAGAATATGTTGTTAATAGGTTATTCATCTGGGTTTTTGTGAAGAACACTTTACTCCTATATTTCAGTTACAAATGAGTTAGGTAAAGGTAAAAGACATTTTAAATAAGTGACATTTATAGAGGAGAAATGCTCATTAATAATGGTCATAAGTGAATCTAAAGATAAATGACAGTAAAATATCAAAGAGAAAAGGTCTAGAGAGGCTAATAGCATAACATGGTGTCTATCAGCTGTCTTCATCAGCACAGGCTAATAGGCACAGGTGGTTTACTTCAGCCACAAATTATTATTATTATTATTTCTTTTGAAAAAACGATTTACACCAATCTGCCATAACACTAACAACACTGCCAGCTGGAATGGAATAACATTGAGTATCATTAATATACCTATATACTGGTGTGTATATACTGGTACCCAAGGCCCATCTACACCCACAGGGACCAAAGGCCAGCCTGTCTGGCCTTTTTTGTCTAAACTGTACATTAACAAAGTAAATGCAGGGTAGAAAAGTATCAGCATACCCAGCGCATTACAGCATGCTGCGCACAGACCTTAGCAAATTCCCCAGATCCCAATGTGATCGAGCATCTGTGGGATGCACTGGACAAACAAGCCCAATCCGTTGCCCCACCTCAAAACCCAAAGCACCTAAAGAATCCGCCGCTAACGTACCTGGTGCCAGACACCACCGCTCACCCCCAGAGGCCACACCTCAAGGGGCAAGAACTACCGCTTTGGCACATGGGGAACCTAAAACCTAGATGGGTTTAATGTTATGGCTGGTTGGTGTATATAAAAGCATGGCAAAATTATGAATGCGTCACAATTTTTAATTTTCAAAAATTTAAATCAGTGAACACAGCTACAGCTCCATAATTTGGGTAATTGTTTAATCCCTTGATTCAATTAGATTTAAAATTCTTTAGACCTCCAAAGTCTATAAAGTGGCAGGGAGGGAAAAAAATTGGTAAGAATAGAGGAAAAATTCTGGATCGAACTACAGTAATGCTGTGCTTCTTGCCTTATGCACAGACTAATGAGTGTACTTTGCCACAAGTGAACAAACAGCTCCAAAAAGTTGGATCTGCTCTTAGTGGATATCCACTAGTTCCTCCTCAGGCAGTGTGATACTTAATGAATGGTACTGCATGACTGAAGTTGATCTAATGCATTATATATTTGTAATATATGGAAATATCAACCATAGGTTGCTTTCAGCAGAAGAATGAAACAGTTCTTCGTCGCCATTTTGTCTTATTCATGACCCATTTGCACTGTAAGACCAGGATTTCTGAAACATTACTTGCAAGGAATAGGAATTTGGTGGGTGGTCCTATGTTGGGACAGATATCACCTCAACACCAAAAACCTTTTTTGTGCACTTATAACCCCCTAGGTATCTCTTTTGTCCCAATTAATGCAGATTCCAGGCGTAGCCATGCCGGGGTGAGTGACCCTCTGCAGAGCTACGGAAGGCAGCCATTGTAGGGTTGTCACTTGTCGACACTGGCTATCAGCATGGCTAGTGGTTAGCAGTGACAGGGGAATCAGACCCCATGAAGAGGAATTACTCCCAGAGGTATTGTCCATGCCACAATGCTAGAGTTGGGTGCCTACAATCTACTCGGTGCTTGTGTGTTTTATTCCGATTCCCCTTGACAGGAGTGTCCAGACCTGTCTTATTGTTTTTCTGCTCTGGGAAAAAGCACAGCCCCAGCTGAGACTGCTATTATAACTGTGTGTCGACACGGGGAGCATCCTCGCGCATGCTGTTCTGCCCTTGTTACCTCTACCTGCCCTAGAAAACAGTGTCAGAATGTTTTTTTTTTGTTGTTGTTTTTTTTTTTTTTACAGTTTTTAGTATTTGTGCTGCAGTCAAAATGAACTTTTATTTCACAAGTATTAAATGCTCATAACATTCTATAAGACAGAATGTCAAATGTTTGGAATATCTTGATGTTATTATCATCTATTATTATCATCTTAGATAGAACAATATGAGTAACACATTAAAGCAAGGGTGCATAAAGTTTTTTTTTTTGTTCTAATTCTGTAAAGATCTCACTTGATTCTCTCCATGACTGTCAAACATCATTCTACAGACATATTCCAGCAAATAATGCCTTTTCGTCTCTCTATAAAATGTAACCCTGTCATGACCATATTTATCATATCAGATGATAGACAGCACTATGTTTGGTAAAGTGGAGTTTAAATACTTGTTCGGGTTTAGAGAAATACTTTCATATGCACAAAAATTGGGTTCTAATTCAGTAATCACATGCGCATCGCCAAAATACACCAAATCCTGATGATAGAGTAAACAGTGACTTCACTGTGACCACTTGGAGAATGGAATACATGTGTTTCATTGTGTACAGAGACACGGCTTGTTTCATTTCCAATAAATCTTGTTTACTCTGTCATTTTCCAGAGTTTGTAGCCAAATGATGGCCAAAAGGAGTCTGAGTGGATTGTTTTGGATGCCCATATCAAAAGTCAGTACAGTGCTTGAAATATGCAATAGTCAATGTGTGCTGCAGTAAATTATTTGAATTTATTTGTGTGGATCTAAAGACTGATTTTGAGTTAGTACAGTAGTATAAATACAGTAGTATAAAGCATTAGTTTCAAGTTCCGGAGCTGTACACCAGTCTGTTAATTACCTATTAGTAGGGTTACGAAGTCAATTCCACAGGTTAAATGCACAGATTTATTTAATACAAATGCAAATGAAGTAGAATTGCAGTGTCAGAGAACAGAGTGTCAGAGTTTTTCTGCCTTATTTGTCTTTGGCCATTCAATACATAAAACAGCCAGTGCAATTCCTAAACTTCACACGATTATACTGTAAACTAAACCTAGTTATTCTGCAAAAAAAAAAAATGTCTTAGCAGTGTAATAAAATGGGGACTCTTCATTATAAGCAAAATAAATAAATAAATCATTTAAATCATTTACCCTTTCAGTATTCACTCAGAGTTAACTAAATATACAGTATCGAAATGAGGGTGTTGTTATTCATTCCAATTTAAATCTTTAGTTATGAGCAGCTTCTCCCCTCCAAGCAGAGTTTTCTAAAGAATTTTCATTACACTTAGATATAATTAAGACTGGAAAGTATATAGAATAATCTTGTACATCACTACGAACCACATGATGAAAGAGCAGGCAAGCATTCTGGGTCTCGTCCACAGACTGCACAACGTTCCAGCTCAGTTTATTGCCAGATTTTATTACAATCAGCCAAGTGATTAGAGCACAGCAAGCCAGATATTATCAATCTTGTAAATTACGAAGCATCTCCGAAGCCAAACCAACTCTCAGTTGATGCTTTGACGTGAGTTGCAACAGTGCAAATATGAAGCAGACTGATAAGAGCGTAACCTGTGAAAAATGAGCCAGCACAATGTCTCGATATGAGGAAGGAGGGGAAACTCCTAATGTATTTTCTATATATCTGTCAGTATCCATTTAATATTATTGTTGTTGTTCTTGTTGTTGTGTTTGTGGATTGTTCTGTAACATATACAGTACGTATCAATCGTGCTTTTTTAATTCGTCACCTAACCGATACCTAATATCTTAAAAAATAAACACTGATTGCAAATTAGTGGAATATAAATATTTCAAAATTTTAAATCAGTTATATATTTCTTCAATTCATTTATATCATCATTCAATATATTTCATATGCACAAAAGTCTCTTTGGAGAAGCCACACAGTTGTTCCAATTAAATTTAAGTTTTTTCTTAACATCAAGATTAGTGTCCAATTTTAAAACCTCTGAAGAACAATTCCAATACTTCTCTTCTGTATTGAGACCAAGATGAGACATTTTGTCTAGAGGACCCTGCCTGCTCCCTTCCCCACCCCCTCAATCCTGCAACCCGTTTAATAGTGAGCTCGTGGTGCTATGTGATGAGACAGCGTGAGACCACTCAGCAGAGATGGATGTGGGATATTAAGCTTGTGTCCCTGCTGCTCCTGCCTCACCTTCCTTCATGCCTTGTTTCTCATACCAGCATCCTGGCTTCATGCTAAAACACCTCCATGGATCAGCTGAAAAGAAAAAAAAACTTGATTTTGTAGATAACCACAATTCTTACAAGCTGTAAATAGAGCATTAACCTTTCCAAATCTTTCTGACAACTGTTTGTTAATAGATGGATTTAGCTTAGGAAGTCGATTCATTTTCTCTGGCTTAAATGAAAGTGGCCATGTTTTATAGCTTATATATATCTTGAAATTGAAATTAACCCCATAACCTCCCAGGACTTACTGGGTCTACATGTCCTTTTTAGTTTCTTAACTACATAGCTTTCTTCAGTATTGTTGCTGTGTCAGTAATTGTAGGGTTTAGTCTACCAGGTCTAAAAGGCTAATCAAAAAGGTTAATTTTGAACAATATTATTAAAGGTTAATAAATAGGAAATGTGCAATTACCCCCTGGAGCCCTCTCATGGCATTGCTCAAGTGTTATATTGCAAATGGTATTGTGCAATCCATTGTTGTATCACAATAACTATACACTATATGGTCAAGTGTATGACAACAGCTGGCCCTACAACCAGATGTGTTTGCGAATCATCTCTTTGTAAGACTGTGGCATTCACACCGACTGGCCATAACATTAACACCACCACCAGGTGAATAATATTGATTATCATCATAATATACCAGTTACCTGTGACGGGATCATGGGCACCCAAGGTCCATCTATGCCTGTGGGAGCAAAGGCTAA
This sequence comes from Heterobranchus longifilis, assembly GCA_028570985.1. NCBI lineage: Eukaryota > Metazoa > Chordata > Actinopteri > Siluriformes > Clariidae > Heterobranchus > Heterobranchus longifilis. The sequence goes on along the minus strand of JAOVVB010000004.1, from coordinate 18,753,746 downwards.
TCTGTCTGTTCTGATTCCACACAATGGAAGCCAATGCAGAACAACCTGCGGAAAAAGTCAATGCTGAACGCCCAGTGCACCAAAGCCTGCCCCATGTTGGTCCAGCAGCCAAAGAATCCAGATTTTAATTTGATATAGCCTCCATTGAATGCGCCAGGCAAACAAGTCTGATCCACAGAGGCCCCACCCCACAACCCACAGCACCCGAATGATCCGCTGCCAAAAACTTGACGAAGACTCCACAGCACACAGCGGTCCCATTAATGACTAAATAATTAAATAATAAGCATTAAGCATTATATATAAATTGTATATAATTAAGGGAGGGCTTAAAGGAGGGATTTGTCTTGTACATGATAGAGCAGTAATAACTGAATATTTGTTGTTGTTGCTGCTGTTTTTGTTGTTGTTCTTGTTTTTAACAGCTAAACATGAAACAATCCCAATTTATTTGTCATATAATATTAATTACGTAATTAATTGCTGCAAATGTTAGTTTAGCTTCTGCTTTTAAAATGCTATAAACTTTATAGATTAGTGTACCTAACACCTTTTAAAATGCTACATACTTTATACAATTTATATATACTGTATATAACTGTATAAAGTATGTAGCATTTTAATCAAAGCAAAAATAACAAGCTCAGGAGAAAGAAAGGGCTGGCAGGGCTTGACTATATTGTTATATGGATCTAAATTAATTAATCCAAAACCTGCTGGCATTAATCATTAATTAGAATCATTAATATGCAGCACATATAAAAATGTAACTGCAAAAATATTGCATACATTTTAAGGCTTAATAATGGTGGATGGTGTGGCAGGTAGTGTTGAGGCTTCACTGACTTACCCCAGTTACAGTCTGCACATGGAGTTTCTCGCAACCTTCTTGCATGTTTTTATGTACTCCAGTTTCCTTCTACCTCCTAAAATATGCTCTACGGATGGAGGAAAATAACAAATGTAGGGCTTAAAGGAGGGATTTGTCTTGTACTGTACATGATACAGCAGCAATAACTGAATATTTTATTGATGCTGCTATTGTTGTTGTTGTTTTTAACAGCTGAACATGAAACAATCCCAATGTATTTTTGGCATCTAATATTAATTTATTTGTAAATATTAGATAAGCTTCTGGTTTTAACTGCTGCTCTTAATGCACAGCTTGGAAAGCTTAGAATATAGAACAAAACACGAAGCAGGTGGCATTCAACCTCGAACTGAGTAGTATCGTGAAAATAATGGTGACACGCCACTGAAGGAAGGACTAATCGCTTCTGTCTAGTCGGTGACCTTTAATGTAAGAATCCACCTGCACTTTCTGTGAGAATATAGTGGGCTGCCAATCTGCTCACAGGCCTGAGAATAAGACTACAAACTTAAGCATGATACTTAACCCCATGTTCCTCTAGAGTACTGCCACTGAAAAAGAGCAATCATCGCATTTTGTGTGAGTTATCCCAGAAGAACAGATGTTTTACAAAGCACCATGTCGGGCATGCATGATCTTTGTTTAAGCATTTTCCCCTCCTCTAAGGTTCCTCGGGATGCATCGTGGTTAATTTGGAGCCAGAGTGCCATGTTTTCCCTTCTAATTGCGATGACAAGGCATTAGGGCTCCTTTTATCATCAGCGAAAAACAATAAGCAGAGAGCAGACAGATGAGCCGCTTTCAACTGGGCAGATCTCTGCTTTCCCTTTCATCACAGTGGCCATCTTGGGCCTCGCTAGAACGACATGAAACATATGCTCCCTCTTTATACTTGCAGCTAAAGAGAGCTGAACAGCCACCATGTGCATGGCTATGGGTCAGCCGTGTACATGTGCAAGCTCTTGCTTTGGCATGTGTGCATAACTTCTCTGCTTGTTTAAGTAAACCAAGAAGAAGGCCCCAAGGTGATTAGTTCATTAGTGAGTCAGCCATCATGGCAAGCTTCCCTGAACCTTGGGGAAGCCATCACGGTCATAACTGCTGATTGGTCACTCTCTCTATTTTTTTTTGTGGGCGTTTGTTTACATTTTTATTTTAAAAAATAATGGGGGGAAAGTGAAATTAGATGTTAAGCAGAAGAAGTCCAAGCACTGCCAGCACTTTCTTTCTCCTGAGCTCATTATTTTTGCTTTGATTAAAATCTGGAGCGGCTCAAATTCAGGCAGCCACAGACCGTGCTTGAAAATTGGACCTCGCTGAATGATGGTTGAATTGAAGGAGTGCCACTGTTTGAAAAGCTGAGAGAAATTTCAGTAAGTCAGAAGAACATAATAAAAACATGGAGAATCCCACATCTCAAGTAGCAGAAACGAAAGGTCAACCATGAGGAGATGAGAGACAGATAACTTCTTTCGAATGAAGTTTTAGCTGTTGAGAGGGCTGTACAGACCTGTGAAATCAGACTGTATATATGCTATATACAGTAGTTTATCTTTAAGGAAGCTTGACAGATAAGATATTTAGATAATCGAAACAAGGATCCTGTCACTAAAGCTAGGCTTTAGATCTTTCGCAAATGGCCAGCATATCAATCATTAGCAAGTCCCTTGACAGAGCACCGCTGGACAGGGCTTGGTCTCGGCAGGGTCGCACTATATCTGCAATCATGTCTCAGGCCAAAGTCCATCTGTTCCCCATTAATGTGGTAATTCCAGCCTAGCTTGATCCCTCCTTGTTTGGCTGTTCTCCATCTCGCCCTGAGTTCAAACCTCCACAAAGACAGAGAAAGGGGATGATAGAGCACTGGTACTACTGCCCTGGTGCTTACTTCGTCTCTGTGCTTGTTTTTTTTATTTTATTTTTATTTAAAGGACAGTCTCTTCTCTATACTATTTCCATTGTCACTGCCAGAACATAGGCAATCCTTTAGCCATCTTGCTTTTTTTAAGGTTAATGATGGAATCAGCAGGCATAATAAAAAAATATATTGAAAAGCATCCCAATGTTCCTCTAGGTGACTATGAGAGGCGGTGAAAGTTATTATGCTTTCGATCGCCTGCCGTGAAGAGGGTACAGTATGGATAGTTAAGGAGCAGCATGATGTGCCGCATTTGTTGCTATTATTTTGTTCTTCTTTTAATTCCCCTCCATCTGATTTATGGTGTGATAAGAAGGCTAAACTTTTTTTAAGGACTAATTTCAGTCTCTGTGTCAGTCTCGATCGAAACTTGTTTCTTTATTGCTCCCTTTTGCTAAGAGGGAGCTCAGGAGCCGCTCCTTATTTTAATTGTATGTATTTGTTTGTTTTGTTTTTTAGTTGTAGTGGAATTACAGCATCAGTCTCAATAGGCCAAGGTTATGTAATGAAAATAAATCACGTAGTTGTGATGGGTTTTGGATTTCACATATGAAATGAATGTAAAATGTTTTTTTTTTTGTTAAACTAGTTTTCTCTTACACAAAGTTCAAACCGGGTTACACAATGGATTAGTGCCAAGCACACTCACATAAACACATGATTTCTGGATTTCCAGCTTACTGAAAATCTGAAACATGCTTTTTACTGAGCCATGTCAAAAACACTTTTTTCCCCATAGATGTAGGTTATATATTCAGCCTGAATTTCAGTTCCTGTGGATTTTCCCTTCTCTGCCTTCATCACCTTGACTATTTGCAAGTACGACAGCAGTAGTGTTGCTCTACAACGTTCCATGTTTACACTTATGTCATGCGTTTTATGCAGACCGTGACTGCTTGACAGTCCATCTGTATAATTGAGTTGACCTTTACATGAATTTTGGTAGATTTTGTGATATCTATGCCTGATTATTATTCTCATAACAATGTCAACTCATGGCCTGAGCATTCCTAGATGCGAATATACAGTCTGACAGCATTATTTTTTTGGGGGGATGTTAATTACAGAAAAAGTGTGCTGTTTTTGTTTTCCCCCCCTCCCCCCCCCCC
>JAOVVB010000004.1:18723830-18749748 GCA_028570985.1 Heterobranchus longifilis | reverse complement strand
TTTTTTTTCCCCCCCCCCCCCCCCCCCTAAATATTTTCTGACATCTTCCAGTTTGTCAGACTGCCAACGGCTGTGTGTGAAATCTGTATACGTGACCAGCATGCAGATAAAGCCTACCTGTAGAAATTAACTCAATGTCTTGGTAATTAGGCACAATATATCTGATTAGAAGATGTGCAGCTTTGATTTGCACTCTGAGTACAGGAGGAAGGTCATATATCAGATCTTGTAGGAGCTAATTAGGTTACTTCTCTTCCTGTAATGGCCATTTTGATACAGGAGAACAAAATGTCAGGATGGAGGCAGAAGCCAAGCTTTTATTTGAATTAGTGTAACATTAGATGTAACATGCAAAACTAAACCTTCATTAGCCAGACAGCATGCAAATACTTTCAATTAGTCTGGAAAGACAAAGCAGCTGAAGATTTTGGAACTTTTCGCTCAGACATAGCTGCGATCATTAAGGAAAGATGACATTTTTGTTGTTTCGTTTTGTCCGTTTTTTTCATGTGCAATAATGTATATATTGTAGTATGATGTGGTAGATATAAATAAGATAAAATAACTTCTTTTTCCGATTTCATGTCAGCATGCATAGTAGCTGTAACTGCAGTAGTATTTGATAACACAAACAAAAAAATCCATGTCCTGCTCAGTTCTCAAACCATCACAAAATCCAACATTTTGTCATAATAAGGCTTCACTGCCTGCTAATGAGGACATGTACAGTAGTCAAACAGGGAAAATATACACGCACATACAGTCTACACGTATAAGGAAACATGGTCAAAGTGCCTTACTTGCTTATTTGACACAAAAATTCAGACAGAAGAAAAAGCGACAACTACGCTATCAAGCTGTGTTGCTAACATGGTGGCAGCTACATGAGCTCTCTGTGAAACACAGAAGTGAATAAACATCGGTTGACGGAACAAAGAAGGAGCAGCAAATATACAGTGATATACAGAATTATTATGTTATTACCGGGCGGAGATCAGACATGGCTAATAGTCATTTTTCAGTGTCAGGACCTCTGTTTAATGATCACTGCAATTTTCTAAGAATGTCTTGTTGATGCCAATTAAAACTGTGAAAAGCAAAAGTCAATGTTTTAAATATTAACCATGAATCATCCTCGTTGCTTGGATACAATGCATTTTTTTATGTATTGTGTCTTTTATTTATTATATAAGGAAGCTTAAGAAAGCCCAAGTATATTATATGAATCTGAATTTACAGTAGGTATGTATTGCTATAAATTTCTTTATGTCAATCTATATTAAAATTTAGACATTTAGACCCGAGTGGGTCTGGCATTTTTTCATTTTAAAAAGAAAGATCCTGCTCATGGTGTTATTTTTGTTTGCACACGTTCATAAAATGTTCTCGCAAAGTAGTAGATATATTTCACAAATTAAAAAAATAATAATGATAAAAAAAAAAATTTAAATACAAAATAATAATAATAATGATAATAATAATAATAATAATAATAATAATAATAATATCGGTAATAAAAAATTTTTTAACATAGTTTCATATCCGATCACGAGTTCATGCAAACACATAATATAAAAACCATTCCACTTGTGTGGCTAAAGAAATCAAGAAATAAAATAGTGTTCTTATCAAATAGGAGAACATATCATTTTGAAAATAATTATTTTATTTTATTTGCAATTATCGTTTACTTTATAGATTTTAAGTTATAGATTTATAGAAATAATGTACTTATCATAGCTTACAATCTATAAAGTCTCCAAAAAAATTAAATAAGTTGATAGAAATAAGTTGACTTTTAAAAGTAGGAAAAGAAATAACAAAGGGTACTACCTTTAAAATATTGGAATGGGGATTAAATATTTTTATCCTCATTAAAACTTGATCTACATTATGCTTTTTTTCTCATTTTTAATTGGTCTATGTTCTAATTCCCGCGAAAGGTATCACAATGTTTATGGTGAAATGAAACCTTGGTATCTGCGAATAATGAAACAACAAAATCGGAAAAAAAGAAATTAAACCTAAATGTTTTTTAAGCATTCATTTATTAGAATTTAAAAATAATTTATGCACAGAAAAACGTTTATCAAAAAAATCAAATAAACAATGGAAAATATAAATTTAAAGCATTTAAAACAGGGATTCGTATTTTGAGAACTTTTTAATGCCCTGTTATGAAAGTGGCACTGGCTGCATGTAAATTTTTTACCTTTAACAGTTTACCTTTATACAGCCTTACAAGTATTTTTTCTAACCTAAACCTTTGACAAATGATTGTGAATTTCTTATATTAATTTGCAGCTTCATTATAAACTCATATTTGCTAAGACTTTTTAACAAAAATTAATTAATTAATTTATTTATTTAGATTATATGAATAATTATATAATTATTAAATATAAATATAAAAAATATAATTATATGACTGTTGAATTTAACCCTTTATAGGGCGCTCATTGAAATAATTGGAAGTTGAAAGTTTTCTAAGACTTTTTTACTTTTGTTATTTTTAAAAATGCTTTTATTGTTGTAATTTTTACGTTACAAATTAAGGTCAGTAAAGTAACCATGTGATTCCTCGCCTGTCTAAGGTAATAATTTCTGTATTAATAATTTATGTAATTAATGTATTCGAAGTGTGGTTCTAAGCCCAGTTAAAGATTAAAACAGCAATGCTGTAAGCCCAGAGAGTAATATAGTGTTAAACACTTCTCTTCTCTTTAGGTCATACAGAAGACTTTAGCGTAATCAGCACCAGTACCAAAAATTAAAGCATAGAATTGTACACTTTTCAGTAATTTGGCACAGTGACGGGACTATGCGTCTCTCAATAGCACAGGCAGACCAGCGAGTAAAATCATTGACGGAATAACCTCCAAAACCCTGAGGTTTTGCTGTATAATCGGCTTCAGAACCAAAATTGCTTACAAATGCCAGAAATGAGCGGAGAGGTGTCCATTTAAGACAAATCCACACAAAGGTAGCGCCTGTTGCCTGAGTGCAGCAAAGCAAGGCCTTCCTGTCCCAGTTATTTGGCGCAAATGAGAAAGACGTGTATATCCCCCCCTACTGTGAGTGAGGGCCTGTCGAGATGAGGAATAATCCGATAGTCTCTCAGAGACTAACACTGCAGTCCACATGACATCACTTAGGGAAAATGCCTCAGCCGCCACAACACAGAACAATTCACTCAGTGTTGGGAGCCTCAGGAAAATGGAAGTGATTTTCCCTGACATTTTTCCATATTATGTTACTTGTTTGTGTTTTTTACAACCAATGTTATTTCATGTTGTGCTTCACTAATTCCTGTGTTGTTCTCATTTGTTGATTATAAACTGACAGTCTAAGCAGAACTGGCTGGTTTATTTTGAATTGGGAAATTGGAAAAAGCTGCACCGTCTGAGCCTGTGTTATAACTTGCACTTATTTTGGGTAGGAAAAAAAAGTGTGATTCTACTTTGAAACAATAGACAGCTTTGAACATCAGCACCCATCAGCTATAACATGAATCATACACTTATTAGTGACTGACACGAATCACAATGCTGATAATTGTTTTTTAAAGTATTAAAGCTCCATGAAAATACAGAACGCAAACTCTAAATGAAGTAGATTACTGAAGAGTAAGGTATATTTTTGATCTTTCATGGAGACTCACATTTACACACATACATACATAGATAAAGTATTCGTAACTGCAATGGCTGTCAGATTAGTTTAAAACTCCATTAAAGTTATCATATTAGTTCAAATATACTGTAGTATACTTCATATTAAAGTAGATTCTAATTTAATTTGCCTATAATTATATACTTCTATGCATAGAACAAATGCCAGCACTAGTTATGCAGTCAAATGCAATGAATATTGTGCAATAACACAATTTTATGATTAATGTTAACATTTCATTCTCGCTCACTTACACAGAATAATTTTTCTGGTCAGTATAAAATATTGCTGGATTTTAAGTTTGGCTGACATCCACCTATGATCTTAAACAATTTTTTAGTAGATTCATTGATTTATGAACTAGTTTTCTGTGGTTACAACATTCAGTTCAAATTGTCAAAATATGTTGTTTTCGTCTTTGATTTGCTTGCGACTTTCTCCAGTTTTTTTATTCATAAACGGCACAAACACTACATTGTTTTCATGAAAAGTTTACATTTATCGAAGTTTCAGTACTTCTTTTAGCAAGGTTAACACTTTTTTAAAAAAGAATGTTACAAATTACCAAAGAATGTTTGGTAAAACTAAAAAAATCTATTTTCCTGACACTGGGGACTGTTTCCTCCTCATAGAAAACCTTACCACATCAACAATTATATATTTTCAAATTCTCTTTCTGTGGATCATACGGCAAAGAAGACTCTGTATGTATTGTTGTTATAAAAACAATTACATTGACTATTAAAAGTAATATAATTCATTGATTTTTCCGAGAGCTGGAACTACTATTTGAGTCATGCTGTTGAATAAAATTAACCAACACCTACTGATTAATCAGAACTGAGCATTCAATAGCACTTTGTGAAGAAGAAATAAACATGTTTCCTCTGGCCCATGTTTCAAATATTCCAAAAAACAAAAGTAGTCTAGTAGAAAAATGCTTAATCACTCAATTCACAATAAATCACATAGATAGATCAACACTTATAAATTTTAAATAGATGCTGATAGATGGTGTATATAAATGTCAAATAATAAGCAAATATATACAATAGTAATAAGCATAGCCTGGAAAATGCTAGTATAAGTTATATTATTTTCTACATTTCACAGAAAGTTGTCATGCAGAGTAAATAAAATAAAATAAAATTGTGATGAAATTACACAAGGATTATGTATGCAGTTCTTACTGTAAAACAGTATGCAGTCCCTACAGTAAGTTTATGCATTGATTTACATATAATAATGCCAACAAGACATCGATAGGAAAAGAGTTAACAGAAAAGTTTCAACAATAAAACATCAGAAGCTGCACAGGGGTAGCTGAAATATAAATCATTAATATTAAAAAAAAAAAAAAAGATTACTTGCAGGGGAGTAAGGTTGAATAAGGAATACGATAAAAGTCTTCAGTGTTGGTACCAACGGGCTTCTCCAAACAATGGAGTGGGGAACATGTTAGTGTACTTGATACATAAAAGGTTGCCTATTTCAATCCAGATTATTAAACTATGTTATGTTATGGTACAGAGGATTGTTAGACATTGTATATGCTCATATATTTAATGGATAACTTTTGCTTTAATTTATCTTTCTAATGTTAGGATATACGTACATATAAGGAGCAAACATCACATGAAAGGTCCTCTTATAATTCTATCTGTGCTCCCGCTGTTGCTTGTTGTTCGGGCCAGGAAGTGTAATCTTCTGCTCTTCCATTCTATTTCCTCGCCTTCCTGGCCTTCTGCATTTGGAAGGAGTGTTAGTTTTTCCCTCCCTGCCATTCTCCTAAGACCTCCTGCGAGGTGACTAAATCTCATTTTTCATACGCACATTGTTCTTCCCCCCCATGCTGTGAGCCCTGAGGAGAAATGTTTCTCAGCTATGGGCTGTGGGTGAGCTACTGATAGTAGCAAATAGACACAGAAAAGAAAGCCACTCTTTACTCTCTGGCAGGGTTTATAGTGAATCGCACCACATTAGGACAAACGGCACCACTTGGTGCATAATCATCATCATCTGTATTCCCTCATTATTTTTCCTTTGGGTGTATAATTGGTAAAGTCATAATGTGACCAACTGGACTACAGATATTAGCGTTAATTATTTTTTTGCTAGATGAAGAGTAATTAAAAAGCATAACACCTATCAAACTACACAGCGTAGACAAAACAATGCTTTTAATTCAAGTTTAGATTAAACTGTATTTAAATGTTAAAAGTAAAAAAAAAAAAAGAGAAGATAATGTTCAAAAATCGCCAACACTACCAGGACACCAAATAATAATAATAATAATAACAATAATAATAATAACAATAATAATAATTATCATCATTTTCAGCACCGTCATCATCACTGTCATCATCATTATCATGATCTTTCTCAAGATCTCTCAAGATTCAAAGAGAAATATATTAAATGAATACCAAATGGCTCAGGTTGTTTGTCAATTTATAAAAATATTTTTGGACTGCTGTAGTTCAGAAGATTATCAGTACTAAGTATTAATTGTAAAACGCTTAAAAATAGTTTCAGTAAACACACTTTAGTATAAAATTTGAGCTGTGTATGAGCAGAGCATTTTAATATACAATGAGGAATACAATGAGGGAAAAATAAATAATCCATTTAAATATCATGATTGAGAAATGAAAAAAAAAACTGACAAATGTGTTGAAGATGTACTATTCCACTAAATTAAGATGCATTTGTTTAGACTGCATCCATTTATATTGCTTGATTTGTTTATTGGATCACTGGAAAAAGATTTTAGTTAATGATTAATTTACCTATAGATATGGATGCATTGATCATTAAGGATTGTTTAAGTATTTACTCTTTTCATGCAAAGCTTATCATTATATGTAATTATTATTATTATTATTATTATTATTATTATTATTATTATTATTATTGCAGTAACTCTACCATTAAATACCATCTGCAATTTATTTCTGCTTATGTCTACAAGACTTGGTGTCTTCATATAGCTATTTCTTCCTTACTCTCTCCTTATCCTGGCCCTTACGGAATTGTTATTATAGAAAGACGTCCAAGGTGGATTGCTTCAGCGTGTGATTCAAGCGTAGGGGTGTGTGACCTCTTGCCAAGCCGGCTGTGTGGCATACTGAGTGAGTTTGTTCTGGGGGCTCTGGCATGCGGTCCCTGACCCGCTGCTCTGTGCACACCCTGAGGCCATTGGGAAGCCCCTTTTACTTTGAGGTCACTATTTCATTTCCATTCCCTGTGCACTTTTCCTGGATCTTCTACTTCAGTTGCCTTACAGGGCGTCTCTGAGCAGCACAGGTAGTCAGTGCTGACACTTCCCATAATCTAAAGGAAGCTAAAAAAATAGAGCATTTTTGCTTCTAGAGTGCTGCAGAGATGAAATCTGATCGGCAAGGAACTCCCTGCACATGTATATGAAAGACAGAAAGGGGTCCCCTCAGTCCACCTCAAAGCTGACCGCTTTTCCTACTTGGTATGTGCCAGGTTGTTTCCTCTCATAAGCACTGCAAGGTCAGAGCAATTTCCCAAAGTCAGAGCCAGGGTCGACGATGTACTTCCCTCTCATATCACTTTCAGATGGCAAGAAAACAAGCCAAGGCTGTTTGTAAGTGATTGGCGTTGAATGAAAAAGTATTCGAATTGGTTTGCCATTTTGCAGATAGCTCTAGGGAGAGCAGTGCATGTGAATACAATGACATATAAGACTACAGTTCACGACTGACACTCAGTTGTAGTTCATATTCCCTGACTGATGTTACTGTATTCTTCTTTGGTTTGGTTTGGTTTTAAGCCACTTGATTTACAAAGACATTCATTGAACTAGTTTTCCATAAATATGAAAGCAAATTATATGCTTTAAATTGCATTGCAGAATTATGACTGTAGATACGAATCTAATTCTGCGCTGTAGACATGTATAGTAACCAAATATCAGTGTTTCATGAAGATAATCACATTACTTTCCTAAAAGATGATATGGTATATTGTTCATACCTTAAACTGCATTTAATTTATTTCATTTTGTATAGAAGAGTGGGCATCTTCCTACTTACTTTTGGCATAGATTAATTACAACCCACATCTGGAAACATTATCTATCATTTACCAGCTTAAACTCCCAGAATACTATTCAGTTTTCCATTTCATAGCATATGGTTCAGTAACTACAGTGAAGCTAATGAAAACGCAGGTAAAATTTATTACATTTTATGTTCAGTAAAAAAACTTTTAGAAACAAATATTACACAGGTTACAGTGTAACAATGTAACAGTTTGTGGATATACTGCATGTGTAAGCAAATTAATAACAAACATTGTATGTAGATTAACAATAAATTTAATAATTTCACAATTGAAAAATAAAAATGTAAATGTTTAGCAGGGTTCCACTCCTTTTCCAAAAATCCAGGATTTTTTTTTTCTCTGCAGATCCCAACACACCTGATTTGAGAAATAGACTCTCGGGTCATTAGGTCACATTAAGAGTTTTTGCAGCAGAAGAAGCTTTAAAATGTACAAGGGAGTGTACTATGAAGCATTTTTAAGTCTGACTGATCTAAGGAAATTAATAAATAAAAATAGAAATTAACATAAAATTAAGTGTTAATAAAGTCAATATTAATTACAATAAAACCTTCATCATATAGGTGTTAGCTTGATTGTTTTAAACAGTGATACCACATGGCTGTTGGACTCACAAATCTGATTGGTCAGAAAGTTTTCTCACAGCAGTACCTGCTGCAATACATTTTTTTATAATTGCATTAATATAAAAGTATGATTTATAACTAATATAGATGTTTATTAATAGTTGTTTTTTTTTTTTAAAGAGAGACTTGCTGGAAAACAACTGTTTATTAATATTTATAATTGTTTTGTCCTGGGAAAGTTTCATAACAATAAATGGAGCAATAAATGAATAAAAATGATGACGGTATAAAATAAGACGAATAAAACATTTGTGTTGTAGCAAAATAATCCACTTTGCATCAGCTCTCATGAAACCATCTCAATGCTGACTGTTTTTGGTAACAAAATGGCCCAGTGTTTTATTTCTTGCATATAGACTGTAGCTATTTTACACCAGCTATTTATGTATTCAGAGCTAATCTTTCAATTGGTAAACTTTGTCATTTATTAATAAATTGTTTATTACCAAACCTCAAATCAAGGCTATGAATTTAAGGAATATAAAGCTGGGAGTTTAAGTGGATCATCAGTGCTGGATATGAATAATGATCATGTGCTAAAGATGAAGTCTTAAGATATTAAGAGGGTTATCTGTATGTCTCTCACACTCTTCTGCTAGAATTTCTGCTAGAATTTCTGCACAGTTCGTGCACAATGAAATTAAAGATGACGTTTTGCATTTTAACTTGATAGTTAATGATTCATTCCAAATCCCTGAGTACAGAACTAAAAGAACAAAAAAAATACATCACTGTCCAATTACCATCATGTCATACATATAAGTTTTCTGTAAAATTCCTGAATTAAATATCATGTAGTTGATTGCCTTTCCAATATGTAGTTATTTATTGGCGCTTACATTAGATTAACACTGCGGACTAATTAACTGGCTCTTCTGCTTGCAACACATTGCAATAGTCTATATCTGTTGGCATATTAGATCAACAATTTACAGGCTATTCTGGTAGTTCCGATTTATTAGCAGAGGTGCTCGCCCAAAGCTGCTGTGAGCAATGTCAGGAGATTTCATTTGGAGGATTAGACTTTTAATAAGTTGCCTGATCCCTTAGTTCTTATCTCTTTTTTGAAATGCAAAGTCTAGGAGGGGCTTTGCACATATTTCTGCAGACCTGGACATAATTAGCAGATTATGATAGAAGAAGAAGGGAAGAAGAAAAAAAATTCATGACATGAAACCTTTGGGAAGATCTCAACAGGTTTAATAAAATTTGCAAGTTATTTAGTCTAAATTCTTGGCTGCCAAAACATTGCTGTGAGGGTTTGAATATGATTTCATAGTACCTGGATTGTGATTAAATTTGGTATTATGCCACCGTGGCTATCAAATGTGATGGACAGAAAGAGGGCAGAGCCAAACAAATGCATGTGATCAATCAGGAGACAAAATGCACTTTACAATGATAACGTAAATGTTTTTGACGACCTTGTTTTTATATAACATTTCCTAAATACAGAGCTGCATTGACAAAGAAGGATACATTTGTAATTCATGAATAGTAATTGTAAGAACCTCCCATAGTTATTATTCAGTGTTTTTCCCTATATGTTGATGGTTATTTTGCCAATCCATAAATATGTACAGTTCCAACACACTAATTCCAGTACAATGACGTTTTAACAACGTGCTAAAATCTATGATTTGCTCCACAGAAAAACAAAAGAAGAAACAAAACCCGATTTGTGGTCCTGCAATAAGAGTCAAGGAAAAGGTTGTGTAGAAAAGATTGTGTAGCAAATTATCTACATAATTTAGCTAACCACAGTTTATCCATGTACGGTACATTTTTATAATAATGCTGTTTCTTTGAGTTACACTTTCAATTAACATCGTTCCAAGTCCACCATTTTCACCAGACGATACCAGGTTATACAAACACATATGGTGAACTGAGCTAATCCATGTTTTCACATTTTTAATTGTGCACATTTTCTCTTACACCATTTCCTCTTTTCAGGGGTGTTCAGCTAACACCTTGATTACGTGACTAAAAACCAGAGAGTGTAAATGATAAATATCTGTTTCTCAACTAATGACTGCAAATTCAGCCAACAGAGACCTCTGTGTTCAAAGAAATGAATGAATTGCATTAAAATGTAAAATATCTAACAATTTTAAGGTTTTTTTGGGGTCATTTTAGACAGTTTAGCTTCATCACAATATGCACATGAGGAAAATTAGGGTGTTTGGGTTGAGGGAGTTTAGCTCCCTTGAGGAACCCCAACACACCCTATGCCAATTTAACCCTTGTACATGAGCATGTTTGGTTTAGAGATAAGCTCCTGTGCTATCAGTTAATGGAAATGTAAATCATACCATGACATAATGGTGGTAATGGTAATGATGCTAGAACAAAAATTTACCTTCCTTTATAAACATTTGTATTTATTTCAATGTAAAAGGTAAATGCAGTGTGTAGTCATTAGGGGGGAAATGATTTCTTTTTTTAAAGGCTTTACAGTATCATGTAGCTTCAAAAGAAAACAACCAGAAGATAATTTGATTATTATTTTACAGCCAAAATGAAAGAAACTCAAAACCTGAGGTCTGGCCACCCAATTGTTGTTACTTAAATTAAGCCCTTAAGGTAGTAAAAGATATATTTGTCACATTTCTGTGCTATCCTCGTTAATGAGAACTGTAGGAAGACATAGATTGAAGAGTAGTGTTCTTGCATTTATTCCCAGGGGATGAAAGTAGGGCTTCCCATCTCCTAAATCCCAGTTTAATTCCTGATTAGAACATCAAAAAAAAAAAAAAAAAAAAGCATGAGCTACACTTCTAGTTAAACAGTTTTATTTAGCATTTGCATGTTCTTGGGTTTTTTTAAACACTTGTGATGTAACACATTACATAAAAGTACAAAATGTTCATTTAAAATAAGGATAAGATTAAACAAACGCTCCACCAAAACATATAAATTTTATATTTAAGGGCTTAATTGACCCCTCATGGATCCTAATGGGATCCTAATGGGATTGTGCTCTGGTAATGGCAGGTGCATTTAGAGGGTAAACCTGGTAAATCTATAAAGATAAAATATATCCATAAGTAATCCTGATCTAGTCTTTTTGAAACCCTTCCTTTCTAACTGCAGTTTTACAGGAATACTTGAAGATGTAATAAAATTCCAGTGTAGTACATTTTTTAAATTGTGAAACATGATGTTGCAAGTCCTTCATCAGGTTTTTACATGTTACTCCAACATTCTCTAAAATTAATTCAATCTCTCTCACTCATTCTCTATACTGTTTATCCTGGAGAGAGTCATGAGGGGCCTGGAGCCTATCCGAGGTGACCCTGGGGACAAGATTGGGTTCATCATGGACAGTGTGCCAATCCATCACAGGGCATAAGTAGCACACTCACACACAGTACAGGCAATTTGGAAATGGCAATTAGCCTAATCTGCATGTCTTCGGACAGTGGGAGGAAACAGGACTACCCAAAGGAAACTCACCAAGCACAGGGAGAACACGATGCCGTCCTGTATTTACGATGCGTAAATACAAATATAAAATTTTAACCAGCCTTTAACCTTTTGTTTCATCATGGCTACTAATGTAACCAAAAATATATTATGCCCACAATTCATAGCATGGAAAAAGTCATGCAACAAAGGGTTAAAATACTGTAAAATTCATCAATGCATTACTGTGTTCCCATGTTTTACTACTGTACCATCAAAATCTCTATCAATAGATCTGTATCTGTAGCTATAGTCTCAAAACATTTTTTTGTTTTATTTACTATCACTGTATTGCATAGGTGTCAGTTATAAATATACAAACAATAAACATAACTGTTTGTTTTTAGAAAGCAATTTTTTGTTGAGAGTTAGGGCAGAAAATGTTTCAACATTTTTGAAAAAGGGATAAGAAAAATTCCTCTAAATATGTGTCCATGTGGCTTTGTATTGTGGCAAAAATATGCGAAAGGTTTTTGTTCCCAACTCCATTGAGGAAAGAAAGGCTATATCAAAAGTGTTATTTGAAACAGCAAATCAGTCTGATCCAGGCAAAGTTCAGCTCTTGATTTTAGGCCTGCTCTTTCAGTGTTGACCCTCAGCATTAGCTTCCTCATGTTGGCTGCTTGTCTCAGGAAATGTGCCATCGTTGCAGCAGTCAAGGTGTGTTGACAAGCGAGACGAAGGTGGCAGATGGCTGTGAGACCGGCTCAAGGTCGTCCTGCCCCACTGATGTCTAAGCTCTGGATTTGAAACCCAACACTCTTTTCATCTCTGTAACTCTCTCACTTTCACTTCCTCACTGTTTGTCTCCCTCTCCTTTTCTGTTCCACTCAATTTTGTCCCAATTCATGATCTACGTGAGCTGTGCGGACCTCCTATCTTCAATGTACCACATAAAGACATTCACAAAAATGCTCTCCTGCCCTTCAAAATACACACAGCTGCTCTCTCTCTCTCTCTCTCTCACTCATATATACACAAGCCAACACTGAGTTGCCCTACATACTTTATGTTCCTGAAGTGTGCGTCTGATGGTTTTAGAAGAATATGAGAGGGAGGAGAAAGATTGCTTTAATTACTTCTTCCAAGCATGTCTGTGGGGTATAATAGTAGAAATCCCAGCCATGATGTTGGGAGTTGCTGCACATGATTCATATTCATATGATTGTCTTGTCTTCCCATCCTGAGAGAGAAACAGGCAGATGGACAAACAGACACACAGAGGCGAGAAGGAGGGCACCAGAGAGAAGTGAGAAGTGAATGATCAAGAGAGGGGAGGGCGAGAGACAGGAGGAAAAAGAGCGAGCGAGCGAGTGAAAGATTATTCTTCGGCTCTGACTACAGTTCATTTTTCATGCATCTTCCAGAAGCTTGAGTTAGCCTTTGTAGTGAATTCCTTACAAAACAAAAAAACACTCACTCACCTAATAAGTAGCACCATGACCTGTTTGACTTCTAGCAAGAAGGATGGCACTCAAGCAGCAAGGCTTTGACACAACTATCTGCATACAGCATCCTTAGACAAAAGCAATCCAACACTGAAAAAAAAACCCTGAAAACAGCAAACCTCTGGAGACAACGCATGCTGATTTTTTTTTTTAACAGCTACATTCAAGAGAAAATGAAATGCCTGCTGTTACTGCATCCATTTATTAAGCAATTGCTGAAGATAAACCTGCACTATAGCGTTGCAATATTGCTTTATATATGTAAATGTGCATATATATTATAGAAGCTAACACTATTTAAATTCATCCAACGCATACAGTCAAATTTTAGTGCATTGCTTACAAACTGCTAAACAATAAGTTGCATATTACATTAGGATTGTATTATTCCTATGTTGTTTCAGCATTTTTTTCTTTTATTTAGAAACTCACTGTCATCTGTATTAATTCCTCTAGCCTCTCATGTACCCGCCATAAAATAAAAGATTAGGCCTTTAATACATAGGAGCAAAAAAAGCTTGCTTCACCAAGGCGAAACAGACCAGAAGATGCATTTTAAGACCATTTGAGAAAGTCATTAAGTAAGTCAGCTGTTAAATCTGTTATTACTACAGTAAAAAGAAATTTAAAAAGTAAACTAAATAATTCAGTTAGAAATGTATGTATTTGGGTAGTATTTATGTGTATACGTGCTGTAATAAATGTTGACCAATGACGATAACTTGAACTACATTTAATATTTAATTTACTTAAAAAAAGGCCCACAGTAATCAGAGTATGTTTGCTATGAGTTGAATGGTGTGCACACATGCAAGCAAGTCACTGCATTTTTCACCTTTTCATTTTTGCCCCTAAAATGTTTCTATTTGTTAAGTAAGTCGAATTATTTTAGCTGTTATATCACAATAAATGTGGAAACAGATCTGTTGTGTTCAACTTCAGTTCTTATTACTCGTTTCCTTTTATTCTTGTGTACTGTTGTAATAGTCAAATTCAAATTTTAGAGTATTTCAATTTCATGGCAAGCATCATGACTAGCTGGACATTTGTAAGATTTTCATTGCAGTTAAAAGTTACTTACAGTTGAAAGCAGAAACAACCTGGATAGTTGAGGGTTAAAGGTTTTGCTTAAGTGGCCATCAGGGGGTCAGTGAGATTTGAACTCACCATCTCTCACCACTGGTTTAGAATCTTAATCACTCCACCAGCACTGCCCACTTTTTCTATAAGCACGTGAGTAGGCAAGTATTTGTGGCATAGTGCATGTGTGCACAATCGTCACGCCACATTTACACACATCTGTATACACAAGTGTCAGACAATTGTGTAATTAATACAAATATTAAAATAGATTTTATGTTATGTACTATATACACATTTATATTGAAAAGGAAAATATAATTTTGTTAATTTTATTTACATCATTTTCATATAAATGATATATACTGTATATACAGTACATACAGCATATACACATGTATATAATGAAGTTTTATTTTGTAAGTTTATACACTGCATATTTAAATGCTCCTTGCAACCTCTTTTAACATAATGCTGCTGAAGCTCAAATACAAAAAGCGTGCATTTTATAGATTTAAAGCTTACCAGGAGGACAGGGTTGGGTGACGTAAACCAGGAATTACAGCAGGATCATTTTTAAAAATAGAAATGCAATTCATTTTGAGAGATAACTCAAACAACCTACAGTACATGTTTATACAGTACAGGATTTGTGGATTTTTTTTATGGGAAAAAGATGAGCGTCCAAATAATTATGTTCTTATGTGTATCATATAACAAGTGTATTTTTTTTTTTTTGCACATTAGAGAATATCACATAGTACCAAAAATAGAAAAAAAGATGCAGGAGTCATTGGGATTTGATTTCGTTTTACAATCTTCTACTAAAAATATTAAAACCTAAACTGATCTCTTGCAAAAACTTTCCGCTCCAGTTTGTGCAAAAGAAAGTTTTTTGTGCAAAACCATGTTTATTGGCATGTATAGAAATATGCATGGCCACAACAGAAACCATCTGGAAACACTTTGCCACCCACTTTCTTGTCCCAATGTTAGAACAAGGCACCATTTTGTTTTCTTGATGCATTCAGGCACTTTATTCTTGAAAGTAGAGTGACACCTAAAGGCTGTAGCCTTTCTTTCCGTCTGTGTCATGCACTTGACTTAGTGATTCATTCAAGGACATGCTGATTTTGGAGAGAGAAAGTGATGAGTTTTTAGTTATTTTACTGTAGGCTTACATGATATTGCCGAGCGCTGCTGCCTACTGGGCCTCGAATTCGCTCCTTAATGAGACGCCTCAGGCTGGCCCGGGGAAAAGCGGAAGTTAGACGTCAAAACTTCGCGCCCGCTGATTGGCCGCGGGGTAGAGGTTATGCCGATTCGTCGTCCAATCAGATCTCGACGCTGGTTATCGTTGTATGACTCCCGGTGCACTTTCGCCCGTATATACTGGTGTAATAATAATAAAAAAAGTACTCACACAGGAGGACAAGCGGCCCGTGACAGAATGATTTTCGAGGTTTTAGGAGTCTCTAAAGTAAAATTTAGTTGAAATATTTTTACCCTTCCTATATGAAAGACTGGCTTTTTTTTTTTTTGGTGTAACCACAGAATCGACGCTCGTTCGTTGCCAGGCAGACGGTGTTTGATGTGAGCGCGCGCGTAAAGACGCACGAGGAACTTTGCTGCGCCAGGCCTCTCGTGCGGCGACAGTAAACTTCATCCGGGCTT
Source organism: Heterobranchus longifilis (assembly GCA_028570985.1). Lineage (NCBI taxonomy): Eukaryota > Metazoa > Chordata > Actinopteri > Siluriformes > Clariidae > Heterobranchus > Heterobranchus longifilis. Next base: position 18,733,688 of record JAOVVB010000004.1, on the reverse strand, counting down.
TTCATCGATTCTTAATCAGTGGAATTCCTGCAGCACAAACATGCGGGCTTCGTGTCATGTAGAGCAGTGAGGGGAGACGCAGGTCCTCCTGTGAATACCTCAGGTTCCCTTTGTGTCCAGCTTTCCTTTTCATCACGTGCGAATATGCAGCAGTGAGAGACAGAGCTGCAGCCAGTTCATACACCCATGCAGGACTTTCTCCCATTACACTGGCGAAATGACATCCTGCCTGAAACCACTGCTTCTCCACAAAAACCAGCAAAACTATGCACACCCTGGCAAAACTGTATACACCCTGCAAACAGCCATGTACACTCTACATAAAACTGTTTATGCCCTGCACTAAAACAGAAAAAAAACCCTACACACCCTCTTAGTTAAGTTTAAACATCCCACACTACACAAACAATATACACCCTACACACAAAACTACATTACGCACTGAGTTAACTTTAAATATTATACACAAAGCTTTATACATCTACACCAAGCTGTATACACCCTACACAAAAGTTGTATTCACCCTACATAAAACTGTATACACCTACACTACACTACAGTATATACTCACACAAATCTGTATACACCCTCACAAAACTGTATCCACCCTACACAAAGCTATATATGTTCTACATAAAACTATACATTGTGCACAAAGCCATTTACACCCTACATAAAACTGTATACATCTACACAAAACTGTATACGCCCTATACAAAGCTATGTACACCCTACACAAAGCTGTATACACCCTACATAAAACTGTATAAACATGCACAAATCTGTATACAAACTACATAAAACTTTGCACACCTTACACAGAACTTTATACACCCTACATAAAACTATACACACTAAACACAAAACTACACACCCAACTATACACAATTTATTATTATTATTATTATTATCATTATTATTATTATTATTATTATTATTTTACCAATGGCTGCCCATCCTGTCAGAACCATACCATTTTCTAACTAGGTTTGGGAACAGCACTGCATGAAGAGGCTGGGTTGTATGGGGTGTAGGTTAAGGGTGCTGCCCTGCGATGTGACCCAACTGTGGCAGGACTCAAACCCCCAACCCTGATCAGCAACCCAGAGCCTCAACCTTCTGAACCACCCTTAACCACCTTAATAATAATAATAATAATAATAATAATACAATATCATAATTTAATAAAATTTACATGTTTAATACTATCTTAACATTCTCACTGTCATATTTGTATACCACCACAAATAAGCAGTTAATAATTATTATAGTTGATTTTGTTGATAAATTTGTCCACAGTGTTGATTTAAAACATATAAGTCCATGTGAGACCAACTTGAAACACTGTATGGTGCTAATTCAGCAATCTGGGTGTTAATACAAAACTGGCAATTTTGCTGCGTATGTTTAATTACTTCTAATGCAGTTTGTAATTATTAATATTACTACTGTAGGCCTAATAGTAAAAACTTAGATTTAAAAAATCAATTAACATGTATGCACATAATTTATACACTCACTGAGCACTTTATTAGGAACCATACACTAATACTGATTAGAGCCTGATTTTGCTTTGAAAACAGCCTCAATTTTTTGTGGCATAGATTCCATAAAATCTTTCTTTAGAGATTCTGGTCCATGTTAACATGATTGCATGATGCAATTCCTACAGATTATTCAGGTGCAAGCTTTTTCTTATTCTCCCACATCCAAGGTTTGACATGCTGTGCATTCGGAGATGCTTTTCTGGTCACCACAATTATATAGAGCGGTCATCTGAGTAACTATAGCCTTTCAGTCAGCTTGGACCTGTTTGCCCATTCTCCATTGACCTGCAAGCAAAGAACTGCTGCTCACTGGATGTTTTTTCTTTATTGCATCGTCCTGAGTAAAATGTAGAGACTGTCGTGTGTAAAAATCCCTGGAGATCAGCAGTTATAGAAACACTAAAACTAGTCCCGCTGGTACCAAAAATATAATAATAAAAATAATAATAATAATAATAATAATAATTATTATTATTATTATTATTATTATAGTTGGTGTCCTGATAGTGTTGGTCATTTTAACCTTGTTTTCTCTTTTTCTTAACTTTTAACATTTAAATAGTTTAATCTAAACTTGTGTCTATTTTTCAGTTGCGTTTCTGGCAGCATTTTTGGGGTGTGTCATTTTTGCATGAATGATTGTGTGCTTGGGTAGAAAGAGAAGCTATACAGTACCGTCCAGCCTGCAAATGTTTCGCACAGAGACAGTTTTAGGCTCATTATACTGTAAATGCCTGCCATATTTCAAGTCCCTAACACTGAGCAGATTCATTTAAGAAATCACTGAGAAGTGTTCCCTTAAAATAAACATCACTTTCTTCAAATGGAGTGGCTCTTGTACATCTGCCAAGCAAACTGAAATGATGGTGTTGAATAATTAAGAAGCATTGTCACCACTCTGTAGCTCCCACGAGTAACTTTCTCACTTTGGTAAAATTTATAGTTGTCCCCTAAAATGTTGCGTTTGCTCTTCTGCGTCTTTGTAGCTCTCGTTGTTGGCCATTATAAATATTTGAACAGAAAATTCAAGGCTGACTCATTCAGTTCAGTCAATTTATTTATTTATTTTTTTTTTTTAAACACTTTTTTATTTTATTAACACACAGCGTTAGAAGAGATAACCTAATATTTCAGTCTCTGTGCCATTTGACTTGCTGGAGTAAATAATTAAGCAAATCATGTGAGCTAGAAAGTGTGACATTCTGTTGAAATATGTCCATTATGGGGCTGAAAATTGAGTAGTAAACGCATCTAATTGAAAAGGGAACAACGCCTTTTTTAATGGTTCTGTAACTCTGGAAATCATGACAGTTCATCAGGAATATAAGATATTGCTTGCATTCCCAAAAGCAAATTAATTTTACTGGAAAATAATTTGAAAACATTTGTTTTCTTTTTTTCCAGAAATTAAATTGTGTATTTCAGAGATGAAAACAGAAGTGATCATGCAAGAAAAACATAGCCAATCAGTGTTAAAACGTTAAAGTTGGAATGTTTCCATGGAGGCTTTAGAAATGAGCCAACAACCAAACAGTCTGTGTAATTTATGAAAGCACCCAGAATAAGATATCTGTTTTGTCTAGTGAAAGCAGCATTATCATACCAGATAAAGGCTATGTCAGCATAGAGTGTGTGTGTGTGTGTGTGTGGTGCGGTGAGTTGAATGCACATGAATATAAATGTGTGTCTAAGCATTTTACATATCTATATTTATATAAAGGACAGATGAATGAACAAATATATCCGCTTGATGAATGACTAAATACACATTATTAAAAATTTCCATAGTGATTTATATATAAGCATTTTTCTTTTATATGGTAATCATCAGGTAAATATAATTCACATTACTATTGCAATAATTTTTTTATTCCATAATCACAATTAATGCACTAGAAAGTGTGAATTAAGTAAGCCAACATAGGGACAGTCAACTATCTACACTATGAATTAATAATAATACTTTTGATAATACTTTTCAGACAACATGGACCAAATGCCTGGTACAAAATTTCTGTGGTTTTAAAGTATATTCATGTGAAACAATGTTTCTTGCGAGACAAACCACTCTCAAAGGAATTTCCATTTGTAGTTTATGGGAAAGCAACGAGTCCGAGTCTCGGAGTGTGTGCCGAGCAGCACAGAGACCTTTTAATGCATGCCTTTGTGCACACTTTATATATTCACAGCATCTAAAGGGAAGAGAGAATACAATCCATGCATAAAGCCGGTGAAAGAGCTGACATTGATAGAAGTGCTCTAAGACAAAGTCTACACCAATTGATCAGCCAGACAGCTGCAACTCAACACATACACATGTAAAGAGAGTTGCAGGAAAACACAATGGTTTAGGAAAGTGCTAAGAAACCGAGCACAAAGCCACGGTCACATTATAAATGGTGCGATCTAAATCATACAATCATACATCATTTTAAAAAAAATCTAATCTCGAAACAAATATTGCTCGTTTTTTTTTTTTTTTTTATAGATAGATTTTGATACACATATGATAACAGTCATGTTTACAGTGTAAACACACGAACTGAAGTGTCTGTGACACAGGCTCGATGAAGACGACTTCCATGGCTTTTGAAGAGCTGATTGTCCTCTGAATGTTAGTAACAATATGAAAACACATATGGATATAATCTGCAAATGAAATCTACATTCCATTCAAAAGGACTGCATGAGCAGATGAAAGATTGAGTTCATTAAATAAAAAAGAAAGACCAAAAAAAAAAATCCTGTCATTTCTTCTGCTAAACTGTAAAAGAAATTTGAGAAAAACATGACAGCCTGAACATTTTTTTCCCCTCTGTACAAGGTTTTTGTCTTTGCTGAATGGTTTAAAACTCAGTTTTTTGTGCATTGTGTGTGTGTGGGGGGGGGGGGGTGATTTAGACATCTGCATAAGCTCAAACTATATGTTTCCCCTTGTCAAAGACACTCCGCCAAAAAATCCTTGCAGAGCGGTATGAGGAAAGAGAAAAAAAAAAAAAAAGCTCAGGCAAACAGAGAGCTTTGCACTTGCTGATTTTTAAACAGGCTTGGATACGTTAGTCTGAGTGTCTGACATGATGGAACTTTCCTTTATTTTATTTTTTTTGCCAAAATGGTTAGATTACAAAAGAAATGCTAGTTGTGGGAGTCACTATATACCTGTCACAACATTAAACAGTGTAACAGCGCGTTGACCAGTGTGTAAGGAGCTGTCGGATCTGACTGAGAATAATTCACTTTCTGTGTTACGAAGTAGAGCAAAACAGAAATATGTCAAACGTGATTACCTCATTCATGCCAAGGTTGTGTGTGTGTGTATGTGTCTGTGTGTGCAGGGAAGCAAGACTGGGAGGGCTACAGATTTTTGGAGGACACGCAGGGAGAGTAGGAGAGTGAAAAGGAGGGGATAAAATATATATACATTATTAACTTCATCACGTGTTCCCAGTTTCTTAGGGACTTATTATTCTGGGCCGCTTTAATGAATAACACTAGAGAGGACAGATGAGTGGGTGATTTATGGAGTGAGAGTGGAGACCACCACCATCTGGTTTAGCCCAGTACTACATCATAACAGCCCCAGTCCTGCTTGTCTGAATAGAAAACTCCACCGAGCTACACAAGACCTCCGCTTCAGCCAGGTTTAGCAGCTCGCCAGGTCCGTGTTCTACCTCGAACTGTACTGATTTTTCTCTCTCTCTCTCGCTTTTTTGTTTTTCTTTTTAGTTTTGGAGCAGTGAGAGTGTAAGGAGTGTGCTTATCACTTTGTAAGCCAACCTTTTTTTATGCCCTTTTGTTTCTTGTGGTGGTGTTGTGCTTTCTGCTGACATGAACTGTCCTGCTTTGTACAGATAATTTCTTTCGATTCTCTGGCATTGTGCTAAATCTCACTCTCACCGCACCCTTTTTACATATTCCTAGGCCAACATTGCTTCAATTCATGCCCTTTCTTTTCTTTTCTCTTTGTTGTTCTACTGGCCGATATGAGTTCCCCTTTATTCCATAAGGCTCATTCCAATTCCATGGCATTGGTCTAGATCACTCTTGGTACCCTTTTTAGGCCGTCCTAGGCACCCTTCGTGCCCTTTTCTTTCCTTTTTTTTTGTTGCTATTTTTAGACCACATTGTGTTGTTCTCTGTGCCAATATGAATTGCCCTGCTTTCTAGATAATCAGAATGGCCTTCTCATTCAAATTCTCTGGCACTGCACTAAATCTCTTCTTACCCTTTTTAGTTATTCCTAGGCCAACCTTTTTAACGCGTTTTTTTTCTTCTTCGTTTGTTTCTTGTTCTGTTTGCCGAAAACGAGTTGCCCTGCTTTTCATATGATTGGAATGGCCGCCTGAATTCAATTCCCTGGGACTGCCCCAAATCTCATTTCTTCCCCTCTTTACCTCCTCCTAGGACAGCCTTTTTTCGCTTTTTGCCATTTTTGTTTCTTGCGACGCCATTTCGTTTTTCGATGTGTCGTCCTACTTTTTATACGGCTGCAATGCCCACCTCATTCAAATCCTCCGCCACTGTACCAAACCTTTCTCTCTGCACTCTTTACCCCCCTCCATGGGCAAATGGGTTTTTTTCTCTTTTTTTTGGTCATTTTATTGGGAGGGGACATTTATCCATTTACTTTCTTTTTTTTTTTGGCAATGTCCTGTTGGCTGATTGAAATGATTGCAGTGGTCATCTCATTCAAATGTTCTGACAACAAAAAAACAAAAAAAAACATTCTTGTTTACCACTGTTTTTAGCAGGCAGAAAGGAAGGTGCATCCTTAAAAATCTGCCGCAGTCCGATTTCACCTGTCACTCGGTGCGTTCTTGCCAAAGTCAGTCACGGGTGTTGTAGCGGCAGCCCAACGATCCTTGCTTTTCAAAATTGCAGCGAGAACTGAGCTCTTCTGGGGGAGGTGAGGCAATATCTGAGGTTGTCAAGTCCATTTACAGAGCAGAATGATTTGTGCTTGCATTCTCTTTTTCTCTCTCTTTCATTTCTTGGAGAGGAGCAATAGGTGGTGAATGGGGAGGTAAAGGGGAGCCTCAATACACAATGGGGGTTTTAGCCATTTGCTGCTATTCTTTTTAGCAAACTCAAAGGCATGCTAAGATGTCTTGCTTGGCCCGTCCATGGCAAATAACTAACGGAATTTTTCACCATCCAAGCTTGCAGAAAAGCCTAATCCTGAATTAATTAAACTGATAATGCTGCTGCAACAAATGAAGACTGATGTTTGCTTCTGTAATGACTTTTCGTGGGCCCTTATAAATTGCTGTGCCATTCCACCATAATGCGAAGATTAATTTGAGAATTCGTTCCACCATCGCCGTTTCTCAATAGCTGTCCCAGTGAGCGCTGGCTATAAAATGGCTACATTCATGCCTAAAGGCTACTTATCCTTATTAACGTTTGTGCACAGCATTCCAAAATTTGGACATTTTATAATACCCGCCCTGCAGCCAAACAGATATTTCATTTGCTTCCCAGGAATTGACAGAAGCAAGCAAAACCTGTTTGCACAAGGAGCACACTGTAAGATTCTCATTAAATGTTTTGGAAACACAAGCTCCCTATTGATGTTTCCTGTCATTTTGGGTCAGTTCATACTTTGTAACATAAAACCCATTTGCAGTTGTTTTTCTGCCTCTTTGATATTTCCCAAGGATCCTGCCAACTGCTCACCAAATGTCCTGCACGCCATTGCATGTCCAATCTGTAGATGACAGCTTAACTATTTCTCTCGCTCCGCCGGGGTCTCCTGTGGTCGCTAAGGGCTATGTAATCCGCAAGATTTGACGGCGGACACGTCGGACAAAAACTTCTGCTGGTGAGCCTGGCAAATGTTTATCAACACAGGCTGAGGTTATGGCTTTGTGATAATCTCTTACAAAAAGTCTTGGTGCTTTGCAGCTGATTGAGGGGGTAAGACGGTACGTGCAGAAGCAGCTGTTTCAGTCTTTGTTAAAAGGAAGATGCCGAATGGGGAGTGCATGAGTCCCACACCTGTAACATGTCACTTAGAGTCTGTCATCATGAATCGGCCTCATTAATCATGTTCGGAAAATCATTAATCTTGCTCCTGAGTGCGAGAGCAACTGCTGAAAGGGCTACGGAGAAAGATCTCTTTATTAAAATTGTTATGAGATTAAAGAATTATTATTATTATTATTATTATTATTATTATTATTACTACTACTACTACTACCAAATGATTATTTGATTAATATTCGGCAGATTAATCTACAATAAAACAAAAATACAGGCTATATAGGCTACATTGAAAATAAATACTTTAGAAACAAAAATAATGTAATCAATGTAGTATGATTGTTGACTTTTTCATTCTTTATTTTCGATTTTACTAATCCTGTATTTACTTTGTTTCTTCTCACAAATTGTAACATGTATTTTCAATGTTATAATCTTGTTCATCTGTTAAAATATGTTTTTTTATTTTTTATTTTATTTTATTGTTTTTACATGTAATATCAAACATATCAGTGGGAAAACGCACAGTCACCCCATGCTTTGGTGAGGTTGAAGCATTGGACCAGAATATCTTTGATTGGACTAAGCAGGACCATGAGCACAGGACGGTGCATTTCTGTCTCAGCCAATCAGAGAGAAGTTGTGCTCTGAGGACCCCCCCCAGGTTGGCCTCTCTGATGCCTGAATGTAATAAAGTAATTTATAATTAGTAAAAAATAATTAAACGTTTTTGCGTGCATTAAATTAGTAATATATCTTGTTATATAATAAAATGACCATTATATGACCTAAAGAATGTTTATAATTAATAAATCTGTTTCTCTTTAGAACAATTTCCGACAGTTATTCAAGGAGATCGTCTTCCGGGCCTTTACATCATCCTCGTCGGTCCGTTGACATTTCACACCGTTGCTCTTATTCAATAACACTTGTTGGAGCAACACGATGGAGTTCAGGGGAGGAAATTAAACAAAAAGCGTTGTATTTTGGACTGAGGGACTGGGCACGCGGCACGGGGAGGATGTCTCAGGTACTGAGGCTTCTCTCGGCGGCCGCCCTGCCTCTCTGCCGGGCTGGAGGAGCTCGGGCTCGGCTCTCTGCGGTGATGGCAGGACGGCTCTTCACAGTCGGATACCGGAGCTCCGCTGCCCTGGTAAGTGAAGGTTGAGGTTTTCTGGAGTTACTGTTGTCTAAGTCCGTCCGCGACGTAATGACCCAAATTTCCTCTTCACGCGGGTTGTAAATTAGATTAAAGCTATAATGTGTTTGTCTCGAAGAGCGGATATCTAGCTAGCCCAACTACGTGCGAAATCCCATTGCAATGTTATTCAATTCAGGGTTCATTTACTTAATATTAAAATAGCATACGCTCTAAAACTCAATCAAAGACTCTCTCTGCCTGAGTAGAATCTACTTTTTACTTCGGCATTAATCCGATCCATCAGATATCATCTATTGCAAGAAAAAATGACGTTCTGTGTGGAGACAGCTCGCTACTACGCAGTTAGCAAGCAGACTTTGGGCTTTGCAGCCAAAGAGTCATATTTAAGATTGTAGTGAAATTTTGTCCTGTAATCAGGTGCATTCTGTGCACTTTTAAATATGCCACTAAAGTAATACAACTACTTCCAAAAGTTATTCATGAGCTCTTCTCACAAAGCAATCTAACATTTGCTGCTGAGCTAACAGGCCCATTAAGTGTGTAAATTACATAATGTTAACTTAAAACTAAATTTGTCTTTATACTTAACCGTGGTTTCTAAATACCAAAACAGTATTTTAGTCAGCTCCTTAATTTTATTAATTATTGTCAACCTTAACCCCCGCTCATTACCCAGCTCTAATCTAATTTGGGCAATGATTCAAATAATTATATTGTCTTTAAAGGATAGGTTCACAGTTTTCTATATCAATACGATAGTCACACGCCCACATGTACAGTGGACGTTTTTTTTTATGAACCTTTTTGTCCACCTGCCACCATGGCTGGTGGATTCCCAAATCTACCAGCCACTCTATAGATTACTACAGAATGTACGATATTGGTAACGATAAATTATCGGCTGATAATGGGAAATTTATGTTATTATGCATTATTCCGATAATGAAATTATAGCTACTGGGCCTGTCCTCAATTAAAGAAATGATACAAGATACGATAATCGGCTAATCAATTAGTTAATTTATTCAACAGATCTGGAAAACTGAGTTCCTCCACAAAGAATCATGCAAAAGCACCACATTAAATATTGTATTTACCAGAGATGTGCTCATAAGTTTCTTGGAAATAAGTCATTCAGCATGAAAAAAGCATTAAAAATGACTAATG
>JAOVVB010000004.1:18708419-18723730 GCA_028570985.1 Heterobranchus longifilis | reverse complement strand
AGTAGTAGTAGTAGTAAATATTATTATTATTATCAATAGTAGTAGTAGTAGTAGAATTAGTAGTAGTAGTAGTAAGATGAGGAAGATTTTTATTAGTATAATTGTTGGTGGTGGTGGTAGTGATAACTATGATTACAACAACAAAAACAGCAATAATAATAATAATAATAATAATAATAATAATAATAATAAAATTATTATTATTATTATTATTATAGTTGTAGTCATTGTAGATGTTTTTGATGGCAGTGCTGGTTGTGGTGTTAATAATAATAACAATCATAATCATAACAATAATGATGATAATAATAATATTAATAACAATTATTATTATTATTATTATTATTATTATTATTATTATTATTATTATCTTTTAACAAAACAATTATGTCTCTCCCATGTCTTATGAATATAATAATACTTTCATCCAGATCACAGCTATTTAAATCATTCAGGTTAAATGAACACTTCCAGCGTACACTGATGGGCCTAATTGCCTAGTGTACCTTGGAGAACTCTTTAACACTGTTGGTATTATATTAACTCAGGTAATTCTGCTGTGTAGCAACAGTGAAAGAGAAGCGTCTCCCTACTGCTTCGAGGCATCTCTGTAGTTTATCTAATGCTCTATCCATGCTCTGTGCACATATTTCAGAGCAATAATCCAAGAGAAAAAAATTTTCCCAAAAGATTATTACTATGCAAAGGGCTTGACCTTGGAGATCTACAGCAAGAAAAAAAAGTATTAGTATTTCATACATACCTGCTCAAAAGGACAAAGCCAAAGTATGTCACTGTTTTATTTCAAATACTGATAACTGCAATAAAGTGCAATAATTTGGTCAGGTGCATGAAAGTCGGTGTTTGTATACTGGCGTATCTAAGTCAGTAATCTTCAGTTGCCTTCATTACTCCTGGCAACTAATGAAGTTAGATCCTCCACTCCTTCACTTTATTGTATCTTCCCTTTCATGAATGTGGGGAACAGCTAAAAGGGGGAGAGTAATATTGCTCTGGCTGGGTAAATATTTCCCTTCATAATTCAAACCTTATCTAGACTCCCATAACAAAGTAATCTCTGCTCGGCAGTTCAGAAGGAAAACAGAAGGGTCCTGTCTCTGAAGTAATAAAAGCATGTTTGGTGCGGTTCGCTACATGTCACTGTTTGTCCTCTAGTATCAAATGAACAATGAAATCTTCCTAAAAACTAGCTGGTGCATTATCAACATTTATTATAAAGAAACATGCATGCTTGTATCCCAAATGGTGCTTATTGGAAAGTTTTAGTCACCGTCTTTAATCTTGCAAGTTCAAGTCCAGAGTTCAGATGGTCATCTTCTGAACTGGAGTTTTTTAAACCCTTGTTGGTGGCCTGCTATCCTCCAGGGCTGAAAAAGGGATTTAAGTGGAACAACAAATATCCCAGTATGGATGCCTCCACACATCACGCCATCGTGACCCTTCTCAGGACCCTCATAGGCAAGCAGGAAGTGGGCACACGAGGAGTCGAGCCTCAGCACTCAGGTGACCAGGAAATGCCTGGCCAGTGTTTGTGACCATCTGTCCACCACGGTGGAGCTGAGTAACAGCAGAGCAGCCTGGACACATAATGAGCGCTGTGTTCAGCTCATTTACTTTGTGATTTTCTGGCAGCCGAGGCCCCGCGATTCTGTTGGAAAAGCTGTCAGATGGGATATATCAATCAGAAAAAGCAAGAGAAATATGGGAGCATGTAATTACAACCTGCTCCTTGTTATTGAATGTTAAGTTGAAAAGCGTGTTTGCTTTTAAGTGTCAGCGAAGAACAATTCCGAGGTGCTGTTTAGTGTCGGACAATAATTACTTAGCAACAAAAACGTGGGGAATAAGTTGTGCTGGTTTTCATGGCACAACACTTTTTCATACTGTAAGCAAACAGTGCCAACTGTAGCAGCACTATGCTGGCATGCCTTGGAGAGCACATAGCAGTGTATTCTGAGTTGACCTTCAGGGTTTTTTATTTTTATTATTTCTTTTTAGTTTGCTTTTTAGAAACTCTCAGTGCATCATGGTTGTTGACTTTTGTGGATTCACATGACGACTAGTATGTGATGATTTTAGACATCACCTGTCACTGTGTCCTCAGAGCCTATAGCCACTGCTCAGAAGAAACATCCCTGCTGTGTGCAACATCAAGCCATTTGAAGTTCTTTTGATGTCTGGATGGGAAAAGGGGGCGCCAACACTTTTATTAAACAGCATATCAGCTGCCACTCGCTTGATGGCTTGAGCAGTTTGGTGAAAACAATCCCTGTACAGACTAGCCAGTCCTCAAAGGTTAATAAGAAGAGTAGGCGTGGATGGGACATACAGCTGGGATGTTCTCAGGTTCTCTCTGTGTTCTCTTACTATTTTTTTGCTCGGCGCTCACACCGTATTCTTTTTTATTTTCTTTCTTGTTCGCTTTGTATCGTTCCATGTCTCTGTGTGGGGTGTAGCAGCCCGTGACCCGTCCACATCCCCGTGGCTCTCTCAGCAGGACATCTCACGGTTGGACACGGCTGACCGTGTCTCCAAACACCCTGTCTGTGTGGGTTTGTTTTTACCGGACATGTGGGAGGCTGAGAATGAGTCAACTAGGGTCAAGGGAATATGAGTCAATTCTATACCAAGCCCTGGATGGCGGAACATCTGGACAAAGGCACAGCTGGATCAAATGATTTGTTTACCTTAGACCTGAATGTGTGGAATACACACCACAAGTATTGAAAGGGATAATAGCTTGTATAGACTTTCAGCGAAATACACCATATATATATATTTTATTTATATAGTGCTTTAACAGTAAACATTGTCAGAATGAGGCTTTACAGAAAGCTTGTGTTTCTTCCACATGAAGAAGAAACTTTGAGAGGAACCAGACAAAAAATAAAAGCATTATATTACAGGATACAGGTGTACAAGTGTAAAGACAAACAATACTGTAAATCTTTATGATCATAAACCTAAGCATATGTCATTTCTGAACAGATACAAGCATCGGTTTTCCTGAATTTCCAGCAGGTCTCCGCCGGCATTCCTGGTATTGTAATCAGGATTTTAAAATCCTCTCTCTCGTTGCCTTGATCAGACCTTGTGCTATTTTTACCAGCCCAAGAGGCTCTTGAGCTGTTTTCCTTTGATTGCAAAAGAAAACCTCCTTCTTTGTCGAACTGCATGATATCCTTGCTAAACTGCAGCCCAACCCCTGTACCCCGGCACAGTAGAAAATATCACTTCCTTGCTGAAAATTATTGCTTGCTAATTAACAAACAGCTGGTATTTATTTATTTATTTACTTATTGCATGTATTAAGATCTATAAAAATGATTTCGACATGTGTTACTAACATTACTTTGTACTTTGTTTTGAAAGGCAGATTTTTTTTATGACGTCTCTCTCGCTCTCTCTGGTGTCTGTTTAAATGATACTGCAGACTATTTGACTGCAAATCCGGAGACAAGGGGGCATAAAAAATGGCTGCCTGGGTGCACGAACGAAGACGGAATCCTTTTGGTTGTGAGCCGGTGGAAGGCCACCTGACTGTCTCGGCACTGTCGCAGCTACTGAACACTTGACCATGTGTTCTTTTCTCCCCTCCCAAGCACGTACATTATACATTCAGGAACTCTTATCATAAGAGTGTTATTTATGACTTCTTTATGCACAGGGTCCCCAGAGCTTTAGACTCAAACACAGGCTTGAATTTGAGTAGCAGCAGAAGGGGATTTACTCTAAAGAAGGATGAGATCGGTTCAATCAGTAGAGGCCTTAAAAATTATTTTCTCAACTCAAACACAATCCGGTTCACCAGTGTGCTCTGGATTTTCATAGAGATGAGAAATGTAAAAAGTTTCATTGTCAGTGTGTTGAAATACGACTCGATTTTCCATGAAGACTCATGTTAATAGAGTAAAAAAAAAAAAAAGAAACTGTCAAGGTTTGTCTTTTGAGCTTCGGTATTTAACACAAGTTCACTGATCATTGTGCATTAAAAACTAAACTGTATCCAAGAGGTACTGTATGTCAACACCATATAGTATAAAAGAAAGAAATGAAAAGAAAAAGGCTATAATAGCTTTTACTTGAGTTGCTAAACACAATTCCCATTACAAGCATCAATTTGTCTCATTACCTAGAAGAAAAGCAGCTCTAAGACACTCAGTTCTCATGCATTTACAGCTAAAGATTGCTCATTGCTTATTCAGATAAAAATAAAATGAAAATAAATATGAGTAAACGCTATTATATTTCCCTTAACACAGTATTTCTGACCAATTTAATAACTGCATTAACACACACACACACACACACAGACACACTCCATTTTAACCAGACAGCAACAACTTAAAGCTGGAACTTTGCCTTAAGAGAGTCAAGATATAAAAAAAAAGGAAAAAAAAACTCATAAAACAAGAGAATGCCTTTGGACTGCATATTTTCTGTCGCTAATGACAGTGTTGTAAGAAATACAGGCTCTAAGAATGTTAAGAGAACATTAAGAAAGGTTGCGGGGAAAGAGCAATGTCCCCCTGTGGAAACATGAAAACATGTTTTGGAAGTTCTCTCCAGCAGGCGTAACGCTTCTCGGCATAAATCCATCAGCATCGAGCAATTCCACAGAACTTAAATATAGCCAAAGTATTATGGCGAAACCATAAGCGTAAAGGGAAGTGGCTTTTTCCTTGTTATCCACTTTAACTCATTAAATCCAGCCTTTACGGTCTAGCAAATAACCTGACATTAGCCAGGTTAATACAATGTTAACAAGCAAGCGATTTCGCTGAGCGTCCTTCATTTCCCAGCGTTCAAGCCAAGAGTCTGTATACAGTCGACCTCATTTACCAGTCATTTAGTAAAATTGTGTGTAAATGTTTTCGTAGGCGAAACCGGCCTAAAAAAATTCCCATCAGATTCCCGCTAGCTAATTTTCTTCGTACTTGCTCTTGTATGTTGATAATTGACAATCAGCCATAAAGTGCAAAGTGTGTTAGTGATGCCCACAAAACTCCAAAAGGCAAAGCTCACAAAGAGCTGAAAACGATGAAATGAGCACTAAAGCGCCTCACAGACGCTGCATGCACTAAATCCTGTAACGCACCTCAGTCATGGTGCACAAATGAACTCTGCCTACTTTTTTCATAATTGAACAGCTAGTCTTATTTGTCTTTAATTTACTGATTTCTACTGCATTGCTCACGCTCGAGTCATTAACACGAAATGACTGCTTCATAACCGTTTTGCAATTTAAATAAATGAGCTTTTCAAACTTGAAAATATAATCTGTATACAAAATTGCAGTTGTATAAAAACTGCCTTTATACAATTATATGATTTCGAAGGCTATTATCAAGGTTCAGGTTTGTGAGTCGTGAGTCTTCACACACACACACACAAAAAAATTGTCCCTCAAACCAAACAGGATTTCCATAAACACAGCATTCTTATGTAAATGCTCCTATGGACAATTTACACATAAATTTGTTCATATGCAGTTTGATGAATGAATCCCAGTAAAAAAGAAAGAAGAGAAACAACTTCTGACCAGCAAATAAGCTTTTTTTTTTTCTTTTTTAAATTGAGGTTGAAATCCTCCCAAGGTCATCACTGCTTGTGCCAAACTTTAGTCGATTGCATGAAGGTAGAAAGGAAATAAAAGGTCTGGTGGCACGTACAGTGAATATGGCTCCATCCTCCACGGGCAGCTATCCCCAGAATGATTCCATTAAAATCCTTTTGCCTCTGACTCATCAAATGGCGAAGGATGACAGAGGGCTATATTCGTACTACCTAAGAGCTATTTTTACCAAACTGATTTCATGCTGGACCACTGCACTGCCCATGTCATCAAAAATTTCTGGATCTCTTGGCCTCAACAGAACATTAATATTGCCTACTCAGGGTAAGAATTTAACTTGGGGGCAGTGGTGCTGTAGCTCAGATGGCTAAGGCGGAATTACTCATCATAAGGTCGGCGTTTCAAACCCCAGCCCCACCAGATTGCCATTGTTGGGCCCTTGAGCAAGGCCCTTAACCCTATCTGCTCCAGGGGAGCTGTATCATGGCTGACCCTGTGCTCTCAACCCAGTTATACTGGGATATAGGAAGAAAGAATTTCACTATGCGGTACTGTATATGTGACAAATAAAGGCTTTATTATACTGCCTTATACTGTATGAGAGCACATACTATAAAAACAGAAGGTGAATGTTGACATGATATTTGCTGAAACTTCGGCCACGACGTGTATAATTAATTACAATTTGGTTAAACACCCTGCAATATGAGCAGATTTTCAGTTATTAGGCGGTGAATACATTAGACAGAAAAAAAAAAGAGAAAAACCCTTAGTGTGGACCTGCTGGTCAATAGCCCGCTGCTCTACAGTGGAATGAGATCACAAACCCACCTGTTGAACTAAATCAGCTTCCCAAAGTCCCGAATCTCCATTTGGCACTTTTGAACCAGAGCCCAAAAAGCTTCAAATCTTCAGGCTCTGAGCAGAGCTTAACCTAATTTTTGACTTCCAGTGGTGACTGGCCAGATTTACTGATTGGCATGAGGTCCAAAAGACAGCTGTAAAAGTGGTAAGCACCGAAGAGTGAACTCATTTGAACGGAAAGAACAAATATTAGAAAGTCATATTGATTGAAGACTGCAAGTAATAAGTTTTTCTGGGTCAGGGACACAGTAGATCCAGGGAACACTAGAAATGAGGCAAGTGTTTGTTTATGAACCCTAGATTGGGTTCATAAAGGATCATGGACAATCATGCACATATAGGATCAATTCACACAGCCATTGCACCTACCTACTGTATATGTTTCTGGAAAGAAGGAGAAAACTGGAGAACGCAGAGGAAACCCACAAAAATTGGCACAGACTTTATTATAATTATTATTATTATTATTATTATTAGAACATGGCTTAAAGCCTTCTCATTTTTGATGAAGACAGATCAGAGACAGAAAAAAATAATACCCGAGGGATATCAGTTGAGTTAAAAGGGCAAACATAAAATCTGATGAAATCCAGGAGAGTAAACAGTAACATTGTAGAGAGAAATGATGGTGGGAGGGGTGGGATTTTTGGATTATTAAGAGCTCTTTACTTCCTAAAGTACTGAAAATCCTCTGTTGTAAGGATCAACATGCAACCTTTAAGGGGTTCCCTAGTGGGAACATGGAAACCTTTTTTTTCCTAAGAGAGCTTATTTGAATAAGAATGCTCAAGATCATTTTTGAGCTGTTTCATATTCATTGGAACAACAGAACCATTTTAAAAGACATCATTTTTAACCTACAGTAGGAAAAATACTATGATTCTGATTCACGACTTCTGACCTGAGGTTATTTTGCGAGGATATATTTGACCTTTCAGTCATGTGAAAGTGTCAGATATGAGAGAAAAATTCACAAAGGCGGTACTGAGGTCTAAGGTTTAAACCCTGGTTATATACTGTTTATTTATACTTCACACTGACCTTCTGCTGCCCTTCTTAAGATTCTATCCAGCGTTTCTGAAATTTTAGAGAGAACTCTGACAGGCCATATCGCGTACCGTTAGGTGAACAGAAGGAAGCAGGCCAGGTCACTGTGAATAACCATGAATTTAAAAAATAAAAATACTGTGGCTTTGAAAGCAAGGTGAAAAGCATCTGGACTTGAGTTCCATTAACATGATCAGTATAAAACCAGGAAACTACTAAAGGGCTTGTTTCTTCACAGCTTTCTTGTTGACACTGACTTGACATGAAAATGTCCAGAGTAAATACCATGCTTTGTTAAATGTTAATTACAATCATAACTATCAAAATGGTTATTCAGCAGTTAATTACGCTCCGGACAAGTTGAAATCAAGAAGAACCAAAAATAATGCACGAAGCAAGACTCCAGAAACATTCAATAGGCTGGCAGGACTGTTTGTGCCACTTAAATAATTAAGTACTCCAGCTCGCCAGGTCTCTGGAGGTTAACTAATGAGTGGGAGGCAGGACCATCCACTCACTGAGGCTATCTGTAATCTTTAGATCAATACATTCACATGGGTCAACATCAGGAAACTGTCGTTAAAGTCTTGTGATAGCTTGACAGCATAAAGAATGAGAAACTAGAGGGCAAAAGTTGGAGCATTTTGTCAATGAATCAATCCGTTTCCATTTGGTTAAGTGTCCCTCAAGATGATTCTTAAGCCAAAGGTAACCATGCAGAATTAAACCCCAGGAAAAACAGCCAGCACTTCTAATTAGCCAAATTCAGTGAAGGTAAGCCTCGAGTGCACTGGCATGCAGCGTCAAGGTGGGAGGGTGGAGTGGTAGAATCTGTCTGGTGTCTAAGCGAGCAGACAGCTGTTAGTTCCCTGAGCTCTGCAGTAGACTAATGGGCAGAGCAGCTCTGTCTCATGTCTCTGAGCCTGGCTGGAGGGGATATATTGATAATCTCCACAAGAATGTCTCAATCCCCACAAGAACTCCCAGACCAGACCAGTCCCCGGGGAACAGTTGGTACTGTCATACAATTGAGAAGGAGCAGTGGGGCTCCTTCCTGCCTTTTGAAGCACCCTGAGTGGTAGCAAGGAAGAGGAAGAGAGTGATCCCTCTCTGAAGATCCGAGTCCCATCTGCGTCAGAAGTGGTAATTTGGCCTCGACAAGAAACTTGTGAATTTGTGATTATTCCTGGTTCAGGGCACACTGGCAAGCTAGATCTTTAAGCTATTACTTTTATTGAAGGTGCAATACATGAAGGTAGCTATATCTGTAGATCTATTATCTCTTTGGGGCATTCTACGCTGTCTGTCATCCTGCTTCTGGAACAAAGACCTAAGGGCTCTTTGTAAGAGAGACCCAGGACTTAGAGTCCAGTCGTGAGAGGGAATATTACAGTATAACGCAGGGTAAATACAGTACACATTCACTTAGAATATTTATACAGAAAGTATCTGCCAAGGGAGGGTGGTGTCAAGTGACATTTCATAAGAATGTGAAGTCATCTACATCTCAGGAAACTCGGGCTTGGTTATGTTCCATAGTCCGGAGGCTTGTACATAAACTTTTAAACATTCTTGAGAGTGGTCTTTAAATAAGACAGAACCTGCATCTTCTTAAATCGACCAGAGGATGTCTTATTTTGATGAGTCATGATTAAAGCCCCTTGATTTCTGTCCTTTTGATATGCAGGATTAAAACAAATGGGTTTTTTGATTGCATTCACCAAGACGTGATCACAGTCAGACAGAGTCTGATACCCATGGTATTAATGAAACCTGTAAGTGGGTCATCGGCACGAACCTACATAGAGTCCACACTCCACTGCAGGTGAAACTAGCTCGGTTCCCACTGGCTGACCATGCTGGGTGACAAGGATTTAACACCAGAGGGCAGGGGAATAGTCTTCAAGTTTCTGAGTCAGTTGCTTAAAAAGCGCAGCTATTGTTCACGGAAGAATTTCAAGGTCATGACTCTACAGCACCACACTTGGCAGAAAGGAGGAGGGAGGGATGTAGGGGGAGGAAAGGCAGAGACAAAAAAAAAGATGGCTGGCAGCCTGAAATTGAGTGAGCTAGTGTAAATAAGGGATAGGATCACATCTATTCCCTTGGCCTTGAGTCGGGACATGACATGACAAGGTTAGAAAGGTTGCTCTTCCGAGTTTCACATGAGACAGGGTGGATTGATACAGTAGTGGAGTGTCAGTTTTGTGCAGGCTGACGAGTGTGTGCATGTGTCTCTCTTGTTTAGATATTCTCAAGATCTCTTGAGTTACAACAACATTAGAAGAAAAGAAAAAGCAAAGACAAAGATGTCAGAGACAGCTTAATGATAAATACAGCTCAAACCACCAGTCTTTTATTGCTGTTAAACTTAAAAATCATTATCTAGAATGAGTATGAATGAAATCCAGGCATAGTGAAATGACAGTTAGGGAAAGGAGGAAAAAAATATATATAGCATATAGGTTTCTTAGCTTAAAGTTATCGCCATACTCGTTACAAAAGGACTGCTGAAGGGCATAACCAACCAAAAAAAAAGAAAGAAAGGAAGGAAAAAATCCTGCATTAGCATTTTTACGGAATACAACCTACCTGAAAATTAGCTACCGGGAGCTTTTTCAAATTGAAATTCTAACACTACCTACTGTCATACAGAGCATTCTAATTACTCACTAACCTCAATTTAGAAGCCATTAACACATTCCTGGTTGTGCTTAGCCTTGGCACGCCACAATCTGCACTGGCACTTGCATACAGGCTGAGAAAATATCGGCATAGCTGCTAGAACACAAACATGGCATCTACAGTACTTTAAAACTCATTCTCATAACTTTTAAATATCAGGAAAAAAAGAAAAACGCTAACATACATAAAATTTAGATTAAATAAAAATATTTAAAAAAAACTTAAGTTAGTAGTGCATGTGACTTAAAACATTTAAAATAAAATAAATAGTATAAATAAATTCAAGTATTTCTGATGTGCAATGAAAAACACACAAGTTTAAAGAATTATGTATACGCATATGCAAGAGATCAGTACTCGCTGCAGCACTGCAGAATGTTACTCTCTTCTGAGAGGCATGCTTTCAGAAGACCTTCTTTAATTCTGGCTCTTAAATAAAAGCAGTTGGGCAGAACCCTTCTGTACACCCTCCTACACCTAAATTCCTCTTACTACTACATACTGTGGCAAAATGTAATAAAATCATTTAAGAAAAACAGCACCAGCCTTTGGCAAACATTGCAAGCAGCGAAAAAAAGCAAAAACAGAATTGAATGTTATCTTTCTTCGACGACGAGCATACAAACAAATCCCATTCCGTAAAATTTCATTGAAACATTCACTGTTATTGACAGAATAGTTTTGCAAGTCTTGGACATAAATCCATAATTGTGTATCATATTTTACAGTGTGATAAAGGAATTAACTGTCTGTACAGTAGACCCCTTTTTTTCTTTTTAATACAGGAGATCCGTGGACACAAGCCGAACTTAAGAAAGGACCCGCCTAATTGTCTGCCTCTGATGCGGCAATGACTACATCTAAAAAAGCAAATTGGCAAGATCCCTTTTCACATGCTTCCAGAGTTAGTGTGTCCCCAAGGGGGTTAGCAGAGGGATCCGTGCCCCCTTCCCTCCTCGTGAGGCGACGAGCGTCCATGGTGGATTAGAAGTGGCCCATGCGGGTAGTGAAAAGACTGCGAGAGGCCACGTTCCGGCTCGAGCTGGAGGAAGGCCACTTGATGACGAACTGGGAGGTTACTGGCACCAGATACCTACGCACACAGAAATGGGGAAAAAAGACACAAGGGATGGACAGGAGATGTGGAAAACGGATTAGAGTTGCCAAAGGTCACATGAGAAGATCAGGCCGTGTTAGCAATCTGACAACATAAAGCAAACCCCCCCTTCTTGGCTCAATACTGTCCAACACAGGCTCCAACCTTTCTGTTTTCCCCTGATCCCGTCTTGTAAATGCCGTCTGTTTTTAATGATGAGTGACATTTTGCATCTTCACTCGGGCAGCCGAACAAGCCTCGTGTTAATAGACTGGCAGAGGACACTGTTTAACATCAGCGCTGTTTAAATCCACCTAACAGGAGAAGGATGTCCGAAAGTGGATCCTGGCTAAGATAATTAGGGTCTGAAATGAGACGTGGAGGTGAACCAATTGAGGCAGGATATGACCCACATAGGAGAGCTGTTCAGATCTCATCACAGAGTGTTAATGAGGCCATGTACATTGTTTCTTCATTAAAAGGCCGTGAAAGCTAACACAATACTTTATTGTGGCTCTAACCGAATGACCTACACCTGGTTAGTGCAAGATGACAATTAAAAAAAATAAACAGTAAAAGTAACTGTAAAATAACCACTGGGCTTGTCACTGTAACACGGTACTTGTGACAGTCTTCCTTGGATAATATCCCCAGGACAAATTAGCCATGCTGCTTCTTCTAAGTATACTAAAAAAGATTTGCTCTGAGGGCTTCTGCTGCATTGCCGTCATACCCAGGAGACTTGTGAAAAGTCAAATTAACTTCATTTAGTTCAAGAAGAATGCCCTTGAAACTGCTCAAGAGTACTGCTAGTGCTTGTCAAGCAGATATTTTAGAATGTAGATTAACTACTGTACATCCAACCCGTTCACCATAGTGCAGTAATGAAAGGGGGGAAAACACATTATTCCATAAGAAGAAATGCTCAAGTATTAGCATATACCAAATAAATAACATCAATATCTGAGGATATGAACAGTTATATCAAACAATGACTTTGATTAGACCAATAGTTGAGCATATAGTCATTTAAAATGTTAGTTATATAAAAAAAAAAATCTAAATGATTTTAGATTTACATTCATCACACAAGTTCACATGATTCCAAAGGGTGCACAAACATCCTCCTAGCCAAAGGTGCCATGCCTATATAATACGTCTCTGACAAAGGTGTCTGTTTAAGGATGCATGTAAAGGGGCGCCGTGACTCAGAGACCAATCAGGCTGCCGGCAATATTTAATTGGACCTCTTTAATGCTTCCACCAGGTCCTTGGCTTTTGATCACGGAGTAGTTCTAAGGAAAACCTGCCAGCAGAAAGCCCCCTGAGAGCCAGCAGCTGTCTAACTGTATTTTATTTAATTCTTTTTTTTCTTCTTTTTTTTTTTGAGAATGTGTGGGTCTTCCTAATTATACACAATGATTTGGGGATCTGCATGTATCTCCAGTCAGTTTGCATGTTTAAAGTATATGTTCAACAGTCCTGTCACACTGGGCTGCAGAAATTTTTTTTTTTGGTGGGGAGGGAATAAATTTGACTTTAAATATTATGATTTGATGATATGTGTGTGTGTGTGTATATATATATATATATATATATATATATATATATATCCATACATACATACACACAGCATATGATGTATGATAAATATCAAATACTACTTTGTTCATTAACAAAGTAGCAAAAGTCCAGCATATGCTTAAAATATGTTTGTTTTTTTCGTCTTTGTAATCTATGAATTTGGGGTTTTAAAAATATTACCATAAAACCCCTCTTAATTTTAAACAGTTACATTTGTCTTTTGTAAAATGAAAATCACTATAAATAACTGAAATGTTTTGCAGCCTGCATCCTTTTAGAAATGCACTTGAGAATCTGTCTGTGCCACCCTGATCGCTCTGGACCCCGTGTCTCTCCACTGGCCAAGACTGGCAAGAGGAGGCAGATGTAGGACAGGCAGCGTATGGGTGCAGGTAGGGGGGCAACGCACATGCCAGAGAGGAGGATGAGTGGCTGTTGAAAGGAGGGGGGTCACCAGCAATATGGTGCCATGCCCCTACTCAGACATCATTTTCCTAACGAGGCAAAGCATATGCCGGCTAAGTGAAAAGTCTAATCTGTCATCCCCCTGCTCCGTTCTGCCACTGAGCCGTCAATGAGGCATGTCCTGGGAAAGATATGGAAGTGCGCGTCATGCACCATGCAGTGAAACTGTTGCGATTCGCTGTGACGAATGAGCGGGTGCTTGTTGCCATGGTAAGTGGAGAGGATGGAGGAATGGCTGGCTTGCTTTCTTAGGAAAACTTTTTTCTTTTTTCTTTTAGTCAGCGCCCCTCTCCAAGATGCCATGTTCGGAGACAAGCGAGCAATAGTGGCAAACAGGTGCATGAGGGTGGGTGGTTACAGTCTGGACAGACTGGAGACATGAAGGGAGGGGTTGATCCAAAATCAAGAGTAGTAAGACCTGCGTCAAGGAGTGAGAGGGTAGAAGAGGAAGGGGTCGAGCCACGAGACGAGACTGGTCCGGCACCCAAGGGCGAGCTTCACCACAGTCCGCAAGTCAAGAGCAAAAAGACAGGGTCATAGCTTTAATGTGGGAGGAGAAAATGAAGGAGGACATGCCCATATAAAGCTTTAATTTATTTTGGTAATAGTTTTCCGTGAATAATAGTCACAGCATAACTCAAATGTTGGAATGAACACAAAAAGAAACTCTATCACACCTAATAAACAAATTTGTAGTGAAACAAATTAGGTGTCTTTGAATAAGGATATCACCAAACCAGTACTGGACTTGGACGCCCCTGGATTTGGGGGAAAAAAATAGCAGGTTTGATTGAGTTAAATATGTTTATAGCTATACTGAACACAAGTGTTTCACTGAATCAGGTCTTATTATATACTTCTCCCATGATTTATGTACAATAAAATTTTGATTAAAAAGAATAGTATGGGCAGGACCTTGGAATAGACTCAAGTCATGTACAGTGTACCAAAAATACAGGCTGGAAAGTAAATGCTTAATGTATACATGTAGCTACAGTACGTCATTTACACATTGGAACTACTGAAAGAAATCCAGGTTTCATGTGGATTACACCTTAAACCTGTATTTACAGGAATTACACAGCTATTAGGAAAATGCTGAGCTTACATGCAATTAATTGACTCACTTAATTAGAATAGGACCAATTAAATTATAGTCTTACCTCTTCAGCAACAACAACATGCTATATATTACAACCAAATTCCTGTTGGTATATACAGTATAAGATCAAAATCTATGGCATTATCCGTAGTTACAGATTTCAGGAAGCAGCCTGTGCTCAAGCTCTTAAGATTACTTCGCTCTGGCTCATCTCTTTTATAATTGAATTAGCTGCGCCTCAGGGGGCCTACTAAGTTAAGTGATAATCTGAGGGTCATCCTTTCCTGCTTGCAGCTTTCCCCACCGCAGCTGAAAAGTCAGATATGCCCCTTCCCAGCCATCCCCCCCTTAACTTTGCTACACAGGGGACCGAGGGTGAACAGATGTAAAAAAAAAAAAAAAAAAAAAAAGTGTTGAGGAAAGAGAAAGTCTGCGGGGAGGCGTTTACCTGGGGTCATCCCACTCCGGGTTCAGGCCAGTCAGCGACCCGCGCGACTCCACGACGAACTTGTAAACCACGAGCAGGCAGTCACGGCACAGCTGCACCAAGCGCTGGCAGCACTGCAACTCCTGTGGCGTCACCACCTCGCTGCTCTTGCTGAAGATACTCTCCCATGATGACCTGCTGTAGGGTCCAAGCATATATGAGAGCGGAGAAATATCTTAATACAAAAAAAAACTTGCCGAAAGGAATTCAATAAACACCCCAGGACTTCTGTCTAACCAGATGCTTTGATGAATGAGTGTTAAAAAAATTTCAGCCGAGTCTGGTCCTCAGCGTGGGCTGAATAAAAAAGAAAAATATTGAGCTAAAATAATGTCTTTTTCTTTTCAAAGTCATTGGACGGCAGCAGTGATTGTGTTTGATTGTG
>JAOVVB010000004.1:18696332-18708319 GCA_028570985.1 Heterobranchus longifilis | reverse complement strand
TTTCAAAGTCATTGGGCGGCAGCAGTGATTGTGTTTGATTGTGGAGATGAAGGAATATAATGGCTGGGGATCTGAGAGTACGTTACAGGCGAGGAGGCCTTCACAATGCTCCCCTGCTGGGCTTTCCTCTGAGCTCTAGCTGCCCACAGACCTCCTTCATGCACCGGGCCCTGATTAAATGGCAGCAGCATGGGGTGCTTAGCACCATCACTAATCCCCTAGTGCCATGCACACTCTCATTAAGTTAAAACAAACCTGGGTGGTTACATATCTCTATATCTGTCAATTAGACGTACAAGTGGGTTGTTGAGAAACCTTGTAGACGCACTGCACTACCCACACAAGAAATGAATAGACGGATACGTTGGGGATTTTACATATTTCTTTGGTGTCCTTACGGTCGAGAAACATAAAAATTACTGTGTAGGTGGCAATCAACATAAATGCCGATAAAAAATAAATAAATAAATAAAAAAAAAACACTGAACAGGACATAGAATCTTGCTGGCCAGAAGAAATGACAAGTGAAGATCCTTTTACCTTTATTAATTTACAGTTTCATAATGGACATATGCATTCACCGGAGCACCAGTACACCTGCTTATTCATGCAATTACCTGACTAGCCAATCATGTGGCGGCAGTGCAATTACATAACATCATGCAGATACAGATCAAGAGCTTCAGGTTCACTAAAACTGAACATTTCTCTGGTCTCTAAGATTCCTGGCTAAAAGCAGTAGTACGTGCTGTTGTAGTCCAGTTGTCTCAGGGTTTGACCTGCATTTCTGCCCCATTTGATGTTAAGAGTGGTTACTTGAGTTGCAATTGCCTTTCTGTATTCTCGAAACAGTCTGGCCGTTCTCCTCTGACCTCTCGCGTTAATAACGTGTTGCTGCCCACAGAACTGCCGCTTGTTTATTGCACCATTCTGTGTAAACTTTAGAGTCTGTTGTGTGTGAAAACCCCGGGAGATTGGCGGTTTCTGAAATACTCCAACCAACCAGCCTGGCAACAACAACCGTGCCACAGTCACTGAAAGCACATTTTCTCTACGTTGATGTTTAATGTGCAATTATCAGGAACATGTATTTGCATGATTATTTTTTTTTGCTCTGTGTGCTCTGAGAATTTAATGAATATGAAATGTATGTACAAATCTTCCTATTAAAGCGGTCGATACGTGTATGTAACCTTTATTAACTCGGTGAAAAAGGCTTTAACAATTCCTTGATAATTAACCAATATCACTTCATCTGATTTACTAACTTTGACCATGAAAATAATGTGTATTTTGTCATAAGAGGAGTTTAGAAAAAGTAAAGCGTCACCTTTCTTTTTTATGGATTAATTTGCTCATTATCTGTGTTATTAAGAGCTCCTTACCCAGAGCTGCAGAAACAGTTCCACAGGCCTTGACCATGGCTCCAGAGCAGGCGACTGAAGACACGGTTAAAAAGGCGGTAGAGACGTAAACTTTCGATGTCAGGTTCCCTCCAGATCCTCTGGAGCAATGAACGGACGTTGGTGCGGACAATGTCCAGGACCTTTATGGGTGAAGCATATGAATGAGCACAAATGTATGGCACTACAGAATCAAAGCAGGTCTTTTTCTATAGTCTACTTTTCTATAGTCACAATCAAAAAGACTGAAGCATGCAGGCATTGGTGCAGGTCTAATCAATCGAGGAGGTCTGTACTGAGGAGTAGAGAGAGAGAGAGGAAAAGATGAAAAGACAGGTGCAGAGACTGAACAGGGTGATTGGAGTGCAAGGTTGGAAGATAAGTACCAGAAAGTCTAAACTGAGGCTAAACAGGCTGAAGAACCCTAACAGTCTCACAGACTGATTGGCAATTTTCTGCCACATGACACTCAGGTTTAAAGATCAACTGTGAGAAATTCTACGCACATTCATCCTTTATATTTCAACTAATATTTAACATACTAATGGAAATTTATTATATTACATATGTCATTCTCACAGTAAAGATTTTACAGATTAAGTACAATTTTAAGGAAAGTGGCTAAACACTGGGAAATTATTATGAAATCCTCCTAAATTATATTTTTTTAATTATATATGCATTCTTAGGCCACACATGTAATTGGCATCATCTATACCGCTTTATCCTGTATTTAGGGTCGCGGGGGGCGTGGAGCCTATCCCAGGAGACTTAGGGCACGAGACGGGGTACATCCTGGACAGGATGCCAATCCATCGCAGGGCACACACACATACACTCATTCACACACTACGGGCAATTTGGGAACGTCAATTAACCTAATCTACATGTCTTTGGAATGTGTACTGTAATTCACTACATGTATTTTATACTTCTATCGTATAATTATCGTATAAGACAAATAATCGGAAATGTAGTTTAGACCAATAACCATAATAACCTGCTGAAAGGGCAAAATTGATAATTATCTTATTACCCAGCATGCTTTATATAGACTGAGGCCGGTTCTTATAAATAGCTCTGTTTGTATGTTTGCAAATTTGTCTCATTTTAGCAGTTTGGGTTCCATCCACACCAACTGGCTGCCAGCCTTTAAATTAACACTTGAAACATAAACGAGTTACATACAGTTTATCCTAACAATAACAGAGATGCAGGCCAAACGAATAAACTAAAATGGTACCAAGAGTGCCAGAAAGTGCCGGGCTTAGCGAGAGGTAAAAATGCTTTGGCCGTCGGATATAGTTGTAGAGTACATGTGAACAATTCACAATGATTTATAGTCATCAGTGTAAAAGTTAGTTCCCTCTCTTTTAATTCAATGTGTTTTGTGTAAAATCATCTGACTGCAGCGGGTCTCAGTATTCAGCAAACGCAACCACGGACATCATAAAACTTTTTTTCACAATGCTGTAATTTATTTAACAAAAATGAAGCCAAAAAAAAAAAAAGAAGTGGGCCATACTAAGTACCCCCCCTTATTGCTTCCACGGAATTTAAGAGGTTAAGTTGCAGCAAGGTGCTGCTAATCATCAGCCCTTGATTAATTGATCCTCAGCAGGTGTGCAGACCTCTATAAAAGCAGAAGTTTTGGCAGTTTGCTGGTCTGGGGCATTTAGGTGTGTGTTAACACGATGCCAAGAGGGAAAGACATAAGCAATGGTCTTTGAGAAGCAATTGTTGCTGCACATCAGTCTGGAAAGGGTTATAAAACCATTTCCAAACAATTTGGAGTTCAGTCTTCTACAGTGAGAAAGTTTATTTACAAGTGGGAAGCATTTAAGACAGTTGCCAATCTTCATGGGGTGGACGTTCCAGGACATTCACCCCAACAGCGGACCATGCAATACACAGAGAAATACAAAACAAAAACAAAGAGCTACATCTCAGACCCTGCAGGCCTCACTGAGCATGTGAAATGTTAATGCCCCTGACAGCACAAATAGAAGAAGACTGAACAAGTAGGGTTTGTGTGGATGGGTGCCAGGAGCCTCTTCTGCATAAAACGAACATGGAAGCACAACCGAGGTTCACAAAACTGCATCTGAACAAACCACAATGTCCTATGGACAGAAGAGACCAAAATGGAGTTGTTTGGCCTTGATGCACTGTGCCATGTTACACAACATACCCACTGTCAAGCATGGCAGTGGAGGGGTGATGATTTGGGCTTGTTTTGCAGCCAAAGGACCTGGGCACCTTGCAATCATTGAGTCAACCATGAATTCCTCTCTATTCTAGAGGCAAATGTGAGACATCTGTCCGACAGCTACTGTAAAGTCTGGTTGAAACTAGGTCATGTACAGTAACAATGATCCGAAGCACAATAGGAAATATATATCAGCATGTCTTAAAAATAAAAGGATCAAGGTTTTGAAGTGGCCTAATCAAAGTCCAGACATCAACCCAATCGAAATGGACCTTAAGACAGCTGTGCATATTTGAATTATCCCAAAACCTCAGTGACCTAAAGCAATGTTTTAAAAAAAATGAACGGAAATTAATTGAAAAAAGATTGCATTTGTCTAACACTAAGACACGCTACCGTTTACTACTTTTATTATGTGTTTACACAAAACACATAGAATTAAAAGAGGGGTTACTAACTTTTACACATGACTGTATGTCATAATGTCATATTTAAATATTTAAATGTTGCCTTTAGATGCCATTCTACTCCTGTGTTCATGTAAGTAATCTTGGCCAAAACTTGCATTTCAGAGTGAAATATTATGCTAACTGCTACTGAATATTTAATTGTAGTAACTGTCAGTACATCAGAAACTGATGCTAATGCTGAGAAGTGCATAATTGGAATGCTTGGGTCAAACAAGTCTGAGGTCTGAATACAGATGTGTAAAATGTTGGTATTACAGTACTCCTTCTGTACGTAATCCTTCACTGAATGCACTGACTCTTTCTCATTCTTTATAATGCTTATCCTGTACAGGGTCATGGAAGGCATGGAGCCTGTCCCAGGGGGAAGTCAAGGCACAAGGCAGCATACACCCTGGACTGGATGCCATTTTATTGCAGGGCTCAAGCACGCACATGCACAATTTGTGTGAAACACTATGGGCAATTTGGAAACACCAATCAATCGACTCTTCATGTCTTTGGACTGTGGGAGAAAACCAGAGCACCTGGAGGAAACCAAGCACAGGGAGAACATGAAAACTTCACACACAGACCTAAAGGCGATGCTCGAACCCTTGACCCTGGTGGTGAGAGGTTATAGTGCTAACCACTACGCCACCATGCTACTTTGTAAAAACAGTCATGCAGAATTCTAGAGCTATAGTTCAAGCAACGACAAAAGGGTTTTACTCTGGTTATTGAGGGAACGTTTTTACCTACATATACATTTTATAAATCCTATTTCGTTTAAAATTTGTAAGTCATATGTTAAATAACCAGTTGCCAAGAACCTCTTCAAAACCAAACAGTCTCAGTGCTGTAGGAGTTTATAAATCTTATAAAATATTAGTATTGTATTGGTATTTTGCTCCAATTCATCTACATTTGGACTGCTTGAGATAATATCACAATAAACATGGCAAACACCAGAAATCTGCATCAAACAAACTTTTTCGTACAAGAATTAACAGTAGCATTAACAGTCTTTTTCCCAATACACAACATTTTAACATTTGTCTCATGTGTCCAAGATTATTATTCCAGCAGTAGTGTACATTATTCACTTATCTTTAGATAAGTAAGTCTTTTTAAAAGACAAGGTTTGATGTGTGCCACCCTCCACTGATCACCACTTTTGTCCATTATTTTTCATGTGGCTGACTTGTGTATACAGCAAGTTATCAGAATAATTTTTGGCATCCCACTGCAACTGTACATATATATATTAATAATATATACAGAATGGCTCAAATATATATCCAGTTTTGGTGAACCTGTGCCCTTTCTGTTTTTGCTAACTTCTCTGTACAACTGTACGGAGCAGAAAAGCATCCCAGAAGGAACAACACATCAAGCCTCGAGGCGGATAGGATACGAACAGCAGAAGCCCACATTGGCTTCCACTAGTGTCAGCCAAGAACAGAAAGCTGGGCACAGGCTCACCAAAACAGGACAGTTAAATACTGGAGAAATGGAGCCTGGTCTGATGAATCTCAGTTTCTGCTGAGACACACAGATGGTAGGGTCAGAATTTGGCACCAACTGCATGAATCCATGGGACCCAGACTGCCTTGTGTCAACAGTCCAGCCTAGTGGAGGTGGTGTAATGGTGTGAAGTTTTTTTTTTTTTGCACACTTTGGGGCCATTAATACCAATTATTGCTTGAATGCCACTGCCTATTTGAGTATTGTTGCTTAATGGCCACAATTTACCATCTTCTAACGGCTACTTCCAGCATAATAACACACCATGTCAAGAAGCCAAAATTGTTTTAAACTGGTTTCATGAACATGACAATAAATTCAATGTTCTTTAGTGGCTTTCCCAGTCACCAGATCTAAATCCAATAAACACCTCAGTTATGTGGTAGAACGGGAGATTCATGGTATGAAAGTGCACGTAAAAATCTGTAGAAATTGTGATGCATCATGTCAACACAGACCAGAATCTTAAAGGAATTTTTCCAACATCTAGTAGAATCTGTGCCATGAAGAACTAAAGCTGTTTTGAGAGCAAAGGGAGGCCCTACCCAGGTGTTCCTAAAAAAGGTTTCACTGAGTGATTATACAGTGGGGTCTAAATGTCCACACTGAATTTTTCTTTTTTTCATAAAACATTATAAAAAACTTTAAAACAAGAGTAAATGCTCAATATTTTGTATATTTTGCTATTTTGTATTTAGCACTATTTCCATGTTTCTATTTAAATGTAAGCAAAGTTGTATTATTTCTAAGCTTCCACTTTTTACTCATGTTGTCAATAATATAATTTTTTGTAATTGTAATAATTACAATATTAAAATTGAAAACACATGCAAAACAGAAGCATTTTCAATAGTGGTCTGTACTGAAATGTATATAACTGCATGATAACTGCATCCTAATGTAGTAGGTGTTAAGTGTATACTGTATATATGCATACACACACACACACACACACACGCATACAAAAATAGTATACGTCTAGTACGTAGCTCATTGAAAGACAAAAGGGCACTGTGTGCCGAATCAAACTCAAATCCAATCATTTCCCAGCTCATTTCAATCTGCGATGCGCTTCACAGACTGCAGAGACGCTAACAGCATGGTAGTCCTGCGATAAGATCAAGGAAACCGATGCTTATCAAGGAACTGGTGCTTCATTATTTGGAGCTGGGTGTTGCAGCAAGGTAAATGAAGTGGTAATACATTCGGACAGGACGGGAGCGTAGTGTGTGTACAGCCCATCTGGCAGACGATTGTGAGCAGCCAGGATGTGCTGCAACGATCTTGATAGCAAGAAAGGTGAGAGCAGCTGTTACTTAGCAACCCCTGCGGTGCGGGATTCTCACAGTAACTCATGCCATTATTCTAAATGTAACATGAGAGAAAAGAAAAATCCACCATGAACCCACCAAACTTTGGGATATTTTGTACAAACAAAATAAATATGATTTCTCAAGAGTTTTGGTGCCACAATACAATAGATTATTGGATAATAAAATACTACCACCACCATCACCAACAACAAGCACAAGAACAACAACAACAACAATAATAATAATAATAATAATAATAATCATAGGTTGTTTCTCCACCTATTATTATCAGCAGGCTCATTAAACAAAACCCTTTATTCCTGATGGAGAGATAAAAACAGAGTTTATCATATCATTCCAAGAAAAAACGTCCTCACTCTGCACAAAGCCCTGAAATTCACACTCCATGGGAATGAATAAAAACTCAGGCTGGTTATTTTGGAAAGACAAATCCACATGACAAGTCCTTATATCAGCAGTCTTACACCACAATAGAGAAATGTAAGAACTTCTTGACATTTCTCCACTCTGAGAAAGACTAGGAGTGCTGATATAACAATTCTTAATCAATTAGTAATATTTTTCAAAAATTGTTACCTCATCACAAAATAGTGCACGAGGCAAGATTCCATCCAATCAAACATTTGAAGAAAAAAAAAATCTAATTAAGCATATCCTGGAGAGCTTACTGTAGAGAAACGGGAACAATGTCAAGCGGGATTCAAGACAGGTGTGTTAACTTCCCCTAAGCAGGCACCTACATTTCCTTTCATAAATTACTTTGCAGAACACTGTTACTCGCTCACTAATTAGTAATGTGCATTGATTCTGTATCAGTCTGAACTTATTTTAAAGGCATATTTACAACATTTGTAGACATTTGCTCTGTAAAACAAAAAAAATGTAATCAGAGAACAACAATTAATAAATAACAGTCTATTGTATAATCTCTAATCAGTTTAGGACAAATAAATAAAATAATGTCAATATTATATATTACATTATACACTGTGAATGGCCCTGAAAACAGTAGCATCTAAAGCTATTTTACTATATATTATAAATATTATATATTTGAAATTAAATCTGCTGTACACAATCTTGAAAATTTCTCTTTCAAATGATTTCTTCCAAAGCTCCATTCATGCACAACATATTCACGGCTATACTGGACATGCTCCTAGACTGTGACATTATCTGGACAGTTGAGTAAACCGATCAATGATTCATTAATAATCGGTTTAAACGCACAGTACCTGAAAATTCTGAAAATCAATCCCGACAACATTCTCTATTGTCACACCCACAGTACATTATGTACATCATATAAGTACATCAGCTAGGATTACTTGCATAAGCATCTATTAATGTATTGTATTAACATTACAAACATGACACCGCTGTCAAAGCAGAAGTACACTGTCATTGTAGACCATCTAGTATTTATCAATGTACACATACTGTACTCCTAGTGACAGATTTTGCATATCACGCTTATGTTAAGATTTTTCTTCGTTGGTGGTTTACTTGTAATATTTTTTTCCTAAAATGAAAGTACACCCACATCTGGGAATGGCCTGTTTTTTTTTTCTGGGAAATTGTAGTTCACCTTGAAATAAATCATCTGCGACTTTACACGGCCGTGTTGTGAGCACGCACAGGTATCGTCATTATACACAAGCCTGTGCCTTAAGACCTTTTGCATGTTTCGGCTACACAGCAGTTGTCTGGGTGCACAGAAAAAACATGCACTATGGTGTGTTTTCTTTAAAAACGTTTAAATGCCTCAAATCGATGGCAACTTTTCATAATCGATCATTTGAAATGCACAGGAAATGAACCGATAGGTATTGCCTATAATCGATGACCGCCCCCTTGATAATAATAAGTCTAATAAAATGTTAAATACACTGAAATTTACTCTATTAAACTGTAGTGACTGCATTAATCAGTGATTATTTTCATAACCCGTGTTAGCATGAAGAGAATTCAGTCAAATAAAAAAAACAATTTATTTGAAAAGAGGTTCAAAGTGCCATACAGTAAGTGAGTTTTCAAAACTTTCCCCTCGCTCGGCTGGCGACCGTCAGTGAAGCTTCTATATCAACCATGTATGATAAAAGTTTACCACTTATGTTGCTGCACAAGATATTTAACAGACAGACCACACCATGTGATTAATACAACCAGAGTGGAAAGTTTTAGTTAAAAAAATTATAAAATCCTATTTTAGCAACATTTTTCAGAATATAAAACAAATTCTGCTAAATTGCTCCTCAAAAGATGCTTTAACTTATTTATGATCCCAATGTATCTAAATAATCATTAATATGTATAACTATGAATCAGTTTTAGTTATTAAATTTCATATTTCCATCAAATTTGAAATTTTTAAGTTCTACTGTATATAACTATCATAAAAGTGGATTTATAATACTTTACCTTTCTTTGTTTTGTGGCATCCAACTTCACAAGCCAATAAGAAGCAACTTTTGGTTTATGATATTTCCAGTTGTTTAAAATCTGTAGATGACAAAAAAAAAACAAAAAAAAAACATTACATTCGTTTTGTGACAAAAGACAACATTTCTGTCCCATTAAGTATGCTTTTCCCATTAAGTCGCCCATATTCGGTGCATTTTTCCCCCTCAGGCATTTCCTAAGTATGGACCTGCTAAGTTGTTTTTACATTATTTGAACAGTTTTTTACTACTGTGAAATAAAATCAATGCCTCTCTGCAAATGCATGCATAAACAAAGACAAATCTTGACACAAACAGACCACGCGGCGTTCTTTTTCCTCTTTCTTTCTGCGGTGAGACGCTGCACACTTTATTGTTTCCTTTATTCATTTTTAACTAGTTCATAGATCAATCTTAATGTGTGACTACACTGAGATTATTATCAATTTTGAACAGGCAAATCTTTCTCCGGATACTTGTTCTCTCATCAGCACGCCTTGTCCCTGCGTTACTGATCTAATATTCTATTTATGTTCTGTAGTGGACTTGCAAGTCAAGACAAATCTCTGGCTTGTTCCTCCACAGAGGAAACGAACCGTGGACATGGTTACAATGAAGGATGATGGCGGAGCACTCAGGCATTGATATGGTCATAAACGTTAAATTCATCTTCTTGGATAAATCATTAATAATTCATTTAGGACTACATCTTCTCCATACTAATCAGGAGGCCATAAATTACCCTGATGCACACAGATAGCCAAATTACACTGTTCAACTTTCTAATGTAGAACAGATTTTGAAGTTTTTGTAAATACAATTCATAAACTAGTATTAGTCAAAAATAATTCTTTCTGAATGATTATAATATTAATAATATTATTATTATAAAACTTTATTTCATTACTTGAGAGACACCGTAAGCACAAAACTTGCAAACATTTGTTATTTTATTCCCTTTCAAAGTGCAAAAATGTTATGATATTGGAAAGGGTCTCAAACAGGTGCTGCTGCCCAGCTGCGTTTTCCATGGCGACGGCTAATAGCTCTCATTAACCATACAGGTGGACGGCTAATGACATTATGTACAAAATGAGAGAGAGCGAGAGAGCGAGAGACAGAGCTACAGGCAGCGCTCTCCGCAAATGAGCTGGGGGAACGAGAGGAGCACGGCGTACTATCTCACCTCGTCCAGGACGGCCTCCGCTTCCTCCTCGCTCTTCCCTGGGAATCGGATGCGCAACTCCCCTAGCGCGGCCAGCGTCTGCCGCGTCAGCTCCGCCTCCTGCTCCTTGCTCCTCGCGTTCAGCAGGGACTCTCCCTATGGCGCGCGCACACACAAACACACACACACAACACAATGAAGATGAATTAGTGCACGCTGCCTTTTTTCCTTCCGTCATCAGCTTTTCCTTTCCTCACCGCTCTCCGCAGGCCTGGAGAGCGAGGCAAACCGAGGATGCCACAATTAGAGTGGCACAGCCGCAAGCTATTGCTTGGCGGCTCCAGCCTGGATCCCAGAGGTACCTGCTGTGCCAGATGAGCCCAGGTGACTGGAGGTTGGCTCAGCATGTCAGAACTGTCAGGTTGTGAGACGGAGTGTAAAAGTGCCAGTGCTGCTCTGACTGTGGGACATCTTAACACTCGTTACAAAGAGTGCTTAAAGAGAGGAGCGCTGCAGAACGGAGGGAGTTTAGGGGCTAGTCAGATTAGCATAAAGAAGAGAGAAAGTGTGAGCTGGGACACATGTTAGAGGGAGCAAATGAGGTGTGTGTAAAGGGGCTACGCATGTGTTACAATAAGATGTGGAGGAGATGGAGCCATGGAGCATATTCTGACCTGTTTATGAACACATTTATATGCGTGCACCTCATTACACAGAAATTCATGCTGCATGGCAACCGCTTAGGTGTGCACAGGAGCCCGGTATGTAATAGTGATCCTAATTAAAAAAGATTAACTTACCTGTTTTATGTAATAACGGCAGGTAAATAAATTCATCAGATTGTGTATATGTCTGTAATTTGGGTTTAGCTGCACGGATGTAACTGCATTTTTTTTTATAATGAAAGTAGAAATGCTTAAATGTGTGTTTGTGTGTGTGAGTGTTTTACACTTGCCATGGTGGAGTGGATAGTGCCCAGGCTGCTGCTGTGGGGCATTCTGTGGGCAGAACTGTTGCGGCTGAGAGAGTGTGAGCGCAGAGCAGTGTGGGGTCGAACCAATGATGTCGTTGGAGCCAAAGCTCCTGCATGGGCTGATGCCACACCAGTGCCTCCCATCTGTGGCAAACTCTTGTTCGAGGTGCCTTTATTGTCACTGCTGGGTGACTGTCCACTCAAAGAAGAGATAGAGCGTGGGCATGAGACAGAGCGGCAGATGAGTCCTGATAGAGCTGGTGAAGATAGAGAACCCAATTTCTCTGGTTTGGGAGAAGGCTTCCAGTGCACACGACCTGACAGATAGGATAAAAAAAAAGGCTTTTTAACATTTCATTTTGTTTGTTTGCTGTTAAGTGCTTGAACTAAATAACTGAGCTCAGAGAAAAATTACCAGACTCTTAGATACACACAAAAGCCTGACAGGCCTGTATTGAGACACAAATGATGTCAACACCCCAACCCCCC
>JAOVVB010000004.1:18667267-18686912 GCA_028570985.1 Heterobranchus longifilis | reverse complement strand
CCCCCCCGCCCCCCCACCCCCCCACCCCCCCACCCCTTTCTGTGCATGATCTGTTAGTACGAGTGCAGTCGTTCCATTCACGGCGTCAATGCCAATTTCTCTTAATGCATCTCTGAAGTGTGAAAGGAATCCGTAAACAGGCTATCGTATTTTTTCCCCCTCTCTCTCTCTCTCTCTCTCGCCAAACAGGTTTACTGTGTTTTGCCGGCTGAGAGTGTTTAAGAGGGCCGCGGGGGGGCAGCGCGGACGTGCACGGCGGTGGCAGATCGGGACGCGGTGTAAAAAAAAGCTGGTGAAAAGAGCAACCCAGCTGCATCCCTCCTCCTATGCGGCCACGGCTACACAAAGCCTTCCAGTTCCCTGGATAATTCAAGTCCTGGCTGGATGCTAATCCCACAAAGGTGCTTACTGATGTGTGTCCAGCTTAGAAGTGAGCTGTAAGATAATATTTACATCACAACTGAGTGCCAGGCGCAAATAAAAGGAGAGAGGCCCGGCCATGGCGGGCTAAATCAACGAATTTACTGTACCAGCTGTAACCTTAGCAGCTCTTTCTCTCTCTCTCTCTCTCTCTCTCTCTCGCTCGCTCGCTCTCACACACATACAGTACACTCACTGGTTGCTTTGAGCTGCTGTGCAACGTTACCCACACAAATGACTTGATTCAAAAAAACAACAAAAAAGGGTTCATCAAGTTTGGCAACCCAGGTGTGTCGCACATTCACCATGTCAGGTATAAAGAATAGCTCTTTTTCAATTCCTATTCTTCTTGATAATTAAAAAAAAGTGGTTTTCATTGGAGCTCGGTGGAAGAGCGTTCAAGCTTTTTTTCCCCTCTAATTCATAGGTATCAGTGTGCGATCGGGCCAGGCTTGTGAAGAGGAAGCTGAGCAGATTTGAGGTTACGGAATCCCTGAAGTTGGGAAAAAAAACTCATAGCTACACATCTTTGGAAAAAGAGCATGGGAGGGTTAAATAAAATTGTCAATGATGACCATTTTTTCCTCATGAAAAAATAAAAGTAAATGATAATGAACCATAATAATAATGTCCCAGGAAAAAGGAAGCAAAAGAAGTATAATATTTGGCAATTTTCCCTATTCGGTATTTTTAAAACCCAGCCCAATTAACAGCCCTCTTTAGGGGTAAACCATACTGACTCGAGTCTTTAGTTTCCACCTCCCCACCTGAATATATCAGGCTTTGATGCATAAATAACCTGTCAGTGATCTCAGGGACCGGTGGTGAGAGACGAAGCTTCAATGATTCAATTTCTCTGCGCGATTAGTCCCACATGTATGAGGCTTTTGGTTCGAGTTTACTTTGATCTACTTGTGGGCTAACGATTTTGATTAGTGTTCTTTGAGTGCAGACGCACACTCGCAGCGTGAGCTAAATTTTACAAGATATGATTTGAATATTCCTGTTGAGGAAATCAAGGAAATAAACACAAGCATAAATTTTGCACGCTCTGACCGCCAAGCACAAAACAAATATTTGCGAGGAACACAAAAGCTTGCAGAGGAATATTTAAAAAAAAAAAAAAAAAAAAACTTGATATGTGATATTTATTTTCAGAAAGAGCATCATATCCGTGCCCATGTGAGAATATACGAGCGTTGCTTTCTCGGATTTCTTAGGGAGCAAAAAAAAAAAACACAACAACAACAACAACAAAAAAAAAAAAAAACGGTACTGAAATACCGGCTGCGAACGAACCGGCTGCTGCAATGCTAATCAGAGGGTGGAGAGAGAAGGCCGCTACAGCCGGGTGCCCTAGGAAAACCTTTGCGGCTCCCGTTTCACATCGTTATCAATCATTTTTTTGTTCCTTCGCTGCATTTCAAGTGGCTAATTCCAGCGCGGAAACCCGATAGCTGCCGCCTGTGCGTTTTAAAGGTCAGGGATCTAGCCAACCTGCAGCCGTTGAGGTCACCTATACCATACGGCTGAAAAGCCTTCTACACACACATACACACACGCACACTCGCGCGCACACAGTCTCTTGGGCTGCACAAAGCCATCGCTTAATGATAAATGGCAGTATGACTGTCATGGTTCTTTCACTGCATTGCCCATCTGTAAGGTGTCTATTTCTTTAGAAAGTACAGTAAAAGTGTAATTTAGTTTTTGTGTGAGTAGAGATAAAGACAGACAGATGAATGGATGGCTGCTATCATTCTTTAATAAATCTCCGAATGGCACCACATGGGAAAGCTAAACACTGCCATCTAGAGTTATTGAACTCATCAAAACGTG
The DNA here is from genome assembly GCA_028570985.1 of Heterobranchus longifilis. Classification (NCBI taxonomy): domain Eukaryota; kingdom Metazoa; phylum Chordata; class Actinopteri; order Siluriformes; family Clariidae; genus Heterobranchus; species Heterobranchus longifilis. Next base: position 18,684,653 of record JAOVVB010000004.1, on the reverse strand, counting down.
CCACAGCCACTTGTACAGATGAATCAAAATCGGGGAATTTGCTTAAAAGTAAGTGTACAAAGTACTGTTTCGTGTATGACGTTTGCATAACCAAATTTCAGTTAGAATTTTTTTTTTTGACTCTGTGTCAGAATTGCCGTCGCCCTCTCCAAAAAGCAACCGTTTACCAAACACATACCAAACATAACATGGCCAAGTTCTTTGAAAGAATGTACCAGCTTTGTAGCCGTGTGTCATGTGAAAGCACGCATGTCCGGCCTGCACGTCGCAACACGAGGGAATTGGCCGTCAGAAGGTCGCGGAGACAGCCGTAAGATCAAACAGGCGCGTCTGAGTGCACCTTCAAATGGGCCTCTGTTTGTGTACGCTCTCTGATCCAGATCACTTCCATTCATTCGGCCGCTCTGCTCGGGAAGAAATAGCCGAGGTCTGGCTTATGCCGCGTTTCAAGGGAAAGAAGTGACCGAGCTCATCTTGAAATGATCGGGCTGGGAACGCTGGAGAGACAGACGGAGAGGCAGAAACCAACTCCGAGAAAGGAAGTGAGATGAGATTGGGAGGCACTTTGGCCCCTCGGTAGCTACCGACCCTGTAAATGCGTCTGACTCATGGCTCCTTCACTGGCTGCCAATCATCTACAGACAGACTCTACACTCTCTCCTGCAGGGTGGCAATTAGGCCAGATCTCCTAAAAAACAAACCCTAATAACGGTGCATGTTTGACACGTTACAAACCTGGTGACACAAAGTGCTGTGTTTGTTTGCCATTCACTATGTGCTGGCCAGACGAAGGAGAGATGTGACTGTGTATGCTGAGGTCATGTGCTCTGGCCCTTGACTGAAAAGCAGAGCTGCTGGTTTAATAACTGTTGTGCATTTTGTGTGGATATATGTGTATATACATGTGTATGTGTGTGTATGTGTGTGTGTGTGTGTGTGTGTGTGTAGGCCTAATTTTATATGTTGGTGGGAACCAAATGACCACAATATTACAGGCCCCCTCCTGTCACTGAGGACAAAGACTCCCGCCTACACGTCTATAGGGATAATTACTGTATTGGTTAAAAAAAAAAAATGTAAAAAAAATCCCTGTATTTATACGTGTGCATGTGTGTTTAGATTCCGCAAAGTAATCTGGGCTTTAATGAGGCTGAACGCAGTGAGGGGTCGACCACCCCTGTACGGCGGGCCTGTAAAAGCCGCCACGCAAAATTCATAACCATAATGAACCCCCTCCCAGCCCGAGTCCGCCCTCATGGACCTGGGACGCATTATTGTGAATGTATATTTTATCTGGCTTTCTCTCCGCCTTTCTTCCTCTTTGTCTATCTTTTTCTGTCCCTCAATCTTTCTGTGTACCCTGAATATCTCCCTTTCCTTTTGCCTTTGCATTATTCATTACGCCAGCTTAACAGCTCCGGTGTGACCGGCTTCTGCAAAGACTTGGGGGGGGGCGGCAGAGGGGAAGAAAAAAAACAAAAAAACAGAGAGTGGGCCCAGGGGGCAATGATATCAGTGTTGCACCGCAGCATTTGACTAATGGGTGTTCACGTCCCTTTGGAATCCTCCTGACCTCTGGAGGGGGCTATCCTTCCTAGCAACATAAACCTGAATCGCATTGCCCTGAAAATTAGCATGCCAACAGCAGCAGTCGCTAAAAGAACCGAACAACGGCGACTAACCACATCTAGGGGAGAAAGTGAGGCTTCTCGAGTTACGCTGTTTGGGCGTCCCCCGCTCATGTAAATGCCCCAAATGTTTTGAATGTCAAAGGGAGGTAAAAGCGGTTGTCGGAAAAACCTGGGGAATTAAGATAAGGATCGTAACAAAAGCTGCCTTTTCTCTCGGCACGGCACAATGCTGTGTGTCTGACGGGCTTGAACGTTTTGCCGAGCCGTGCTGCCTCCTATCGTGTTCCCATCATACCTCTGACGAACAGAGAAGCGCTACGGAATAATTTTAGCAGGTGTATGCTTGGAAGCTCCATGCAAATATTATAATGTGTTTTAAAAAGAGCTCTTGAATTTTTTTCCCCTTTTTTCGGTTTGGTTTGGATGAAGGGCTTTAGTTTAAGTAGTTATGCTTTATGAGTGTATTCTTGTTACTCTGTCTGCCAGCATACAGACACAAAAGCTTATTGAGAAATAAATCGCAATAAAGCCTATAAGGCTGAGAAACATAATTACTTTGTAACATAATTACTGAAGTTAACATGAAGGACATTTCCTTGAAATATGTGCCAAGCAAGAGGGGGGAAAAATCTGTTCTACATTTATACATCATCTACCTTTTAGATGAGTGTGCATATGTGCGCAAAATTGATTTGGGACGTAGTTTCGTTCCCTCGTTAGGTTGGCTTGCACTCGGGAGTTCGCAGGCTGTCTGCAGCCAGGCAGGAAAAGGGCCTCGCTAACACCATTAGAGGCTGAGGGCTGGGACTGCTATCAGAACGGCTGCTTAATCTAGGCTGACACCAATCAGGCAAGACTGGAGTCTGTGATGGAAAGCATCTACGAAAATGCATAGTGCATTGGAAACAATAATAATAATAATAATAATAATAATAGTAGTAGTACTTTAATTATTCTTAAGTGAACAATTGTTTTTTGAAATCTCACTTTTTACATTCACTCTATTATGAGCTTTAGTGTTTTTGTTCATTTCAATAACGTTTCATAATAGTTTATAAACGTATACATTAAACCTAATCAGAAGCTGATTACTGTGCTTCCCAACCAATCCATTATCTACGTTACAACAGTACACACACCAGCGCTGTAAAAGTTTACGGTGAGTCCATGCTGCCTCTACTGAGACTCCGAGAGTTTCCAAGTGTCTCCTGACTAATCTCTCGAAATCGGAAATAAATGTGTACCGCTGTAAATGTAGCGTGAAAGAGAAACAGCTTTTTTTCCCCCTCTGTGCGGAACTTGCGGGGATGTTAATTGATGACAGTTTGCGGTGGGCTGCTAGTAGCACCAAGAGATCATTAGCGCCGGAGTGTAACAACTGTATCTACCACTGTTTGCACTCTTCCCCATTCGCAGCGACTCCAAGCCCTTCGAGGACCCGGCCTGTGAACTCCGGCTCTGTACGCCCCCGAGAGCTACAAGTCTCGAACACAGCAAGCAGACAGAAACGATCTGTGTGTCTTTAAACTTTCAAGCACCTATAAAGAATTTATTAGGAGGTCATGGGGGAAAAAATGCTTTTTGGGGGGAAAAAAACTTTTTTGTTTTTAATAATAATAATAATAACAATGATACTAATAAACATTATTAAATATTTCCTATTTAGAAGTCACTTCATATCCTGGAGTCATTACTGGAAGGGAAGGGAAAAGAGTGGAAGAGTTAAGATTTCTCAGTTTTTTGAGTGAAAAAAAAAAAAAATCACACACTTTGGGTTAAAGGATTTGGGTCATGCTTTAACTGGCTGACATCATGTGTGGGACGGAAAGAAAACCTGACATGGAACGTTCGGAAACATGCATTCCATAAATCCACAGCACCCCTTTAACACAACCACCCACTTACTCTCTCTAACACACACACATGCACACACACAACTAAAATAAGAAAGAATTCTAGCAATCATGGGCCCTGAAATTACAGTCCTGACCTACATTTTTTGTGAGTCAGAGAGAAAGAGAATGAGAGACAGACAGACAGACACACACACACACAGACTGAGAGAGAGAGAGAGAGATTGGAACCTAGCATAAGCAATATTACTCTCGCGTTTACGTGCTTACTCTCTTCCTGTTTCTCGTTGCTGTCTTAAAAGTTTTTTTGTTGTTGTTGTTTTTTTAACGAGACACTCCAGACAGCATTTTGCCTCTAATCTTCAGCATCCACATACCTGAAGCATGTTCTGCACCCCGTTCCAGCTTTACAGCTCACACATACATGCTGAAAGGGTGAAGCATTTGAGATGAAAAATTTCTCATTGTATAAAAACACTTCAGGGACTCAATATACGATCCGCTTTCTCTATTGAGTTTGACCAAAGACTGGAAAATCACTGTACGTTTAGGAGCTAAACTCTAAATAGCAACAAGCCCCACTGTTCAATTATCACTTCTATTTTCAGCAGCACATGCTTTCCCTAGTACACTGAAGAAATGCACATATAATTTTATATAAATGCAGATGTAATAAAAATTACGCCTATAGCAAAAAAAAGAAAAGAAAAAAGGATGGAGTAAAAGCTTACGCACGGTAAAATAACGTTTCTGGAGAAACAGGATTTTGCTCAAACACCTAATAACAAAACATATTTTTCATATGTTTCTTTGAAAACCTTTGTGTAATAATCATAAACTTACATCATCTCATGATTCACTGCACTATTCTTCCTGATAGCTATAAGACGTTAAGTTAAATTTATGCAATTATCACACACGGCATAAAATCAAACACCGAAATGGGGAAAATTTGTATCTCAGTAGCTTCGTTCTTGGCATGGTTCAGGCAGCCAGAAAACACCTTGTTGAGAAAAGATGTGAGCAAAATTGGCAGGTTAGTTCCAGCTGAGTGAATAGGCACTGTATCTCAAATGTTGAGCCGTACTGGACTGAAAAGCATGGCGCAATGCAGAATACAGTCAAGCCCGAGGTAAAGCACCACATTGGGTTCCACTCCGGTCAGCCAAGAACGGGATGCTGAGACTACTGTTGCACAAGATCACTAGAACTGAATAGATGAAGACTAGAATAAGACACTTCCAATTGATTTTAGGTGAGCCTATACAGACATACTTTATACGAGGATGAGTCAAACATTATCCGCACTCCGGATACATTACAATTTCCGTTGGCCGCACTTGTCTTATCAACGCTTTCCATTCAAGGCTACTGTCTCCCCAGTCACTGCTGTGCAGGTGTGAACGTGTTACACAAGTTCATTTGTGCGAGAAAAATGGTGCCCCACTTGTGATTTGCATGAAAGAAAAGCAGCGTGAAGTGATTAGTTTTTTGGGGGTCTGAGGGTGTATCTGGTGACAATATTTAGTGAAGACTTTGGACATCTGCTCACAAAATTTTAACTTATACTCTAATGAAGGTGAAAGTTTCTTAAAGAAAATCGTTACTGGCGACAAGGCATGGATTCATCACAATGAGGGCCAGTATTGGAACATGGTTCAACAATCAACAGTGCTCGTTCCAGTAAGAACTTACTTATTAAAAATCTGAAGCTTAAACTTCGGATTAAACACAGAGGACCGCTATCCAAGGGCGTTTTGATCCTGAATGCATATCCACACACTTCTGCCCACAATTTCGATGCTGTGCAAAAACTTTTTTTTTTTGCTTTGTTTTAAGGTGTTAAAGCGTCCTCCCTATAGTTCTGATCTCGCTCCATCGGACTGTCCCCTGTTCGTTCCACCTAACGCAGCTCTACCAGGACGAAGATTCTGGTGCACTTGTGGCTCGCGGCTCAGTGTAGAACATTTTTAATGCAGGAATACGAAAGCTAGTTGACAGATGGACAGTGTATTGGAAAGCAAGGAAATCATGTTGAAAAACGATGTATTTGTCTTTTCTAAAAAAGAATTAAAATAAATTCTATAGCCAGAGTGCGGATCATTTTTTTACTATTATTATCGAACATCATTAATGTTCGATAATAATATACTACAGTCTGTTTTGCTACTATTAAATTAGTGTTAATAAATATTTAATATTAATATTTGTACTTGATGGTTGTGCTTATCTAATTCAAGAGACTTGATTCATTACATCAGAGATCTAAAATCTATAAACAAATCAAACTCTATAAACAGATTATGGGCTGCTACCATTTGTTTCATGTGTGTGAGTAATTACAGCAGCTAAATCAACCAAAAACTGGATGCCAAAAGGTTTCCTTCTTCCTTGGGATAAATACTGGATTGTTCCAGTATACTGGCCCATAGCGTACTATAGAAAGCTGTTTATATTTGAGACTTGAGTTCATTCATCATTCACCCTCAGTAACTGCTTTCTGCTAGTAAAAATCAGAGGAGACCCAGAGCCGATCCTGGAAACACTGGGTGCGCCGCAGTCGGGCGGATGAGACGCAATCACAGGGCCCACACACATTTACATATTTATTCAACCTGGGGGGGCTATTTAGCATAACCAATCCACCTAACGGCATGTTTCTGGAAGGTGGGAGGAAACCGGAGAGCTCAGATGAAACCCACACAGACACGGGGGAGAACATGGAAAACTCCACACGGGCAGTAAGCTGAGCTCATGGAGTACACATCAGTGATGTCGACATTAACAGCAATCTGTTTCTCTCTCACCTGCCCCGCCTCACATACATGGCACCCATATCCAAACGTACATTTTTCATTTTTCTGCACAAAAGTCAGAGACCAGCAGGAACTGAGAACTTTAGGAGAAATTTAAGGGCAACAAAACAGATTAAGAATAATCGCATGTACCTCCAGCAGCCACGGCTTGAGCTTGCGGTCTAGGATGATGTCGAAGCCGAGAACCTCAAAGCAGACGCTGTCGCTCCCTGGAGGTTGTCCGGGGCGGCACATACGGTACGCGTGGAGCACGTGAGGCTCGGCCACAATCAGCGTCTTAACCACCAGCTCCTGGCATGAGAACAAGAAAAAACACATAACACACAAAATTTTAATTCAACAAGGATGTTTAGCCTTAAAGTGGGAATCTTATCTCTCTGACTTCAATGTTATGCAAATAGCAAGTTTAGTGAAGAGTTTGGCATTAACCACATACAGAAGGTTAAATCATGATTATATCAAATCATGAATCATGATCACCACATTTAGCAGTACTGAAAAAATTCTTTTTCGGTGCATCCCAACAGTAGATGATAACAGAACTACAGTACCATGAGCTATTTACAAATGACTGAAAATGTTAAAAGACAACGATCCCACAAATTCCCTTAGGAGTGTTAATGCCCTGCTTTGTTGGATTTATTTCTAAAATACCCCTGTGGGTACACCTACTAAGTACAGAACAGTTAACAGTAGTTAAGTTTGAGTTCTTTCATCAGATCTCCAAGCATAGCAATGGTCTCTGTATATACATACTGTAACATAACAGGACAGTGAATTACCAGTCTATCAGATACACCAACCTTTATCTGTTGCTACATACAGTACATGTGTAAACCCTTATCTCGATTCAATTAATCCTTCAGTGGATAAAAAAACCACCAATAGACCAGATGTAATATGGATCTTGGACCAGTCTCAGGCATGCTAAAATGTTATTGTGTGTCTGGTGCGGGTAGTGGCATATCCAGGCCCAGCAGTTAAAATAAATTCACCAAGCAACAAAAAAAACCTTCCTGCGGTCAGAACATGACGCTCAAAAAGGGCTAGATGATTAACACAAATTGTGCATGAAAAACTTGAGCTGTGGAGTCAGGGGTTCTCGAGCACGGAGCCGCAGTCTCACATGGGGTTGCTTGATTTACAAATGGGGTCGTGAGGGAACACACAATCTCCTCTTTTGTTTTATTCTTTTGACAAAATAATGCTACAAATATCGCTCTATGGAAAAGAACTTTTGTTTGTCGCTTATCTGACACGGGGGTCGAATTCCAACAAAGCACATTTAAATTAAGGGAAAACGTGCTAGTTTAGTTTTTTTTTTTTTTTTTCAACTTTTGCAGTAGAGAAGAAGTTAAGCAATAAATAAACAAAATTTTAATAAAGGCCCCATTCATTTACCCCTGCCTGTTTCTGAACATTTTCTCAATATGGAACAAGAAGCGCAATATTAAACAAGGAATTAAAAAATGCCACATGTCTGGCAGAGTTTTGGTATGAACATAACAGCGTCTGGTACTAAGATATTTTTTAGAAATTTGCTTTCCTTCCAGGCTCCCAGCTGTACATGTATAAAGCAGGATTGTGCGATCTAGCCTGTATCAAGTAAAACGCCACAGTAAGAGGAACAACATACTTTGGGCCATGCTGTTTCACCACAATTATACATGTGTTGAGAACATTCTAGAAAATTCTGGAACTACAGTATGAGCTTGCTTAAATTGTCTCCACAATTTCTTAATTTGATTTCTCAGCACACAGTGAAAAACGGTGAGTGAGAAAAGAAAATCTTTAAATTTCCATCTGAGATTGCTGAATTGTTTTTAGCCTAAAACATCAGTGAATCTGCGGCAGCAATGCAGCCTGTGACAGCTAAGCAGCACGCGACCGCTAACTGCTCATGGGAATACAGCACCAACCGTCTAATTAGCACCAGAATCACTAAGCGCATGAAAGATATTCCAATACGTACATATTTATTGTGTTTCCGTGAAAGGACCAGCCTGCTCATTTGCTTGTCATGCATTTGACTTAAAATTACATTAAGTGCATTTTCTAGACGGCCATTTTTTTTTTGTTCAGGCAACCAAAATGTGGACTTACCCTGAGGGCTAGTTAATGAGTATATAATTTGTCTATGCGTTCTCAGTGATTAGTCTTTGGTCACAAGTTTACACAGGACAAGAAGGAATAAATGCTTCAAGGGACAGCAGCAACCAGCGACGTAGTGAAAATGTGCCGGGTGAGGCATTCACAAACAAGTCTAATGAAAGGACGAATCTATCTGGAATGAGAACCAGAACAAGACCTTCAAAGGGAAAATAATAGAATGAGCCAGAAGAGGTGAACGGAAAGATTAACACTCTGACAGGGAACAGAATCTTTCTTAGCGGAAGACAGAGGAAAGGGTCAGGGAGGGAGAAGAAAAAAGACAATGTTTGCTAGTCATTTACAAAATCCAGCAGGGTTTTAAACGGGAAAGGAAGGTTAGCAGGTGAAAACAGAAAGTCCTCTTGCTAATCGCTGCACCTTCACATATCCGTGAGTGTCGGGGAGGTGAAGGGCAGTTACATGAGTGGGACAGGCTGAGGCCGTCTACTAAAGGTAAGAACGCTGCGCTGAGACACCGCGGTGCTGACAGATGAGCTAGTAAAACACAGAAGCACAGGACGAAAAAAACAGAACAGCGAGGGGGAAAAAAAGAATGACAGCTAGAACTGCAGTCTGAAGTAAAAACACAGACAAGAAAGTTCCCTTGGGGGTATAAAGGGTAAAGTGGAATAGCAAGTAGCCAAAGTGTCAGGCTAAAGTGGCTACACAGAAACATATGGGCACGTCTGATTGAAATAACAATTCATGAGGACAGGTCAGGATAGATACGCAGCCGTCAGTGAAGCTCTTTTAATCCAACATGAACTGTCCACACAGGTGTTTAGAGATGACAAAAATGCACATTTTCCATGAACTGTAATGTGCTAAATGGTCAAACAAAAAGAAAAAAAGAAAAACATTGGGGGCCGGTGGGCCAGTCTGGTAAAACTGCCAGAAAAATCATGTTTTGGCAAAATGTCTTTTTCTGCGTATATCATACTTTGACACTTCCACCTTATGAAACCATAAATACAACATTGAAAAATATTTTTATTTACTTTCTAACCTTGCCTTGACTGTCTGTCTGTCTGCAAAGATCATGTCGGATAAGGTGCCGGATTTACAAACGCTTACGTAAAAAAGCAGACAAAAAAAAAAAACGACGTTTAAAACCTGACCAACCGAATGTAATTCTCTCACTCAGTGAATGTCAGGCTTTAACAATCAATTTGTTGTACTGTAGACCCAGTGTAATCACTCAATTTGGAATTAAATACCAGATGTTAAAACATCCACGATGCTGTTGCTGGAATGAGGGCTTTAAATGAAGTTTCCTTCCCTTCAGGGGATATGTATAGAAGAGGATTAGAGCCACCATGAAAAGAAAAAAAAAATTCAGAGTTCTGACCTTTTTTCTCTCATAATTCTTTCTTTAATCTAAGTATTCTGACATTGTTATTCTGAGAATTCCGCTTTTTGTCTCAGAATTCTTTCTTTAATCTTAGAATTTGACTTTCTTATCTAAATTCTAAGTTTAAGGCAAACTGGTTAAAAATGTCAATTTCTAAGATTAAAGGAATACGTATAAAAGAAATCTGAGATTAAAGTAAGATGTTTAAGGGTAAAAAAAAAAACAGAACTCAGAAAAAAAGTCAGAATTCTGAGAAAAAAGTCAGGATTTTGAGAAAAGAAAGTCAGAATTCAATTTTTTTTTTATTGTGGCCTTAATCCTCTTCTGGAGATATGCTATAATTTGACTGTATTTATGCTACTGTAGAATGTTAGAGATACTGTATGTGCAAAGGAGAAACATTCAGGAGAGCCATAGAAAGAAAAGTCAACATGTCACTATGTGAAGGGTTTCCCACCGGGCCGGTACACGCATTATGTGCTTACTGAATATAACAGACTTACAGAAACGTCACCCCAGAATTTAGCGACGTCATAGTTGTTGATGCGGAGAAATTCAGTGAACCAGCCGATGGATCTCTTGCTGCCTTTGTCTACGGTCTCATCACGCTCGAAATTCTCATTGTGTTTGTTTACTGAGTAATTCGTCAGGTGCATGTATAGCTGACTCTGAGGGAAAGACAAAGAAAAAAACAAAAATCAGCTTAAGCAGGAACTGTTAAGTGACAAAAGATTTAAGGGGCTTATTAACAGAGACGAAGGTCTACATGCTTTATTTGCATTGCTTGGGTAACATTTAATCAAAATATAATTGCATCCCATTGATCTTCACATAGTTTTTCATATAGGTTCCTATATATATATTCCAGAAAGTGTATAATTCAACAAGGAATTCCTGGAAGGACAAAGTAACGATGTTTTCTTTCCGTTTAAATAACATATGGCAATCTCACCAGATTGGACTCGTTAGGCGTGTGATACTTCTCCGTTCCCATCCGCACCAAGCCGTCGTTGTAGAGGAAGATCCTAAGAGGGTCGCAGGAAGTGACCAGGATGTAAATGCGCAGATCAAACTTGTAGCCCTCCATTAAAAAGGGCTTGTCCAAGTACTCCTGGACGATGAAGTGATCTTGTGCTGGGAGTTTTTCACAATTCCGAATCAAGGATATGCTATAAGAGAAAACGGAAACATTCCTCAACTGTGCTCCATATATATTTAAGAAACTGTTTTTCTGTGCTGGTATTGAATATGGATCTCTGTGGTCTAAAAGAAAGACTGGGGTTTATTAAGTTGACTGCCTTTTCTGCTGGTTTCTAGACCATGACTAGGCGCAGGTTAATAGGATCAGACATCACGGACCATTTCAGCCTCTGCAATCATTTATTTGCTTTGGGGAGCTTGTCGCCGGCACTCAGGCGTTATGCACACAGTCATGAGTACATGCGCCGATAGAAGAATGCATGATGGAGTGAACCGGTGGGTGTTTTACAAACAAGGGGCCTTAAAAAAACCTCTTCGGGCAGTAAAATATACTGACATCAGGCAGAGTTAGCTTAATTGGTTCTATGCTTTTCCTACTCTGGTTTACATGAGTTTGAAATGTTTAGCTGAGGCTCTAACTTTGCGGCACTAAGCCACTCGCAAGTGGAGGGAAAGGGTTTGTGAGTTACAGTTCATTTCTTCTGCAACCTATTAGAGGCAGACATGTTACACTTGCCGTGCTCCACCTTACTACGATACATCAAAAATGGTCATGCTTGTTTTAATCTTAGGGGTTTTTTTTTTTATCAAAAAAAATATTAAACTGATTAATAAGCTAATTAAATTAAATATAAGACTTAGTCTTGACACCTGGAACACAGCTATTTCTCAGGCCTGGTACAACTCATTTGGAGGAAATAAACATAAATCTAAATCTTGTTATGAGAGCAACAGAAACGCATTTTGGCGAGCACTTCACACCCCATCCTGAGCTAGATACTTGCTTAAATATAATTAGTTAAATAAATAAATAAATAAATAAATAAATACATACATACATACATACATAAATAAATACATTAAACAAACTATACCTACAAAGCTGCTGAATGTGATTCTTAAAAATCCTAAATCATTTTATATAAATGGATCACTGGCTATAATTTAAAGCACATGTTTTTGCTCTGTATTTAACAAATTAAAATGTGTAATTGATGATGTGTTGACGTTTTCTCTAAAAAAGACTTTTGCTTAATGTATTTGTTTAATGAGATTCTCAATAACATCTGTTTTTGTCATTTACTTCAAGAGAGAGGGAGGAAATTCAATAAATGCTATAAATGGTAAAACACATGACATGTCTTTAATTAATAAATTAGCATTTGGCAAACTGCTGTGACATAAAAAGAACAAAACCCTATTTTTATTAGATGGGCATTGCCATGCAAAGGTCAACCTTACCATGAAAAAAAGTAGGTCAGACCATACTGATAAAAACAAAACAAAACAAAATCTCTTATATTGACTAAACTTTCACTTAGAAATTACACAGTAAAGACCAATGCCGAGCAAAAAAAAAAGCCGAGCACAAAAATTAATAAAACTACCAAAAAAAAGAGAAGAAAAGAATGACAGAGGAAAGGACCAGAAAAAAATCTGCATAATTGCTGATTTAATATTTTGTTAATTAGTTTTTTCGTAATTACTATTTCTAGTGTTTCATGTTAGCTCATTATTCAAGCACGTTCTTTATATAGTCTGTCAAAGACTGATTCAGACACGTCGCATCCATACCACCAGTTATAAATCACTTATTTAAAGAATTACACACATTTACACTTTCTGTGTTGATTTAAATCTCTTTCACGAATCTCTTTCTAAAGTTTAAGTCTTTCAAATTCTGGAGTCTGGAGAAAACCTGTACTCACTAAAAAACTTTCCTCCATTTAATGTCGCATCCATAATGCTTATAAAACTTACAGGATGTAAATGATTATGTGGATTTTGACTGTTTTCCACTGAAGAGATTTACACTAAAAGCTATGCGAATGAATTCACCGATACTAAACTTGTCCACGCTCTGAGGCTTTTTGTTCACCGATACGAGTCCAAATGTCACATCCATAACGCTGGAACTGCCTAGAAAATAATCAACTTTAGAGTGGAAACAGCATCACACCACCCTGTCGTTGATCGTATTCCTGTAACGGCACATCCTGAATTGTTTCATTCCTCACATAAACACAGCATGCCGATATTTTAAAAATCTGGAACCAGTGGTAATGATACAGATGTTCAATCTGTGGCTCCGTATTAAATACACATCATACAGTTACAGAACTAGGTTTCCAAGAGAGATTTTTTTTCTCAACAGATTTCCTATTTTTAATGACTGCGTGCATTATGTCAATAACACTAGCTGTCACTTGGGCAAACAACCTTTTCTTCATTTACGGCTGAGAAAAAAAAACTCTATAATCAACACCAATAGCACTGTGTGTATGTTTAGCATTTTGAAATCTGGCTCCGCTTCCCTGAGCCACGCTACATCCGGATGGGGTTAGAGCCGTTTGCGGCTGTGGTGGCGAATCGTGTGACATGATTGATGAGCTCTGATGGCACATAATCAAAACCCACTTTAGCCAACTGTTTAATTTGGCACCGGTGGGGATCTCTCCTTTACGCCTCTTGATGCTCTGTGCTTTTTTTTCTAACGTGCGTAAGCTCAGACATAAACAATGAGTTTAGCTTTCCAACTGGAAAATAAATTACGGAGGAAGATATAACTTCATTTCCTGCGTCACGCCGAGCGTTTTCAAATCTAATCTCCCGCCTCTCCCCCCTCCGAGTGGCCGAGTTAAGCTCATCTTCTTTCACTTTCATAACGTGCTGCAATAATTCAACCTTTGATGACTCTTAGTTTTAATAAATACCAGCTTACTTGTAGAATACTTCCATAAGCACGGCACATTCGTACACCTAAAGCATGACTTAAAAAAGAAAGAAAGAAAAAAAGAGAAAAAAAGAAATGAAAAAAGTGCTTATGGTTCCTTCTGCTGACTTATCTGTGTCAATACCACCCTCTGCTGGTGAAAAAGTGAAATACAAGCCAAAAGTGATTCTTATAAAACCCCCAAGCAAAAAGTTTCTAAGGAAAGCTATACATTTTTATGAATAATTCTAAGTCTGATTGTTATGGAAGTTAGAGCTATGAATATAAACATGTTGAACTGTATTGTAGTAGTGGTGTGAGCTGCAGACTTATTTGGATTTATAAGGCGAAAGACGAAATACAATACACTTAGATTCAAATTAGTAGCTTGATATGTTTAATGTCTGACATTAATGCATGACCTACAGTTACTGTATGCATGCAAGGACGAATCACTTTTCTAGCCTATTAACCCATGTTAAATAATAACAATTCGTCAAAAGTGTTACAACAATATAGTCTCAATATTCAACTCAGAATATAGCGACATAAATAGATTAAAGATGGAGGCAGAAAGTCGCACAGAAGCATGAAAATATAAAAACAAGCAAGAACATTCATACTAACAGCAAATACTCTTATTATAAGCTATTTATACCATATAACAATTAACAATGGTTTGTAAAAACCTTATGTTATTTCCATGGCAACTGATTTCTCTCATGCACTGAGACCTACCCATGACCCATTGCTCCGTTTGCGGGCTTGACGATGAACGTCTTTTGCTTCCGCTTGCGTCTCAGCTCCTTCACGTAGTTCTGGAACTGAGTATACTCTGCTGGGAAGATCCAGGTTTTGGGAATGAAGCTGTATTCCTGAGGCTGGCTTTTAATCATCCTGAGAGAAGGAGGAGAAAAAGAAGGAAAAATAGTCAGTCTACAATTTGGACAAAGACAGGAGAGTGCACGCTGGACAGTGACTGATAAATAAATAGTCAGGTGGTGTAATAAATATGCATGTGCTTCAATGTATTTTTTTTTTTTTTTATGTGAAGGTGACTTACTTAGACATGTTTCTGGCCAGACAGTCTTTCCGACAGATCTCTCCCATGCCTGGGAAGTGGTTAATTCTCTGAGGAAAATAATAATATTCGGCGAGCATTTTAGAATTCACCTCGAAATATTAGATAGATAGATAAATAAATAAATAAATAAGGCAGCACATTTAAGTGAAAAAAAGGAGCAGATCTGTTATTTTGTGACATTTCCGCCCAATTACAGACAAAACAAAAGCCAATTTCAAAACCTTTCTTAAGCCTTATTTAGATGACCAGATCATTTTAGATGAAAACACCAAAATAGACAATCAATCTCATCGTCAAGGGGCAAAGTAATTGGTTCTGCATCAGAGCCCTTGCAAGTGTAGGTAGTGACAGATGAATGAATTGCTCTGAATACAACAAGAAAAGGAAAGGAGTATGAAAAGTGGGCTTTTCTGTATTCTTCAAGCAAATGAGGCTGAACAGGGCCATTAATTAGGACCGTATGAACTGCAGCTTGACAGCAAAGTTTCAGAAGAAAGAGGAGGGAGGGGAAAAAAAACAAGCATTTTAGCGAGTGTAAAAGGAATTCGTGATTATCCGGATGAGACAGCCATAATGAGGAAGAACATCAACAGCGGGGTGACATGGGAGAGAAGGATGTCAGAGGCGTGAAAATCAAACCTATTTGGAGTAGTTTTCTTGCTCACCATGATCCTGTGATATGTTAAATTGAGAAAGGGAATTCTCACTACCAAAGGGGATCTCGTTTCTCTGCATCACTGTGTGCGTTATGACGATCGAACCTCTGTGATCAAAAAGACGTTTTCTAATAATCTTTGTTATTCGAGAGAAATTCAAAAGTATATGGTGTGAGAGAAACAATATTTCTTGCTGTGAAGCAACAATCTCACTAAAGAATTTGCATGTCCCTGGCATAGTAACCCCGAGAGTACCTTTTATATATCTATAGTACTGGGTCTTGAGCTTCCCACCTCATTTCTTTTTATTGAATCAAATGAAATTATGGAGATAAAATTCGAGAAATGGGAACAAATGTTTTACTGCATCAGGCTGCAAAGTGCCTAAAGATACAAATCTTTATGCAACGTTCTCAGCAGCAGCCTCATTTCCCCTCTCGTCTGTTCCAACCATTCAGCATCCAGCATCACCAGTACACTAACCACCAGGCTGATCATCTGTCATCATCTGCACCTGTTTCTCACTGGTACATGCCTTAAATTAGGTGGTTTTAATGCTTGAATGATTCATAGGTCACTGCGTGGATCAACAAAAATAAAAAACATTAAAGTAAATTAACATTAAATAACTTAAAACTACAAGAAATCCCGCTTTTTGGAAGTAAAAATTAAGGCATTTGCACAGTACTGTAAAGTGGCTATCACTAGGAAATAAATATGAAAAAGAAAATAGAAGTAAATTTAACTAAGTCTGACCCTGTTATCTCTTATGTTATAGCAGCTATCAAAAGTTATTCCTTCATCAGCCTCTTTTTTTTTCTCTAAAAATTCACTGAATCTCCTTCCATTAATGGCCATAAAAATGATTAGATACTTTCCTATATTAAAAAGCAACTTGCTTTGTATATTTGTTTATTATATTATTATATATTATATAATAATTATATTATATCTAAAAAGATATATTCTATATTATATTAGTTTATATATTGTTACTGTATATACTATATAAAAGTTGCTAGTTTATTAAAATGTTTGAATAAAATCTGTCAGTACTGTCAGAGCCGAGCTGTTATGGAAAGTCGGACCAATTAGATTCAAGAATTCAGCAGCTAACTACATGTACAATAAATAGTAAGGGTCTGTGGAGCATCAACAACGCGTTCATACCAGATGTGAACAAGACAATTGCTGTCAAAGGATATAACTGACTTTCCTACAACCATGTGCTACAAAGTCGATAAATCATTCAAGGGTTTTTGTTAACCCGAAGGAGAAGGAGATTTGCTCGGACCCATATGTGCTCTTGCCACTCAGAGTACAGTTAAGGTTGGTTTTGGAGTGACTGGCACATGGGTATGGCAGGCTGACAGCACTAGCGCTCGGGGAGAGTTGAGAAAGTTGGAAGGGTTGCCAGAGCCAGACACATCCTTCTATGTTTGTCTCCACACACATGCCAGAAATGGAGGAGCTTGAGGCCCTTATGCCTAGCCTGACACACACACACACACACACACACACAGAAAGACTGCGTGCTTCATTCAATGACCTTTAATGTATTCCTGACTCCCTTTCGTTAACTCAGTGTGCTTCCACTTGATGAGTGGATGCGGGTGAATGGCACCGCACCTGGTAGTTCCTGAGCTCTGCGATTTTCTCATGCTGTACGGCCGAGTCGTTCCAGATGAGGTTAGCCGTTTCATCCTCGTCTCTGGTTTTGTGGAAGGCCACCTCCCCGATGACAATACGAACTGCGAAAGTAAATAAATAAATGAATGAGGAAAAAAAAAGTATTGTATTTTTTTTATAATAATAAAATAATAATAATATTTTTTTTTAAATCACACTTATTAGCCTTTACATAATTTAAGTCAAACTAGCACATTGGAATTTTTAACATTAAAAATATAAACTTCTGCTTCAAAATAATG
>JAOVVB010000004.1:18622573-18637421 GCA_028570985.1 Heterobranchus longifilis | reverse complement strand
AATTTGCTGGTATTTAGTGGAATCCATTCTTCCCTCCACCTGTGCAATGTTTCCTGTGCCACTGGCTGCAACACAACTCCAAAGCATGATAGCATTTGTAAAGCTTTGAAATTGCCATTTACTAATGACAGCTGATGCATCAGATCTAACGAGCTGATTGAGGTCTAAAACCTTGTAAAAAGAATCTGAGACTCTGGAACACTTAGGGTGCCTAAACCTTTGCACAGTGCCATAATAATGTTTTTATTTTTTATTTTTGTTTAATTTATGGCATAAGAAGTAACTATGCATCAATGTTTGCTGAAAATATTGTGTATTTCTTTCATTTTCAAGAGAGACTGAGTTAACATCTTTTCAATTAAAAAAAATCACCCAAATCTGTTATTTGTCAAGGGGTGCCTAAACCTTTGCAGAAGACTGTATATAGTATATAGCTCCACTTCACAATGAGCTGCACACACACATCACACTGTATTAGTTTTTATTCTTTACACCACTTACAGATTTTCAACCCTTGTCCTGGACCCAATAGTCTTACACATTTTAATGCTTTGCATAATCTAACATACTCTATGTGCAGTTGGGAAGAGTAAGCACTTTAAATATATATTTAACTTATATTTAACCTAAAACGTTACCCTCCATATTTAACTTTTTAATGTATGAATGCTTAAATGACAAAATATTTATTTAATTAAAACAAAGCGGCATGGTGGTGTAGTGGTTAGCACTGTCCCCTTGCACCTCCAGGGTCCGGGTTTGGTTCCCGGCCAGGTTCGATTCCCATCTCTGTGTGCATAGAGTTTGCATGTTCTCCCAGTGCTTGGTGGGTTTCCTTCGGGTACTCCGGTTTCCTTCCAGAGTCCAAAGATATGCAGATTAGGCTAATTGGTGTTCCCAAATTGCCTGTATTGTGTGCCCTGTGTGTGTAGAGTTTGCATGCTCTCCCTGTGCTTGATGGGTTTCCTCCCTCAGTCCGAAAACATGCAGAGTAGGATAACTGCCATTTACGAATTGCCTATAGTGTGTGAGTGAGTGTGTGACTGTGTGTGTACGCTTATGTGCCCTGTGATGGATTAGTACCCCATCCAGGGTGCACCCCTCCTAGTGCCTGTCCCCTGGGATTGGCAGCAGGCCTACCGTGACAATATACAGGACAAGCAGAATAAAGAATAATGAAAAAGCTTTGGCATGTTCTCCCCATGCTTTATTGGGTTTCCTCCGAGTGCTCCGGTTTCCTCTCACAGTCCAAAGACATGCAGATTAGGCAAATTGCCCATAGTGTGTGCATGTGTGTCATAGCTTGACACCCTGTTCCAGGTGTAACCCACCTTGTTAACAGCGTCTCCTGCGATGGGCTCCAGGTCCTTCATGATCCCTGTACAGGATATGTATAGAAGTAAATAGGATGTATAGAAGATGAATGAATGAATGAATGAATAAATGAACATACTTGACACACAGAGCTGAAAAGAAAGAGTAAAAAATAAGAAGTTATACAAATAAGAACCGTAAATTGGCAACACTTTTTTATTTAACTTAGTTTAAATTGAAGAGCAGTTGGTATGGTAATGGTAATCATGTCAGTTTCACTGAACTTTTGCATCTTCTTCTTTCTTCTTTGTCTTTCCGCTGTTCCCTTTCAGGGGTCGCCACTAAACTTTTGCATAAAATTGTGTAATTATTTTTTTTTCGCAATACTTCCGGTTTTGTGCACATGATGCAAGTCAAGCACATATGACTTTACAGTACCAAAAAAAAAAAAAAAGCACTTAAAAAAAAAATTTGGGCCTGGAGCCTATCCCAGGAGACTTGGGGCACAAGGCGGGGAACCATCCCTGGACAATCAAAGGGCACACACAAAAGCACACATGCTCATTCACACACTACGGCAATTTGGAAACACCAATTAGCCTAATCTGCATATCCTTGAACTATGGGAGTACACAGAGGAAAGTCACCAAGCACACGGAGAACACACAAACTCTACGCACACAGACTCCGGGGTGGGAATTGAAAAGTATATAGTGTCAAAAATTCAATAGGATAATATAAGACATAAGACAAAAGATATTCCAGGGACCTACTAATACTTAAAAACGGTCATTTTTAAAAGAGTTTTACCGTTAGTTATACTACTGGGCTCAAAATCCATGTTTAATCAACATATTTGTGATTAGAACAACATGACCCACAATGCATTGCGTCTGCACCAGCCGTACGCGTGCGATTGGCCGGACGGTTCGCGTGCGTCGGAGGATTTTTCCGGAAGTTAAAATGGGTTTGTGTAAAATTTAGCAGAGCTGCAAGAGGCAACATCACTCTCCTACTGATCTGTTCCTCCTGGTCTCTCTGCAACAACAGCACAAAAAGGTGTGTTTATTTTCCTCCAGTGTTCACTGTTGTATAACTGTGTGTGTGTGTGTGTATGTGTGTGTTTAAATTGAGACATAAATACATTCGGGCGTTAAGGTGAGCTGTAGTTTAATTAACGCTTGATGTTTTACTGTTGTAGAGACTCGGGCTGTATTTAAGCGACTGGGGCTAGCGTGCTAACGGTACTCGGGGCTTTCCTGTCTGACTACTGGATGTTTATCATGATTAATTTCAATTATTTTCTTACACTCTGTTTTGCATAGTGTTTAATA
Organism: Heterobranchus longifilis; assembly: GCA_028570985.1. Classification (NCBI taxonomy): domain Eukaryota; kingdom Metazoa; phylum Chordata; class Actinopteri; order Siluriformes; family Clariidae; genus Heterobranchus; species Heterobranchus longifilis. The sequence continues at coordinate 18,634,773 of JAOVVB010000004.1, read as the reverse complement.
TGGGGGGGGCAAAAAAAGTTGCCCTGCTTAGCACGTGGGCTTTCTTGCGAAACTCTGAAGTCATATATTTCTAATTTGACTTTTGCTAAGCTAACTCCAACTCAGTGTCGTATGAGACTGATTCATTTCATAACCACTGATTACCCTTTCCACCTTTTACTACTTTCTTTTATCAATGTCTGTTTTTTTTATTTATTTATTTTTCTTACAATTTCTACAAGTACGATTGACAAGTATCAGTGTCAAAGTTGCCTGAGAGATAAATGAATTGAGAAGTTTGTGTTTAAATCATGTTTAATGACATTATCGAGGATTAAAAAAAAAAAAAGTCCTCAAGATCAGCTGTCAGTGTGGACAGTCTCGATATACTAAAATGAAACTGTGATAAATATATAATGGAAAACTGCCATTATTTATGGCAATTATTTTACATTTGAGTACAATTTACATTTGTGTACATCAAAATGACAAGTGTTCACGTCAAACTGGGACTTGTGATGAAATTGAAATCGTGAATAAAGGCGTAAAACCGATTGACGTTTACAGAAGATTACAAGCACATTACGAGACTCGTGAGACTATGAAACTTTATGAGACAGTAAAGCGTTTGAACGAAGCAAACATTTTGAAAAAAAAATGTACATTCATGAATGACGATCCCGGATGAGGTGGTTTGGATAGCATTGTAGTTGTTCCTGCGAACATCCAGCTAGTGGAATGCCTGGTCCTTGAAAATTGATGGATAACTTGTCACCAACACCAAAGGTTTTTTTTTTTTTTTTTACCGGCCATGCTGAAGGCCCGTTTCACTTTCCACCCAATGTCCAAAACCCAGCCACCAGATCCAGTGTCATTCTCAAGCCCAACAAAAATGAAAGGGTTTCATCAGGAATATCATCCAGCATAAAACTGGGTTCGGATCGCTTTGGCGACCCCTCAATGGGAGCAAACGGAAGTCACAACAGCAACAACTTGTGGAAGAGATGCATCTGTCTGTGGGAACTGTACGCACAATCATTCAGAAACATCACTTGCACATTACAGGAGCTCAGCTGGGAGTTCTCACATCTTATGTACAGTCCTGATCTCGCTTCAGGCCATTTCCCCAAGATTATTCCATTAAAGGAGTTCCAGGACACCAGAGTTTCAGACGTGATGCAGGCAGTCCGATCGTGGCTCCGGCATACTGAGAAAATCTTCTACCTTGATGGTATCCAAGCACTAGTGAAACGCTGGGATAAGTGCATTTGTGTAACAGGGGATTATAACTATTTAAGCTAGTTTTTGCTCTCATAAGTGCATTGTTATTTTGCACATATTTTTAAAAATCCGCTTTGACTTGAACACCTGTTGTGTGTGTGTGTGTGTGTGTGTGTGTGTGTGTGTGAAGTTTGCACAAAAATGGACAACAAAAGTTATGAGGAATAAATCATGAGACGTTCTTTTCTTGAGTTCACTTTAATGATCCTGTATTAACAAAAAAAAAAAGAGAAGCATACACTCGAAAGTATAAAAGATCCTGAAGTTAAATACTATCCAATAAGATAAAGTGAAATCATAAATCATAGGTGACACTGAAGTGAAAAGAAGATCTGCTGTTATTTCCAGAAACTATTTAAATTTGCGTCATTTGTTTAACAACAACTATATCAGAGTTAATCAGTTTGATGCTTTTGTTTCTGTGTCAAGAGCATATTAAATATCTTAAATGTTGTCGGTCGAATGTGTGGTATAGCCTGATCAGTACTGTAAATGCTTTAGGTATGGGCTACATTTGTCTCAATCCTTTTTATTTGCTTATTTAAAAAAACTAAAAACACTCTTTCATTTTGTTTTGGCCATATCACTTACAAAGCACATCCTCTCATGCTGTCGCTCTTTTGAAAAAGCTGAAAGAAGTTGTTGTTCCTATCCTGCACATAAATGATGAGACATACATTTTTTTTTCTTCTCTTATAAAACACACACACACACACACACAATTTATGATGAAAGAGGAATTAAAATACTATTTCTTTAGTAAAGTTAAAGCTCTTATGCAGTATTGCTGATATTTTTGTTTGTTTTTATTATATCCAACTCAGATGGACCACAGCAGTGCAAATTCAAGATTTTATTTCCTTCTTAAACTTCAAAATCAGCTTACACTCAGAGCTGACAATGGACTACATAAGCCACGCTATTGGTCAGAATGTGTTTATTGAAGAGAAAATTAGAGATACTTTTGATGTTGTCATAACAGGTTTTATGACTGCATATGGCTCTTTTCTGGCATTGTCTTGATTGATAACCCTGGCAAGTAATCCCAGTGCTTAAAATGCAATCACATGCTTCCTTCAGGGTGCATGCTTCCAGCCAACAGCATCTCTTTGTGTGTCAAACTCGGAAGAAAGCGCTGTCTGCCCACTTCCTTGTGCCAGAGCTCACATGCTGCATTTCGATCCTTTAGTAGTGCACTACGAAGTGGACTGCACAGGGTATTCAGCAATTTTAAGTAAAAATCCAAACTGTAGGGAAGCAAAGCCGTTCGGTTTACATGGTAAAGCAAATAGTCCTAGGTACAAGGGAACATCACTTCACTGTAAGTGGACAAGCAAAATTACCCATCAGTCATTATGCCTTGCTCGAGGACAGAAAAACAGAGCTTGCACAAGACCTGGTATTAATTTCATGCACCATTCATTATTATCAGAGGACATTATGCCAGAGGAAAGAGAGATACCACCCTTCCTTTCTGAGAGCGTGTCCGATTTCTGTCTTCTTAGACTGTGGTTTATGTGGCATCACAGCAGTTTGAACACATGACCTCCGGATAATAGGACAAACATTCTCTGTTTTCTGTCACAGCTTGAAACAGCTCTCTGGAATGAATCAGAAGTTACTAATCCTGTGTTTCAGACCCCGAAAACCATGTTCACCTTACTCACTGTAGGTTTTCTTCTTTTATGTCTTATTCTGAGTTCACTTAGGTGTACAATCATTAAACAGTCATTCACATGGGAGAAAGTGCTGGAAAATAAATGTTGCATCTTTCACACAGATTGTTGATCACCTTTCCTGACTCTTTTCCTGTTTTGAAGGTTGTTTAATCACAGTGACGTATCTTGAAGACACTCAGCTGAAAAGGCGATAAAAACAATGGCATTGAGTGTACCATGAAGTTTGAATTGATGAAATCAATGAAACACTGCATTCAACTTTGACATCCAGGTAACAGTTTTGTGCACAGTCACTGCATTTGGTTAAAAAGCTTCTGGTTACAGATTTTATTCTGATTTAATTTTTTTTTTTGGATAATGCTATTTCAGCCAAATTTTACAAATAGAAGCCAACCTGGCAGTAGTGTTGCCGTAATCAAAAAGCCATTGATGCTCATAATGAACACATTTTTAATGCATTTAGTGCTGTCTGTCTTTATTCCATAGCTCTGTTTGACACTCAGATGTGGTTTGTCAGAAATTTTGTGCTGGTTGTACTTAAACTAATTATATAGTATGGTATATATGTATATGCATACATTAATGATGATAATATGTTAGCACGATGGTAATAATAATAATAATATGATACAAGAAAATGTAATTTATAAAATAATGTAATCATTGTTATGGTGAGGCACTCTTAGATGTTTAACATTTATGGAAAAATCTGTTGATGTAATAAACTGGCCATTCAGTACATTCAGGTTGCCAGCTGACTTTCATTTCATTGCCATATAATGTTGCTGAAGCAACCCCATAATACTGCCTTCAAAGCCTTGTACAGTGGCCACTGGTGCATTGCTTTATGTGCTTCTCTTCTTACCCTTACACACTCATCACTCTGGAATAGGGTCAAGCTGGACTCTTCAGACCACACAACCTTTTTCCCTTGCTCCAATCTTTACTTCAACTTTTTTTGAGTCCAATCTTTACAGTGGGGAAAATAATTATTTGATTCCCTGCAGATTTTGTAAGTTTGCCCACTTACAAAGAAATGAAAGGTCTATAATTTATCATTGATTTATTGTAACAGATAAAGACAGAATATCAACCAAAAATCCAGAAAAAGTACATGATGCAAAGGTTTAAAAAATTGATTTAATAAGTATAAATTGATAAAAATAAGTATTTGATCCCCAAGCAAAACATGATTTAGTACTTGGTGGAGAAAACCTTGTTGGCAAGCACAGAGGTAAGATCTTTCTTATAGTAGGTTTTCAGGTTTGCACACATCTCAGGAGGGATTTTGGTCCACTATTCTTTACAAATCTTCTCTAAATCCTTAAGGTTTCTTGCCTGTTACTTTGCAACTTGAAGTTTCAGCTCCCTCTATAAATGTTTTATAGAATTATGGTCTGGAAACTGGCTAGGCCACTCCATGACCTTAATGTGCTTCTTCTTGAGCCACTCCTTTGTTCCCTTGGCAGTATGTTTTGGGTCATTGTCATGCTGGAAGACCCATCCATGACCCATCTTCAGAAGGTTCTCCAAGAATTGAATGTATGGTGCCATCCATTGACCCCTCAATACAGCTAAGTTGTCCTGTACTGTCAGCAGAGAAACAGCCCCAAAGAATGATGTTTTCACCTTTGTGCTTGACTGTAAGGATATGGTTTTAGGGTCATATTCAGCTTTCTTCTTCCTGCTCCAAAATGGCGACTCGAATTGATGCCAAAGAGCTAAATTTTGGTCTCCACCACAGCAATTTTTGTCTCTCACTATCTCTTTGGTTTGACCACAGCACATTCTCCCTCTCTCTTCATTGGCAAACTTCAGATGGGACTGTACATGTGCCTTCTTGAGTAAGGGGACTTTTCAGCACTGAATGATTTCAGTTCATGGAGGTATATTTTGGTACCAATGGTTTATTTGATGGCTGTGCTCCCAACTGCCTTGAGATCATTCACAAGCTCCTCCCGTGTAGTTCTGGACTGATCCCTAACTTTTCTCATAATTATCTTTACCCCATGAGGCGAAATCGTGCATGGAGCTCCAGACCGAGGGGAATTGATGGTTATTTTGTATTTCTTGCATTTGCAAGTAATTGATTGAACCAGACCGAATTATTGTTGGTTTGTATGGGACCAAATACTTATTCTACTCACTTAAATGCACCAACATTTTTAACATTTATAAAAAAAAAACCAATTTGGATTTTTGGTTAATATTCTGTCTCTATCCTTTAAAAAATAAACCTATGACAAAAATTATAGAGCCTTCATTTCTTTGACTTACAAAAAAAAAAACTTACAAAAAGATGAACTAAAGGTGGATTAGTGGTTTTAATAAGTCATTAACAAGTAGCTTTCTTATGGCCAAACAGCAGTTTAGTCCCAAACTTGAGTTCTCGGCTAATTTAGAATGTGGAAATGTGCTGGCTTTCACTATTGGACAAAGCTGATAATTCTAATGCTTTTACAATGCAACACCACAAAGCAATAAATATATTTTACAGTGTTGTTGGTTCAACACTACTCTCCCAGGTTTTAGTAAAGTGTTGGAGGGTTCTTACCTTAATTCCGGAAATTTAGTTCCCTTACTTGATGCAGGCCAATTATTTGACCCTTTTGAAATGGTCCTTTTTTTTCTGGCCATGCAGTGTTTAATTCGAGTGACGGCAGGAACTACCTTTGTCTCTTGAACTTTTAAAGCTGTTAAGCACAATTATAAACTGGTAAATAGTGTTTTTTCAGTTAAAACATTACAACTGGCATGCTGCAAAAGGAACTAGTAGAATAATGATTATAATTGCACTGTCACTCAGAAGAAGACCGGTTCCCTTTTGAGGCAGGTTTTCTCCTTCTGGAATTTTTTATTGCCATCACCCTGGCGTCCTTATTAGGGATCTAAATTTGTGAATTTTTTTAAATCTTATTTTAAGTGCTAGACAAATATAATTACAATGAAACTGACCTTCAGGAATTTCCATCCAAACCTCTTAACATCCAATTTTAACAGCGTAGTTTTGCTGATAAAATATTTTACCAGCCAGAGCCTATCTTTAATGCGGCTGGTATAACATGGCGCAAACTGCATCTTTGCATTTTTTCCTGAATTCAGAGTTGCTGAACAAACCTGTTGCTAAGCAACTGCATGCTGTTGGACGTGTAGAACTGTGGGCATGTGTTTAATCTACTCAAGATCTTCAGTAGATTGCAAAAGCCAGAGGGATATCAGTTATTATGTAATAATATGCTAGTGTATGTTCAAAATTAGTTGCTAAGCTACTTTTTCAAGAGCAGCTTTTATAGTTAAAATATATAAAGTGTGTGTTTTTAGGTTCCTTATAGAAATCAAATTTTCAGGTCAAAGAAAGTGTGTGTTTTGGTATTTGATAGTGTTTTACTTTTTTAAGCATCAGTTCATTCTTCATTTGAGTCATTAGCTGGTGAGCACAGTGCACAGCCTGGGACAGAGACACACTGTTGAGTTTGAGTCTTGGCAGCTTCTTAATGAGCTGTTTTGTGTTGTTCTAGCTGTCATGGAAACCAAGGCAAATGGTTCGATGGAAACCAAAAGGTACGTACTAAACTGTGTCTTTGTTTGTCATGAAGCTGGACAGCTAGGGTAGTCACCTTATTTCACAAAATTTATATTTATTCCTGCATCAAAGTAATATTTGAACATTTATGACACTCCATGGTTCAGACAAACTACACATGGTTCAGACAACCTACACAAGTATTTATTATATTTAATATAATGACAGTTTTTGTTTTCACATCCCTTAATGGTGAGTGTTGGGTCAGTGTTTTTTTTTTAAATTTATTTATTTTTTTATATTTCCAGGTTGTATAAGTAACCAGAACGTAATAAAAACAATGCATCAAGCCTGGATATAGAAAAGGTGTATTAGGTTGCTAAAAAAACCTGTTTAGAAAGCTGATGTCCAGTTAATAATCTTGTTTTTGTCTGGTTGCACTTCCTCTCAGTCATTTGCTAGACACTCTAAAGGTCACTGTAGATTCAGAGGTGAAGCGTCATAATCGTGTGAGAATCATTTACAGCAGCTCTCACCTAACATGTAATAATCCTTGTAAACTTCCCGAATAACAGCTGCTGTTAACCAGACACTACGAAAGCTAGACCTCTGAGAAGGAGGAACACATCTGAGTACAGATGGCAAAAGTCTTGAGCCCCCCGTCTTTCTTCATATTTTGTCTCTTAAAGAGCAGAGTCTTTCTGGCATTTTAATGTAGTCATGGGGAATAGTTCTCCAGGCTTCCTGAATGACTGTAGCTTCCATTTTCAGTTCAGTCCCTGTACTTTCAGAGGATTTTTGTTAGTTTGTTTGTGAATCGACACAGTGATGCACAAATCATTCAAGCAAAAGAAACAAACAAACAAAAAAATCTAACTTAAGGCATGAACCAGTGAGAAACAGGTGCAGGTGTTAATAGATGTTGCTGCTGAGGTTGTTACATTAACAACCAATTTTTAAATTGTGTTTAAATTGTATGTAAAATATTTGTTCCTAATTTTTTTTATTGATTGTGCATAATTTTATTTAATTTAATATGAAGAAATGAGGAGTGCCTCAAGTTTTTTGCCTTTTGCAGAGTATATTCTATTTATCATTTCTCTACTCTCGAATATATTATTATTATTATTATTATTTTTATTATTGTATTTAAACAAGAAAGTGTTGTAACCAAGAACAGGATCAATAAAAAAAAAAAGCAGTTTCCTTGTTTGTATTGCAGTTTAGTTACAATAGACAATATATCTACAGCATTTAATTCATTTTATTAAAAATTCAGTCAGTAATTAATACATGTATTTTTAAAATGATCATGGTGTGGTTTTCTTAATGTTGAATGAATGAACTTTGACATGATATATACTGTACGTTGACTCGTGGATTAAACAGATTTGATCTGTTGTCTTTTTCTTTCTTTATCACAGCGCGGTGGAGAACGGGCAGCTCCCCGACCCCGCACACTGGGCTGTAGCCGACGTTGTCAATTATTTTAAAGCTACTGGATTTGAAGAGCAAGCTAATGCTTTCCAGGATCAGGTGGCGTTGTGCTGGCTTAGTTTTTACGCATTTAAAATAATGTTACCTGAGGGGTATTTCAACTGGAGCAACAACAACAAACACTTTGGGGAGCTCTGAGACCCATGTTAACTTGTTAAAGAAATAGTAAAATAACCTATTATTAAAGCACTGTTCGTCTTGTCCACCCTGCCTGAGTCCACTTGAAAAGGTGGCCGTCTTTATCCTCCGAAATCTCTGTGTACACATAGCAAACCCCAGTATCATCCTCTGGCCTACACAGCCATAAAGTAGGGAAACACGCAAGAGCATTGCGCTTGACATTTTTTCTGAAATATCAGTAATATTAGACATATTACAAAGATATACAATATTCCTTGTTCTCTTCTTCTTTTTTAATAGTTGCTCACAAACCAACTAGAACCATACCGCCACCCACTATGTCTGAGATATAGCGGGTGTACCATACCCAAATTTGTGTACCATACCCAAAATTTACCCATGGTACAAATGCAAGATATGTACAGCCGTGCCTAGTGTGAAAGTGCCCTTGGACTTCTCCAAAATGTTTAATTTCACAACTAAAATCGTACATCCTGGCTAGAATTTTTTCTTCACCATTCCAAATACTGACCCTGGAGTTTAGTTAACATTAATATAATTAACATCAAAAAGTTGCACCATTTCAACATTTTTCATTCATGTTTTTAATTGAACATGAGTAATTAAATGTATTCCTTATAACATGACTTTTCTCACTTAAGAACTATGATTTAAACACTACAAAATAAATTTAAATTTTTACACTTAAATTTAATTAAACAAATTACTGCAATTTTACTGAGTAGCACATACCTTTTTTTCGTCTGGCATAATTATTTATACACAAACTTGTAAAGCTAATTCTCGTAAAATTTGTGAATAGTTTAGATTGTACTACGTATACGATCATAAATGTTTTACTGCCTGAAATGCCTCCAAAGTCTCAAAACTCAACTTGATAATGGGCACACAGGCCAGTGCCTTCTAACATGAGAATGCAGGGCTTTTAATGTGTGTGATTTTTGCCCTTGCATTGCTTTGAGACTGGTGTACACATGTAATGAGCGGGTTTTGAGACAAATTGGCACCCAGAGTTTGGAAAGAGAGGCTAAAAAGAAGCTTTTAAGAAGCAAGATTTTTGATAAGATAAAGCCATAAAAATTTATTTCTATTTATTTATTTGTGCCAACCGGAAGCTTGTGTGCTCTGTGCCCTTTGATGGATTGGAATACACTGCCTAGTCCCCAGAACTCCCCTGAACAGGATATGTGGTACAGAAAATGAAAGAATCTGTGATGATTTAACCTTGATGATTGAACTTTTTCTTCTTGCAGGAAATTGATGGCAAGTCTCTATTGCTAATGACTCGTAACGATGTTCTAACTGGACTCTCGATAAAACTGGGTCCGGCTCTGAAGATTTACGAGTACCACGTGAAGCCACTTCAGACCCAGCATTTAAAAAGCAATGCCTCATAGCACTCCGGATGGGCCGTGCCTTGGAAGACAATCACGCCATGGAACAGCAGGGTAACTGCAGACTGAAGACAAGGCCATGTCCTCATGTATGTTTTATGCATCCTTATGGGCAAATACACCCACAAAAACAACTTTAATGTGAATTTCTTTCTCTATCTAAATTAGTTCTACAGGTACAACTTTTTTTTAGCGTGTGGCGGGAGATTTATGACTAACGTTTGTTTTAAAAAAAACATGACCATTTGCAAACATGTAAATGGGTCATAATATTCAGTTTTGTTTGCAGTTTAAAATATATATGTAAAACATTGTGTGAAAGTATTTGGCACTAAGACGCTAAACACTATTGTGTAAGATTTTGCTAGATGTAACTTGAATTTTCAGAGGTTTTATGGTGAATGAGCTTATTGCATTATTGGTCTGTATATAAAAAGTGACTAACAGAGTTGCTGATTTATTATTTTGTTGGTGCTTGCTTCCTCTTCTCCTTAAAGGTATTAAAGTCTTTAATGGTTCTAAACAAGTTACAGCACACACGATTGTGTTTGGCTGTGAAAACTAACCATGCTGCAGCTGTATGTGTTTTTTTAATTTATTTATTTTTTTACAGCTTTTATTTAAACTTTACTTTACATTTAACTAAGGACTTTTAAGCAGTGTAATCATGTCTGATTAAAACCAGGTTTCTTTAGCTGGGTTACAGGAATCAGGAAGTAATTGTTTTCAACCAATAGTCTCTGAATCTGATACACCTCGATGAGTGCGGCATTTCTGACACCAGTGGCCAACCAGTTATGTTTGTTTTTACAAAATGCCTTTTTAACATCAGAGTTTAAAAAATCTTGCAATAGAGGATTCACTGAATGTCAGCTGTTTGCAATAAATTCATGAAAATCAAATAAATAATTTAACCTTTATCCTAGTTATCATTCCAGTCATAAAGTAAGGTATCACAACCCTGAATACTACTAATTTACAAACTTCATATGCAAGCTCCATGCTTAGATAAATTATTTTGTACATCATTTTATTTAGCTTGTTTTGGAAATTAATTCAGCTGTTTTTTTCCCCCCCAACACCATTTGCATCTGCAATAATATTGCATTATATATGGGATGAGAGTAATCTATACAACATTTAATGTTTGTTCTCTTTACAAGTTTTAACAATCTAATTTCTTTCAAATCTTTTGATATAATTGAATAACAAAAAATAAACACACACACAAATTTGTTAAATCACACCAAACCCTGCACAAAAATGTATAATGTATACATAGTCCCATTCAATTTATTTATTAAATCTCTTATTTATTAAATGTGATTAGTATTTGTTGCATCCATTGCATTCAGAGCCACATTGACCAATTCAGGTCTTTAAAAAAATTGTGTATATTTTTTGTTTGTTTTTATTTATGTTATTAACTCCACTTGTAAAATTTGAATACATGGGGTTAAGTTTGTTGACTTGTTTTTACTGAGGTTTATTAAAGTCTGTTAAGATGACACTTTGTGGATTCCCCATTTTTCTGAACAATTTTACAGTTTGGCTTGTGGTTTCCTGCGTACAGTTCCTGTAATGTTGCCTGCTGGATTATCAAGAGGTAGAAGGACCTGAAAGAAAGTAAAAAGAAAAATGTATTAGAACACTTAAAGGATTTCATGGAACTTAAACCTGAGGGGATAAGAGTGTCTAAAGTCTCAAGACTGCCAGGGAAGAGTCTGTTGTATCCGTTGTGATCTCTTTAAGTCTAATCATTTTGCTCAGTTTATGGATTGAAGCGATACTTTCACATTGCAATTGCCTCATCCCCACTTTTTTTTATACATCAGCCATCCTCTAATTAACAAAGAATAACTTGTCCTTGTATTTTACAATTAATTATTTAAACAAGTGTATCTATTTAAATAACTTAAATCACCAATACATTACAAATGCTATTGTTCCTGCTGTGTCTTTAATTAAAATGAAAATTAAACTTATCACACACCCCAAATATACTGATCACATACATATCTTGCATGACACTAAATTCATGCTTATAAACTCATGTGACAAATAGACATCCATGATTCAGTTTTGCTGCAAGAGCAACGCCAATGTCTACAATTAAACAAATATATCCCTCATACTGTATGTGCCAGCCAGCTCATTCGTGAATGACCCACCATTGCGTCGTTCAGTTCCTTGTGTCTATCACTTTGCATAACAGAAACTACTAAAAGCAGCTTGGTGATTGCTGGAGCTTGTATCTTGTTTTTCATTGCTAAATTTATTTGAATAGATCGGATACTAAATAATCTTTATTAATTTGCATGTAATGCGTAGATTTAAAGCTGAAAATCCAGTTTAGTCACTGGCCAAGCTGGTCAAACTGGTCCACCAAAATGCATCAGCTTCATTATTACTTGCTCAATAAATGTGTGAGGTTTTGTCATTGCCTTGCTGTTGAGTTATTTTCAAATGAATTAATGACTATGTATATGTAAATAAACTGCTTCTGATCTACTTGCCAGCAAAGATGGAGACCTGAAATAATCAAACATTGGGATCCCTATGCTTTCAAGAATGAATAAATGAGTGAAAAGCATGAACCTATAGCAGTTACCTGTTTAAAAAATATAAGTACAGTGGTGTGAAAAACTTTTTGCCCCCTTCCTGATTTCTTATTCTTTTGCATGTTTGTCACACAAAATGTTTCTG
>JAOVVB010000004.1:18596534-18615894 GCA_028570985.1 Heterobranchus longifilis | reverse complement strand
TTCATACAAATATTTACACATTAAGTTTACTGAAAGTAAAAACAGTTGAAAGTCAGAGGACGTTTCTTTTTTTGCTGTGTATATGAATTGAAACATGAATTAAAACACTGACATTTCATCTGTCCATAAATCCTCATGGTTAAAAAATAAAACCTCAGGGACTATAAAATTAACTGCCAGTATTTGAGTACCCAAGATTGTAACTTTGAGTACCCAAGATTGGACTCTCCCACTCCTACCTCGAGATAATGTGTAGAGGCTTCATTCACTGACAGCTGGTCAATCCAAATTGGTCACTGCATCTTGAAGGGTTACCAGGCGTGCTGAAAATAAAGTCCCACAATGAACTATTACATGCGTGAGAGAACTACAGCCTCAGAGGTATGTCCCAGGAGCTCAGGCTTTCTTTAATTTTTTTTTGTGAAATAATGCTATTAAGATGCAATATTCTTAATGCAATTCTACATTAGACAAATATGCTTCTCTACAAATAAACAACAACTAAAAAGAAAAGTAAAACTGAATGGCTGAGTAGTATAAATAATTTAATTAAATATTACTGTAACATAAAAATGATTTGTTGCATTTAAATTCACCATTTTATGAGCCTACTGACTTATTTTCTAATGCTTGTGGTTACTGTAACATGTTTATAGAATTATGCAAAGCGGTATTTTATTACAATGTATTTTATTAGTCACCTGTGTAATGTTAATGCTGGGAGCAGTGTGTGGAGCTCCATGTGTTTTTTGTGCCAGACGAGCAGTGGAACTCAAGGTTGAATAAAGTATCCGTCGAAGCCATAGACAGCTTCATATCAGGAGGATTTATCAGGCGAGTTGGCATATGGAATGCATTTAACTAACATTTCTCTTCATAGTAAATAGATAAGATGCTAGTACTGGGATGCATGATGTAAACAAAGTAGTTTGGAAGCTATAATATAAAAAAAAAGGTTATTACAGATGTGGAAATAAAAATTCTCCTTTATCAAAACTATTATATTTAATAGCTGAGATCATATTATTATGTTATTTAACTGATCCCTTGTCTTAAAACAGGGTTAATTCAAAATCTATCTATAAATATTGTCAACTTGGACCGAAAGTTAATAAATATCAGGAATAAATAGCTCCAAAGCTCAGTATATTATGTTACAGTTAACTAGAATATTGTGAGACCTTCTATAAAAAATGTGTAAAACTATTTTGTATTCATATTCAGTATTTGTATTCATATTTCAGAGTACATCCAGAGACAAGTCTCAAAGCCATTAGAGAAGAACTTGGGTCGTTACTCCGATCTGAGGTCATGGACAGATATTACTTCTTAAAATGTGTTGGTAGAAGCTTAGCAATGGTGGGTAGCCTGTGCAGAAATAATACTTATATAACTACAGTATTATCTCTCTCTCTCTCTCTCTCACTCACACACACACACGCACACAAGCACATACATGCATGTGTGTGTTTTTGTGGTACTGTGCCAAAGTCTTAGGCAGGTGCAACAAAGTCCTCTGAAGGACTGTGGCTGGTTTTGCAGAATGTTCTGCAAACTAAACAGATCATTTCCTTATAAAACACACTACATACAAATAGACTATATTTTAAGCAAAGGGTAATCACACCAATTATTGACTTTGTTTCATTAATTACTGTTTACTGCATGTTATAGTACGTTTTTATGTCGAAACGTTTTTGAAGACACATTTGCTTTACATCAGTTATTTTCATGTGCCTGATACTTTTGCACAGTACTGTATCGTCAGTGTTTAAAACACACAATTCTTTTTTTTAAATATGTCTGAATTTGTTGTATATCAGGTCAAGGCCAAACAAGAGAAAGACCTGAAAGCAAAATCCTTTGCTCCACCTTATGTAAGCATTTTATCAAAATGAGCATCTGTACAGATTTTTTTTCATAGCATGGCAATATTTTTTATTTATTAATCATAATCCTTTTTTGTATTTTATTCATTCCTACATTGCAGTCCCCTTACCCAGAGCTGTACCTGCTGCCAGTTGAAGAGAATTTCAATAGCCATTGCTCCAGGTCGCTAAGCTCAGACACTGTTCTTTACAACACCGATTCTCAGACATGTTACCCTCCTAGACCCATTTTTGCACCTGGCCAGACAAAAGAACCCACTAAATTCCCACTAATCAAACAAGGGCCCCAGCAATATGTCCTAGCCCAAAGTTTAGAAAATGAGAGTAGCTCCAGTTCTTTGGAGGGGAGGGAGCAAGACACTCTGGGATGTGAATACACTGTGTGGACTGACGCTCCCAAAATGTGTTGGAATGTCCAAGAGGAGTTTGCAGTAAAGCAGCATGGTAACAATTTATGCTTAGGAAGAGGCTATTCTTTTGTGAACTCCAGCTGTCCTTTTATATTATCATCAAAATCCGTATGCAAATAATTGATACAGTTTAAATATTTTTAATGCAGAAATGTGCCCCGGCAAACCAGCTCCAAATGAAACTGAGAAAAATGAAATAAAACCTTGTTTCCAGAGGAATTTTACCAGAGATACTGAAGTACCAGACATACTGGAGGATCCAGGTACTGGGTTATTCCACTCACAAGGAAGGTAATATTGTAAAAGGTGGAGTTGTACTGAAAACATGCTGTGATAGTGTAGTGAAAATTTCTCAATAAGACTTGCGTTTTCCATAATGTCCTTCAATTTAGGAAATCTAAACTATCTACAACACCGAAGCCATCCAGAAAGAAACCAGGTGATGAGGTGAGATACTGATTGGGGGTCACATTCATCTAATATTTTTTAATCGTCTTCTTAAACGTAAGCTAAAAAATGTTTCTGAATGAGTCACCCAGAAGACCTGGGAAGTCTTGTACTCATAAATGCCTGAACCTTGTAAATACACTATGACCTTTAGGGGCTGCCTAAAATTCCAGCAGGGTTGCTTTCCTGTCCAGTCTGCAATGAAGGTGCATGAAAGGCTTTATTGCAGAAAGTGCCTTGTGTGCTTCTTTTTACAGCAGCTGCATGTGGCTAGAGCCGAAACTATAGTTCCTGTTTTGTGTGATTCGACTCCTCGGGCCCTTTCCCAGCCTCTCCATAAGCAAAAGACCACTTCTGAACTTTCATCTAACAGTGAGATGTTACTACAATCTTAAATTACAATGCAATAAAATATAAAAGATGAATGGTGAAGAATAAAATAAATGCAATTACTTACCTAGGGGATGATCTGCTGAAAGAAATCAGACTGGCCAAAGAAGAGAGAAAAAAACTAGAAAAGACAAGACAAGAACTTCTGAGAAAAGGAAAAGAACTGCTAGCTCTGAACAGACACTATAGGAACCAAGGTATGCATTGGTTTTAAAAAGTTAATGCTGATTTGAAAGGTATACACTAGTTGTATTTCTAAACGACATACTTTAAGTCTCAGACATAAAAAGGCTCTTGTCCTCTAACCCACAACCGGCAGCACGAGACAAGTGGAAAAAAAGGTATTTTGACACCAAAAAAGCCACAGCGCCACTGGAAGAAACTTTAAAAAGGCTTCGCCAGGAACTTGAGACATTTTACAACAAATTGTTTCAGCAACTACAGGCCAGAGATGGACGAAACAAACAAAGGCGAGCAGGGAAACTGTCAAGTACAAAGGTCAGCTATTCCACTACTCGGTCAAAAACAGTGATACCCTAACCCTAGGGAAAACACATGAAAAACATGAAGCAGTTAGTTAGCTAATCAGACTACTAATTTTTCATTTTAATTTCTAATTTAATTAATTTGCTAAGAAATATTAACAGACACTCTTAAAATCGAACATCATGATTTTTTTTACAGATAAGGTGAAATATTTTAAGCATTTTTTAATTTCAATTATTACAGCTTATGAATTTTTTTTTTGAAAGTATCTCAAAATATTAGAATATTCTCTAAGATCCATTTGGCATGAGTTACTGCATCTGTGAGGCATGGCATGGAGGTGGTCAGCCTGTGGCACTTCTGAGGCATTGCTGAAGATTCTCTGTGGGGTTCATGTCATATGAGTTGAAATCAAGCACAGTAATATCATTATCATCAGCGCAGTAAGTAGCAGTTTTGGCACGCTAGGCAAGTACTAAGTTCTGCAGGAAAAGAGAATTGGCATCTACACAAATTTTGTTAGCAGCATGAAGTTGGCAGCACGAAAGGCTCTAAAATCTCCTGATTGTCAGCTACATTGAGTTTGACCTTGATAAAACACAGTGGACCAACACCAGCAGGCAACAAGGCATCCTAAAATCATCACCAACTGTGGAAAACCTCACACTTGACTTCAAGGAACTTGGATTCTGTGCCTCTCCACTCTTCATCCAGGCTCTGGAGCCTTGGTTTACAAATGAAATATAAAAAAAAATCATCTGAAAAGAGGACTGTGGACCACCAAAGGTCCAGTTCTTTTTTATTTTAACCCAGACTAGCATTTGCTGATGCTTCTGACTCTGGTTCAGAAGTGGCTTGACACTAGTAATGCAACAGTTGTTAAAGACCTCTATGCATGGTGGCTCTTGATGCACTGACTCCAAACTCACTTCACTCCTTGTGAAGCTCTAGCAAGTTCTTGAATAATCTTTGATTTAGCAATCTTCTAAAGAAGTCCCTGTTGCTTGTGCAGCTTTTCCTACCCCACTTTTGCCTTCCAGTCAACTTTCCATGAATATACTTTGATAGAGCACTCTGTGAACAGCCAGCCCTTCCAGCAATTACCTTATTCTCATTGTGGAAAGTGTCAATAATTATCTTCTGGAAGCTCTTAAATCAGCAGTTTTCTTATAGTACATAGTATTTATACTGTATGAGTAGTAATTTACTGGATTTCTGATTTTCATGAGCTGTAAATAAGAAAACGAGCATAGAAATAAGAAAAGGCTAGAATTTTTTGACTTAATGTGTAATAAATCTAGACCTTGCAGAACTTTGCGGAACATCGGCGGAATGTTGGTGGGCAATCGTGGCGGCTCACGGTGCCTAACTACGCACCTCACTGTGAGTCAAACCGCATAGGGGAGATAGGGGTATTACAATATATGTTTAATCTAAATAGGACTTTTAAAAAGGTATGTAGTTTTAATAAAAAAAGAAAATGTAGCATTTTTATCCCACATTAAAACAAGCCCTTTATGTGTTTAACTAAAGTACTGATAAACTCTTTTACAGAATGACCTGATAATTCAGATTATGACTGAAAGTTGTGAAATAGATAACCTGAAGAAAAACATTGATGATGCCAAAATTAAATTTGACACAGAAATTAAGGTATGTAAATTGTCATGTTATCCACATCCACATTTATCCCTGCACTAAAAATATAAAACTTATAGTTTTTGTCCTGCATACTTCAGCTGAGGATACAAGCTGCCATGGAGCTTCAAGCCCTGAAAGCAGAACTAATGCAGAAAAAGTCTCAGTGCTCATTTGCTGGGTCTTTCACCGGCTCTGCTGACCTTGGATAACATCTGAACTCACTTCAGCAACTTCCTAAATTTAAAATGCTATGATTTCTTAATCCTAATTGAGGCAGCCAATGAACAGAACAGGCTTTTTTTTTTTTATAACAAAAGAAATTTAGAAAGTATACAGTGTGTCTACTAAATAAAGTAATATTTAGCCCATTACAATTTAAAAGATTTTTTTATTCAGTGGTTTAAGATTACACTGTAAATCATTGCTTACAATAAAAAACTTCAGTGCAGAAATTCTTCAATATCTTTTGAGTCAATTTATTTACTTGATGGGAAAGTTTCATTTTTACTGAAAATGTTTTTCAGTATTTTATGTTTTTTCAGTTGAAATTAAGCCTTACAATATGTATTTCATTAGCTCTGGGAAAAAACTTTCTACTAAATAGGAGAAATCACTGTAGGCTTCTAGGAGACCGTTATAGATGCTGTTTGTTACTATCGGATAAGTGCATTCCACATTTCTGCACTTTGCTGCTGGGCAACAGTGTCATCTGTGTAGTCAAGGAGATTTCCATTCCACATGCCAATCCCTCTCAGTTTCTGCTGTCCTACGTAGGCAGCCTTCAATGAAATGCTCTCTGGATCATCATACCACACCTGATGGATGGTCCCCTTGTCATCCTGTAGGATGTTAATTGAAAAGTGATTTATTAATTCAGTATGCCACTATGACGACATTCAAAATGTTGTTCGGTGTGAATTTGTATTCCTGAAAAACACCTTGTAATTATAATAGGGAGCTTGTTGGATTTTATCCCAGAGCCGTCCAGATGCAGAGCTATTGATTTGCTTCATTATAGTACTGTAAGGAATTTGCTTTCCAGATGCATCACTGCAAGGAGCTCCCCTAAATGGCACTTCAGGAATTGTACAGATGCCTTCCTGTGAGACAGCAATAGAGTTCATTAAATAATGTAAATATGCATGGAATTTGTATATTTAAGTTAGAATAATGGCAAACAATACAGAGCATAAAGCAAACATGTTTTGAAAGGATAGTGCTAAACTGTTAGCTTTGCAAAAGAAATGTGGTTAAGAAAAAAAAGAAAAAAAGAAAAAAAAACAATGACTGTGTACAGCAATCACTTAAACACTTGGTAAAGCTGCATTGTTTAAAGTAAATAAAATACAATAAATTCACAGTAGAAATCATAGTTTAATCGTGAAAGTTCAGATGTATTGTAAGAAAAGTCCAGATTTAATGTAAGGCCCCTGTGGGTCCATGTGGGTATTTAAAAAAGAAAAAAAAACAGGATTATTCTGTGTTTTGGCTTTTTGTCCACATGCAAGTTCTTTTGTAGGTCACTAAAAATGTTCTTTTTGGAAAACACTTTCCAGGCTGAAGATATTTAGAAAAGCTCCTTTTTTGGAGTGTTTTTTTTTTTTTTTTTTAAAGTTCGCCATACTGTATTTCCTGTGTTTGATATCAATGTATGACATACTCTGAGTGTGAGAACTTTTGTTCAGGCTTTTGATAGGTGAATATAGTAAGCGTTATATTGTCAACTTATGGTTTGGCATGTCTCGACAGCATTTAAATGTTTTTAAACAAAGGATAAAAAAACGTTTGTTAAAATACTCAAGACAAATTTAGATAAAACAGCAGGCAACAGGCATTCATCATTCATTTGTTTTCTTTCTTTGCTTTTTTTTTAATTATTTTTTTTACCTGAGATAAGTTCAGACACAGGTAGTCATAACCATACCAAGGAACTCCCATCACCAGTTTTTTGGAATCTATTTTCATCCCCATATACTGATCATATGCTGTAACACAAATCAAATCATAAATCATAAATTTCTCCAGTTATCAAGCATTCTCCAAAACTTCAATTATATTTCTTACCTGTCAGTGTTTGATTTAAAGGTGCATTTGCCATTGCAATGCAGTCCCCCCAGATCTGACTCTGTTCGTCATAAGACATAACAAAAACCAGATCGCAGGAATCTGCAATTGCTTTGTAGTCATAGCAGCGCTTATCAATGCATTTAGGTGACCAAGCCACATCGAATGATACCTATGATTTGTCATCAAGAGAACTAAACGTTAGCTGTTGAAGTTATAGCTGATATCAAGGCATCGTTTGTGATTTCCATAGCATCTTACTGTACCTGAGAACCTGGAATTTCTCTGTGGAACATTTCAGTTGTCTCCTTGACAAGGGCTGTCAAAGCATGGTACTCAGGCGAAGACTCTTCTACAGCCTGCTCAATGTCAATGTTTATGCCATCCATGAACTGTCTTTTAGCCAAATTGACATTTTCCATGATCCAAGCTCTCCTTTTGGCAGCATCCACAATATCTGAGAGGGGCACATCACCTGTAAAGAAAACAAACAAACAAACAAACAAACAAATAAATACGGTTACTCCATGGTTATAACATTAATTTTTTCTGCACACTTTAGTTCCAATAAACAATCACTGGCAAATAAAAACGTCTACCTTTTAAAACCAGTCTTGCTCCTTTAGAATGAGCATAGCACATTAGCTCAGCGTCATATTTTCCAAATGCAGCAACTGTCGTCACAATGGACCAGTCATAAAATTTCCATGCTTTACCCCCAACATCAAATACGAATACCTGCAGAAGAAAATATAATATTTACAAATACTGTCTTAAACCACACATGCACTGGCTATTCTTTTAATGTTAAGACTTTAGAAACAACTCCATGTTACATTCATAGTGTGTCCACATCATGCCGGAATTACCAGCTGTGAATTTTGTCAAAGCTCTGATATTAGACTGCTATTAGACTGTACAATCAGAGCTGCTCTCAATGAACCAGGCACCAGGCTGCATATTGTTATTACTGTTTAAAAAAACCCCCAAAAAATGTAAACTGTTTGTGCAATAGCAACTATGCAATAACACCATTAGGAGAATTTGAGAACGCCAATTAGCCTAATCTGCAGGTCTTTGGACTGTGGGAGGAAACCGGAGTCCCTGGAGGAAACCCACCAACCATGAAAAAAAACATGCATCTCCATGCACACAGACCCAAGGCAGGAATCGAACACGGACCCTGGAGGTGCAAGGCGACAGCGCTAACCACTAAGCCACCGTGCCGCCTCCTACTGGATCTGTTACAATATAGCAAAATACTTTATGGATCTTTGTATATGCCAGGTTGTTATGAGTTTCAATTAGAGCACAGGGGCAGTCATGATACAATTCCACTTAAGCAGATAGGGTTAAGGGTCTTGCACTGACAGATTGGGGTGACTGGGCTTGAACCAATGATCTTATAAACAGCCCAGTGCCTGCAGAATACAGGAAAACAGGAATGCATGATCGTGATTAGTTAAATAATCCTGTTTTGTATTACTGCAGCAGAAACCAAAGTGAAAAAAAATTATATATAAAAAAAACTAAAGGACCCGTTTATTTGACGTTTCGGGTGGCTAAATATGGAATCGTAAAAAAGACTTATTAATATTTATGAGCATTATCATAGTGTAAGAAGCACTAGTGTAACACAGTGTAATTACCGCGCTGTGCCTATGACATGTTTACTCACAAACTGGGAATCTGGAGCTAAAACACTCACCTCGAACTCGTGTTCATTTTGCACTGGCTGACAAAGCTTCTCCTCTGTACAGGGACACACTGCCGATGATCCTGACACACTCAAAGCGACTACAAGCGACACAGCCAGCCACATTTTCCTCTGATTATCAGAAAGTAATCACAAGACTGTCCTCTGTCTCTTTACTTCCTCAATATGGTGCGCGAGAGGGAAAAAAAACATTGCGCGTGACTGGGCTCGAGCTCACTGTGAGCGACATGCTCATCAACTTAACAATACGAAGCAGATTGTAATAACGACTGTAATTTGTATTTATTATTATTAGTAGTAGTAGTACTAGTAGTAATAAACTAAAGTTATCTTTTGTGGAATTTGTCTTTCAAATCACTAAAAGTTATTCAAATGTAGGATGTTAAATGTCTTCCAAAAGAAAAAGCTGAAAATCATTTAAACTCTTAAGACTTATACTGTTTGAGTGTTTTTTTTTTGTTGCCTTATTTACAGTTAATGAAAAGAAATTCTCGCAATTTAAATGCTTGTTTCATCTTTTGCCTAAAAGCTTACAAATATTTTTTTGAATTCAGTCTTAATTTTTGCTGAATTAAATCTTTTTTTTTTTTAAAAGCAGTGTTTTCTTCTCCTTTCATTGTTGCATTAAATTCTAAATTTAATTCAAAATATTGATTCAGAATCTGTTCCTAAGGGATGAAGCCTCAAATTAGCAACGTTGCTCCAGGACAGATATAGAAACTCAATCTCTATAAATCATTTAAAGTTTCAGTTTTTACATAATCACTTACTCATCCATCATTTCTACAACTTTATCCTGTATACAGGGTCATGGGAAGGCTAGAGCCTATCCCAGGAGAGATACAAACCATTACAGGACACACATACACACATTCACATGCTTATTCACACACTACAAGCAATTTGGGAACACTAATTGGCCCAATTAAGTTTTTACATTACATAACAAATCAAGTAAATAATGATAATTAGTAATCAATACTCTCTTCAAGAGCTGGCTACAGTCACTTATTTTCACTGAACTGACTTCATAGATTTTTATGCAATGCTGTATTGTCCTTCCTAGCTAACACTTATAAATGACATTCCGTTCTTCAAAGCTCATGAGAACTAACTATAAAGAAAACTAAAAAAGAGAAAACACTTGATTCCACACGCAGTAGCACAGTATGGGGACATGCATTAGCCGTCTGTTGATGCTCAACTTCTGATTGCATGGTTGGTTGAGTTCAGTGCAGTATTCAGGGGTTGTTTAACAAGATCTTGTCTAGTTCTGTGGTAAGATTTCATGCTCATGTTGTGGTGATTTCTTAGTAAATTTCTTAAGTAGTAAATCAAATTCTGGCATGAAATGTATGAACTTTCTTTGGTTAAAATTTGTAGGCATTAGGATGCTTTATAGCACAGACCAGAAGAGACTCGAACTGTACAGCGTTGGGAATACTTCTCAGCGGTCCTGCTGATCCTGACTTGGTGAAGTTGCAAAAACAATGTTATAATCAATAAAACAAAAGAACTACTTCGCTTTTAGTATTACCATCATGTGGTACTGGAAAGACGCACCAGGATTTCTTATTTTCATATACAGAATTATTGCCATCATTCTCCTTATTTGCTCCAAGTGTTTGCCGCTTGTCTTGCTTACTGGCTATTGCCGAATTCTGCTCCCCTACAGACCAGTGCTCTCATCTTTTTCCCACTGGGATTTCAGTGTTCTTGGGAATGCTGTCTGGTGTGGCACATCTGGTCCCACATCTTATAGTAATGTGATATCACGGAGGAATGGACTTTATCATGAAGCACTTTTTAATACACTTCATCTTTTACAGTCAAGTAAAAATACTATAACAAAAAACATTATATAGTCTCCTCCAAGCCAACAAGGCCAGTTCTGTTGTTTTTTCTATTCTATTGCGACAATTAAGTTTGAGATCAAAAATAATATGAAATGATAGATAATAAAACAGTTTTTATCTTCTAACCTTCACATCTTAATGTTTTAAACAAGACACTTTGTTTGAACGCACCCTATTAGTTAAATGATCAAAAATGTATGGAACAAATGACTGACAGTTGTTTCCTGTTGCCCAGGTGTCCCCTATTAGAATGACTGTATAAAGAATTAACTCTACTCTTGTCTACATATAGAATGTCTACTCTTGGTTGAACAACTCCCTTTTGCCTGTAAAGTCTGTTGATAAAAAAAAACATGAGCCAATCTGAAGATCAGAGAGCAAGACATTTTGAATCAAAGAAAAAAGGGAAAATTGATTAAAGCCATTGCACAAACATTGAACAAAGTATGTGCTGATAAAGGGGAAAACAACAACAACTGACGTACTATCAACCAGACACCAGACATGTGGGCAAAGGTCAACAACTAAAGAAAGCTGGGAAGAAATAAAATCCTAAAACAAGAATTAGTGATGTCACCAAAAATATACAGAGTTCCAACCTTACGGGGTAGGGATAAAGTTAATCACAATCCAGAAATGTAGGCCATGCTAAAAAAAAAAAAAGGCAAACAATAGAGCATCAGTAAGACTCTGAAGGGCAGACTCGGTTTCACAAAAGTCATACAAAGATGAACCACTCAAGTTTTCTACCTAAACCCCTACCAAAGTTTTAATTTTGATGATAGTCCTTTACTGCCGCATTTACTGCACCAGAATGTTGTAAAAATAAAATTCCATTTTTTTCTGATTCTCTAGATCAAGCTGAATTGAGTGGCTCCATAATATTAGTTTCTGCCATATTGGATTTTCCAACATTTCCCACCGTTTCTATGGTTCTCTTCCAGTTATCACCAAATTTGAATCATGACTTGTTATCTCATTATTATGACTTGCTAACTCATAATAGTAAGTCATTATTATTGTCAGACACTGGCCGACATCGGCATGAGACTCCCTCATAGTCCTTCAGCATACAAGGACTTTTCCTAACACACTCATTCACTGTCACACAAATTTAATAGAACACACCCAAGCAATCCCAGACCTTTCCCACTATCACAATATAAATACAGTACTGTGCAAAAGTTTTAGAAAGTTGTGAAAAAATACTATAAAGTAAAAATGCTTTCAACAAAAGTGATTTTTTTCATCAATAAAAAAATGGAAAGTAAATAAACAGAAGTGAAAACCAAAACAAATCAGAAGATCTGATGAACTGAAGAACAACTTACTTGCCAAGTTCCTTTAAAAACTGTGTGCAAGGCAAAGGGTGGTCACACTATTGAAAAAATAACCACAGATCTTCTTTGGACGTAGACTGCCTCCAATCATTTTGTCTCTTCATGTTCCCAGACAGCTTCATTTCCAGAACACCTTGTACCTCTCTATGCTAAAGATAGTTCTTAATGACATTGGCTGTTTTTTGGGGGGTCATTGTTCTGCTGCAGAATAAATTTGATACCTTTGATTTACGATTTGAGATCTTCCTGATGGTATGTATGACTGACAAGTATCTGCCTGTATTTCTCAACATTAAGAACACCACTAATCCTGAACAAATCTCCAACTCTATTTACAGAAATGCAGCCCCCAAATTGCAGGGAACCTCTGATATGCTTCACTGTCCAGAGCACCTGCTGCCATTTTTTTTTTTGCACACCAGTTCTTATGTTTGTGTGCATAGTTAAATTGCATAGCCTTGTTTCTAAGATAAAAGTATAGCTTTAGGGCTGCAATTCTTACATGAAGACCACTTCTGGACAGACTTCTCTGGACAGTTGATGGGTATACTGTACATGAGTCCCACTGGTTTCCACCATGTTCTGACTTGCAATACGTTTCTTAGGGCAGCTATACCACATCTATGGTCATCAACAAAGATTTTGAGTATAACTTATATTTTGTTGCTGTGTTCAGACTTGCCATTGTGTATGATCTGTGATATGAAAATGTCTTTCTTTTTTGTGATTCTGACTTTTATTACATGCTTTTTTTATTACCAGCTTTTGTTAAAGCTTGTGTAAGTATTTTAATAAAAACCTTTCACCTGGATAACTTACTGATGCTTTTATATTACTAGTGTTAATTTCGTCAACAGAAATAATGACAAAAATATTAATTTTATTAATTATATATAAATAATTAAACGAACTTATTTTCTCTGTGACTAAGACGAAACGATGACGAGACCTAACGGATATCAACGAACAGTGACGAAATCAGCATGCAATATTGTTGATGGAAAAAAAGACGGGACTAAAATGTGGTTTTAAAAATAAAAACGAATAAAACATCTGTCTTTAGTTTCGTCAACATTACATTTTTGTCACAATCCGTTGTGATACGGTGTTCATTTATTATGGCATGAGCTGCAGTGTTTCTCGCATCACGGCGCGTGGCATTAACAGAAGTAGGTTGCTTGCGCAGCGATGGGATGTTACAAGCTCAGTTAGCTTTTACAGCAGTATTACTTGGGCTGACATTTAGGGCCATTTTCTTTATATTGAACCCGAGAAAAAAAGCCAAGGTGTAGTAATATCAGAGGGGAAACGGTGTGGGCACACAATTGCTTTTACAGCAGTTTTACAGCCTCTTTGTGGTAATTGTTACTGCACGTTAACTTCATTATGTTGCGAGGTTGTAACAATGCAGGTCTCACGAGGGGCAGAACCACGCGCAAATACTCTGAACAGACAGAGGCACAGCCTTTTATACATGCAGGTGCCAGGCAATGCTGCCGCAAGGCAATCAGCCTGAATACGCTGCACATGGCGGCATGTATATTTAAGGGTCTTGATACCACCGCACTTGGTGCGATCATTACGTACTGTAGCACCGGTAAGGTATCAGGGCCAAAGACAAAGATAAACAAAAGAGAAGAAAAAGACACAGTGCACAGAAAAGCCCGAGAGGATATAATTTTTTTATTTTTAGTTTCCAGAGTTCTGTCCGGTTACGCATAGACGGCGGAGCTCTGGTTATTTTGTCTTTTCAGTTTAGTTCACATTTAATAACCCCACGCTATCTCCAAATGGGAAGGCACACTCTCAGCCTCCTGTTTCATTGACCCCCTCTGAAGTCCTGCATTAGGGCTCTTATAAATAATATTATCTCGTGGTAATATAATAATATATCTCGTGGTGAGGCTTTCCAGACCGCACCACATAAGAGGTATTTTATTTAATTTTATTTTATAGATAAACCGTTGCCAAACACATTAAGCTAATAGGTTAGCAAATGATTGTGACCCATATGAGCTATCCCTACAACAGTCCATGTGTGTAAATTCATAAAAATAAATAAATATATATATAAAAAGTTTCAAAATCGGTCCAAAATATTGTCTATACTGCTCCTATTGTATTGTAGGACGTGCAGCAGTTGTTGTGATGCTTAAAACAAATATAATTGGCTGAAATGTTAGGATAATTATTTTGTGAAAAACCTTAAAAAATGGTGTTGGCTAGACTAGATTGACTGTAGGGTTAATTAATAATAATCTTACTGCTAAAATGTTATGTTTTCATTGACTAAAACTACATTAAAATATTTAAAGCTTCCTTTGATTAAAACTAGACTAAAATGTCCAGACATTAAGTCGACTAAAACTTGACTAAACAAAAATAGAAATAGATTGACTAAATATGATAAAAACTAACAGGGACATTTATCCCGGGACTAAGACTAAAATTTTAAATAGCTGACAAAATGAACACTATACTGTACCTGTATAGTTTAATACTAATGCCTGTCTTTGTTCAGACAACAGTTTTTTTTTGTGTTTGTGAGACAATTTCACGTTTTGTTGAACACAAATAAACTATAGTACAGTTTACCTTGTGCAAATTAAATCTGTTGAACTTATGAATGAAATCTGCCTCATAATAACTGATGTAATGTGTTTTAAAAACATGTTATAGTGTAGAAAATGCATTCAGTATTTGTAAAAGGTCCTAAACTCCTTTAGTGTTCTGGTAACGCATTTGTACACTATTATAGAAGACGGTGTGCACTATATTATATAATTAAGTATATTCTGATTAACCACAAAGTGTCCTTTTTTTAGTATTTGTAATTGGACAGAAGTATAACAGCATGCTACTGCTACAATAAGAATATATTCATAGTATATTATTATGTATTTGTAAAACAGTAAAAAAAAAATTTGCTGTAATGTACTTATAATACATTAAATATATACTTTCATTTTATTAATTACTGTCAGGTATGTACATTAGTACACACTTTAAGTGTACTAAATATGCTTAATATTTAGTACATATACTTAATACATTTAAAATTGTGCTTTTGTGCAATTAAATTACAATCTAAATGCATAGTACAAAATTTACTTTTCCAAAATGGCAAATTTTAAGTAAACTAGTCAAACAAGTATGCTTTGGCATGCTAGGATTTAATATACTTAGCATATTTTTTTTTCACTTGCGACAAGCAGCCACACACTTTCAATCGCAATTTTGAAACATCAATCATCCTACCACGTACGTCTTTCGACTGTGGGAGGAAACCGGAGTACCCAGAGGAAACCCCCAAAGCATGGGGAGAACATGAATCTCCACACACAGAGACCGGAGGCGAGAATTAAACCCTCAAGCTTAGATGCAAAAGCAATAATGCTAACCACCAAGCCACCATACCGCCACACAATTCTACACTGCTATAGAATGAAATGTATAGTCAGTTTGTTCTGTTACTGGAGAAGATTAAGGATAAATAATAACAAATAAATAAATAAACAGGGTTTGTGAATTGTGCAGCTCTGGAACAAGTTATAAAAAAACATGGCATAAAAAAAGAGGAAATGAAAAACTGTCAAAGATAATTAATTATTCCAGTTAAGGAAGATATACAAAACATGTAATTTGCTTATATTCACATGAGGCAAGGGTCTGAGCAAATTTAGGTCATGTGCAAAGTAGTTGTTTTCAGGTACTGTAAAGTGCTGCATTTATTCAGTGCATCAGAATGTAAAAGGAAGACAGAGGTGGAAGTGGTTGAGGTGTGGTTGTTGTTTATGAGTCTGAAAGCCAGAAGAGTCTGGATGTTCTGAAGAATTAAGGAACAAAAAATTCTTGAGCCTATCATAGAAAATCTTTAAACTTTATCGCTATTGCTGACAGACTCTTAATGTTCTATATGTGTAAACAAAGTAGGTAACGTAGGTAAAAAAAAAAAAGGACGTGTGCCATGAGGTTAGCTTTACCTTATTTGCAACACCAGATCTGCTGATGTTACACAATTCCTTTAAGATAAGAACTCTTTCAAAATTTGTGTTATGAATCAGATTTCCTGCCACAATGATGCCGGTGTAAAATATCTCCATCTCCTGTGAATTTTCTCAATTTATTTTTTACAATGTTTTCCAACTGTGAAAGAGTTTAGAACTTTTTTCTTGACTTTAATTAACATCAACTCGATTTATTTAAATTGCCATTTTAAATGTAAGAAATCTCAATGTCCCATTTGAAGTCTTATTTGTTACAGCATGAGTTTGAGTGCTTGATTGTTATCAAAACCTGTGATTGGTCCGTGAGGATGCAGATAGTGAGGCTGATAAAATTCTGTTTAGAATGAGAGCACCGCCTCTGCCTTCTCAGAACTGTATACAAATCATGTCTCTGATAAAAATCAGAAGCTTGCTCACAGCAAGGAAGTGGGCTGTTAATCTATAGCTCTAGATTCAAAACTAATTTATTTTTCACTTTAAAATGTGGGCTCACAACTAAATGCTGCTCCCTGCACTGGCTTCTTAACCTTTGCGTAACTGCCTGTGATGGGAATTTCCAATTAACATTATTCAAAAATGCTAGAAGTCAAAGATCGCAATAAGAAGTGATAAAAGCTAAAATATGAAAAATGTATGCAAATAAAACAGAAAATAGACTTACAAAAAGTATAGACTGTAACAATCAGGTTGTTGAGCAAGTCAAGGGTGATGGGGTGGCCCCAGGGTCAATTGTCCTAAGGTGACAATAGGAAAAAACCTTTAGAGAAATCTAGTCCAAGACCATCTTCATTGTCATCAAGTAGAACCATCCTCAGTCACCACATGTATCCCAAGCAGACCTGGCCTCATATAATGCAATACCCTTCCCTGGCTTGTTGCTCAGCTTTGTTGTTCTCTGGTGGACGTGGCTCGGCAGTTGCTCATTTACACAGACACTGAAATAGCTCATTTGGAGGAGGAGCAAAGTAAATGGAGAATAAGTTATTTAAAATAAATACTTTATTTAGGGGTGTTTTAGCTGGATAATTAGCACCCACACTTTGGGTGACCTCTGAGACTTGTGTTCACTTGTTGAAAGAAACTGTAAAATATGGGACCTTTAGGATACCTAAAGGGAGGTTTTCTCTAATTGTTTAAACAGGTGTGTTTACTAATGCTACATTGTTTGGAATTACTTTAAGACTGTTAACATTGTCAGCTAGCATATTAACTAAGTTGCTAAAAATGCTGTAGCCTCTTGCAGCTGGGGGCCTAGAGAGAGCTGATTGGCCGAACTCTCTCAACTGAGTGGGATGGAAGGCACTTGGCGCTCTCACATCACAATCACTGCCCTACAGCCAATCATGTGTGTCTGAGAGTTCACACAAGTGAAAGGAGCAGATAGCGCTGTCCTCCAAGCGTGTTACGCTGCCCCAACGATGTTTGAACGAGCAGTTCAAAAAGATGCGTCCATGGTGCAGAGGAAACACATGATAGTTTTCGTCCCTCCCTGACTAGTAGTAGTAGCCTTAATTCCCACCCTAGTGACCGGTGGTTTAAAGGTTAAAGCCAAAAATAAGCTGATAAGATTTAGTGTAATCAGTGATATCAATTCAGGTTATAGACCACATACATATCTGCCTGCCTTTCTGTTTGGCAGAACTCTCTGTCTAACTTATTAATATAAAGAAATAGAATTTGTAAGAATTAGTATCTTGCACTTTGTTTATGCTAAGTTGTACTTCTTTTGTCGTTAGCCAAATACACTCCTTTCGGTAATTCCTTTCGGAGAGTTAATCACAAATGAGAAATCGAAAAAGTAGATCGGATAAAGATTAAGTTTTGTTTTAAAAATTTACTCGTACTACTTCAGTACGTTATTTTAGCCATGAAAATATTAAGTAATCCCAGTAAAAATATTGACTTTGGCTTTTCTAATTAATATTTATTGGTGCAAGTGTTTGTTTCACTCATTCACTCATACCACTTCAGCTGGTATACCTACAAGACCTCCCATTTTGAAGAGGTCCTGACGCAGTCATCTAGTTCGTTCATTTGGCTTACCCATTAGGGTTACCTACAGTATTTTTCCTGCTTCCAACACATCAACTTACAGCTTCAATAAGTAAATGTGAACTTCTAGCCTTATGTTTCCCACTTCCTTGTAACAAGACAATCTATGTTACTAACTTTATCAGTAAAGTTAATGTTTAATGTAGCAACTAAAATATACTGGTAAACAACCTTTAGAATTTTTATGAGTTCCTTGTTTTGTTATTCAATTCTGTTGAGTTTATTTAGAAATGGATGACTGTTTTGTTCATTCATTTTTTTATACCACTTATTCTGTGTAGGGTTGTCAGGGTCCTAGCGAGAACACAGGTCACAAGACAGGGGACACCCTAGATGAGGTGCAGAGCACAAGCAGACACAGACTTTCAAAGGTCACCCTAGGGGCAATTTCGAAACATCCATCATCCCACATTTGCGTCTTTCGACTGTGGGCGAAAACCGGAGTACCCAGAGGAAACCCCCAAAGCATGGGGAGAACATAAATCTCCACACGCAGAGACCGAAGGCACGATTTAAACCCCCAATAAAAGGAGCGGTTATCCGAGTGTGTTATGCCACCCCTAACAGTGCGTGAACGAGCAGTTGTGGTAATCATTAGCCAATGATAGCTAGATACTTAGTAAGGCCAAAGATATGTGGACACTTCACCATCACACCCATATGTGAGTCTTCCCTAAACTTTTTCCACAAAGTCGGAAGCACATCCAAGAAATGCCATAGAACTTATTGGCTGATATACTACATGGATCACGCTATCGTACAAGGTTTTACCTGTATGGTACAATGGAGCATACCAGTGCACTAACAAAAATATTTTATGCATCTTTACTGTATGTAAATTATGTACCATAATGGTTATATTTATATAATAATAGATGAAAAACCCTTTTGTTGATGGGAAACATTTTGTAGAAATAGTTAGAAGGTTAAAGGCTAAAAATAAGCTGATACAGTGGAACTTCGGATTAGGAGCATAATTCGTTTCGGAAGTGGGCTCGTATTCCAAAACACTCGTAAACCAAATTTAATTTTCCCATAAGAAATAATGGAAACTTAAATTA
>JAOVVB010000004.1:18576888-18596434 GCA_028570985.1 Heterobranchus longifilis | reverse complement strand
TCAGGTCTAGACTCAGCAACGTTATGTGGCAATAAAATGAAGTCAGCTGACGACCTGAATGTACTGAATGACCAGGTTAAAACATCTACAGTACTGATTTTCTGATTTTTTCTTCTTCCCTAATGGCACAAGCATACTGCAGAACTTAAATAGTGAAAGAGGAATCATTTTCACCCATAATGAACTAGCCACCATGTTTTCAAAGCTAAATGAGGTGGAATTAAATATGAGAGTGTGCTTATCTTGAACTTTCTAATCCATTTAGAGTATTTAAATTTGAAATACCTGCATGAAACAGAGTATGTGAAAATAAAAGTAGTCTAAAGATTATGGCATAAATTGAGAAAGCACTGTAATTTGAGAAATTCTATTAAACATAATAGCATATATTATAATAAAAAACTAAAAACTTCTACAAGCTGCAAATAAAAGCGAATGCAGAAAGTTAACCCAATCATGTACCCTATCTGAAACTTTATCATAGTAGTCTTTTAACAAATATCAAGATTTGGGATAAGATTAAAAATGCGATCATGTAATCTGCAGTAAGGCATGCAAACGTTAATGTTAACAGTTCGTGACTGTGTCAACCCACACACAGTCCTGAATGTAGGTGGCGCTGCTTCACAAAACCACCTCCGTGCGGACTCATTATGGAGTGAAAGACGGTCATTTGATCAGTTTCTGAGTGGACCCAAGTGTGATTCAGCTCGACTGCTGGAAGTGAACGCTGTATATTTTGGGTTGCGGGTGTTTTTTTTTAAATTGTGAGTTGCTAAACTGGTATGCAAGCTGCACAGTGGGTGCCAATGGATTAATTTGTAGCAACAGCACAAAATATTTTTGGATAAAAAAAAAGAAAGAAAAAGATCTTCAGTAGTCTGAAAGTGCTCAGGGCTGCAATGGAAACACATGACAGCAGTAAACACCAGGGCAATCAGGCATATATTCATGAATATAAAATTGTGTGGAAGTTTGTTTGTCCCATCCATCTACTGGCGGGTTATTTGAGATGTTTAAGGAAAGCACTGAACAAGAGGAACCCCAGAGGAACCCCTCATGCTATATCAACATGTGATTGTACATGAACACTTGTATTCTAATTAATAATGGGAATAATAGCCCAATCAGAATAAAACTGCATCATGTAAACACCTCTGAAACAGTTTGATCTGAATGGATTTTCAATTGGAATGAGGAGAATGGTGTAAAGCTTTCTTAATCTATTCAATAAGTAAATATAGTCATCAAACACTTGATCCAATCATTTCTCTCTTGTTGGAAGAAATATATTCTTTCTGCGCATGTTTGCCCCACATGGGGGTAACATTTGGTGACCTGATAAGTTTCTAAGAAATACAATTTTGCTGATCAGTAAACACAACAAGAAGAACAATTCTCTTC
Organism: Heterobranchus longifilis; assembly: GCA_028570985.1. Lineage (NCBI taxonomy): Eukaryota > Metazoa > Chordata > Actinopteri > Siluriformes > Clariidae > Heterobranchus > Heterobranchus longifilis. Next base: position 18,595,030 of record JAOVVB010000004.1, on the reverse strand, counting down.
CACGATTCTTGACTTTAGACTTTCAACCACTGTTTCTTTGGCTGAGGAAGGGGCACTGATTGACTCACATTTCAAATCCAACCAGTCATAGATGAGACAACACAGAAGGTGGGATTTATCAGAAAATACAGGATTCAAAATGATTTCAATCAGATTGAAGAAATACTGTCCATGTAAATGTAGCTACTGTGTGACATCCTCGATTATTAGCTAATTTCCATGAATTTAACGCACAAGTGCAAAAGGGATGTTTAGTATGAAAAAGATTAGGGCCACGCCCTTTCCACACGCCTTTCTCTAATATCTGGTCTAATCAATTTAAACGTATCATTGTTACACCAAATCGATTTGAACTAATAACAATCCAAAAGTATAACCTTTTCTCTAATTTTAGACTTAGATCAAAGATAAAAAAAAAAGGATTAAAAGTTTCACAGACTATTGTGTCTCTTCTGATGCCAGCATCTCACGCAGGTGTTATTACTTTGTGCTCACATCTTTCTCCTTAGTGTTAGTAGAGGCAACTGTACAGTACATTAGCTCTGATGCATTCTCCCCGTATGGATGGATAAAAGTCAGCGTTTTTCTTAAACCAACACAGAGAAGAAGATAAATGATAAACAATAAATGTTTCTACTTAGCTGTTTTGCTAATGAGTACGTCCCTGACATTCCAGGCTAATGATGTGTAGCATGATCACGCGCAGGCCACACTGCTAGAAAAATAGCTGGAGTTTGCCCGGTAATTAAAGGCTTCTTGTTTTTCAAAGGGCCTATTTTTTTTTTTTTAACGCAGCATTTTTCTCTCGCTTTAATTTAATAGTGGACAGAAATAAAGATAGCTATTATTACATTATTGCATAACTTCAAGCAAGGCCACCAGACACAAAATCACATTATCATGAGTTTTTGAATTGTTTACTGAGCGTGTGAATAAATCTTGAGTTTTTCCAGTAAGCAGCTCACAATCTCTGCCTAATGGCTTAGGAGCAACTGCACATGGCTAAATGCAGTCGGGGCTGTGTAGCGTAATAAACAAAGAGAAGAAACAAATAGATTGTGGGAGATGAGAGGGAGAGGCTTAATTTTTCAGGCTTCATGAACATGCTGGTGCCTGGAAATATGCCCTTTACAACTAATTCATATATTGGGTCAACTGGAATTGTTAATTGATTTGAATCATGAAACGATTAAGGGTGTAGCAGTTAACCATATTGTCTTGTAATGTATGGTATCGTATCATATCTTTGATTCCAAGCTGTCGTTACAATGTGTCTGTATCAAACAGTATGTTTAACGGAAAGTAGACTATTCACTATGACGTAGCACTTACCACTGGATTGCCACTGTTAGGCCCTTGGGTAATGTTCTTAATCCTATGCCCATATGTAATATCCAGCCCCTGAGATGCAGGGCATCATCAGTGCCAGTTCCAAGAAATGGGTGGGATGCATCAAGAAGGGCAGCCAGTGTAAAACCTGGGCCAATAACTTGCAGATCGAATGGCCAGATGTGGCATCCTGAGAAGTGGAGCAAGCCCAAGGGAAAAAAATGGGGAAAAGCTTCCATCACAAGTTAATGCTAGACTGTACAGTATTAACTCGTATCACAAGGCGCTGTACCAAACAGTACAAATTATATACGTGTACTGTTAAACTGCTAGTATTTGTGTTAATCTGGATGCCTAAATTTTTACTAGGGTTGGGAATCACCAGTGACCTCCCGATACCATAGTATCATGATACCTGTGTGCTGGTATTGTGATTCTATTCGTATTTCACAATTTCATTCATTCATTCATTCATTCATTTATTCATCTTCTATACCACTCATCCTGTACAGGGTAAGTGCAGGGTACGGCAATTTAGGCACGCTAAATAACCTAATCTGCATGTCTTTGGTCTGTGGGAGGAAACCGGAGTACCTGGCATAAACCCACCAAGTATGGGAAGAACATGCAACTTACAGGAAACTCTCGACGTGTGAAGCCACAGTGTTGCCTTCATAATTTTTAAAATGTTTCAATTCGATATTCAATGTTTTTCAGATCTTGCTACAATCCTAGAGACGTAACAAACGTCTGTGTGGATAGTTTAAAAGCACGCCACCTGCAGCATTATAATGGTACAGCAACATTTTACCACTTTAAATGCAAACATATCAAAATTGTTATTTAAAAAAAAAAAAAAAAAAATCGATTTTGGAGTCAGTATGGCGAAACACAAACGTCCACACAAAAGAAGCAACTTTTAAACACTAACAACAAGACACTTTTTGGAGCAAAGTTTAATCACTGATTTTAACCATGATCTAATGTTTTCTCTGATGTACAGTAAGTCAGAGTTAAACATGATATCACTCACCAACAGAAACAGTAAAGCTAACTTAACTCGGCTTGTTTCTTGAGATAAAACATGTATGTAGATTTATTTAAATCATTGAATCTGTTTGACAATTTAATACCATTTGGACAGAAAACATAACATATTGCTGCTAGGCTAACTAGACTTTTTTTTCCTGAGGTAAAACAGGTGAAATATTTATCTTTATCCCTGTGGTTTGAAAATGTTATAACACTTGGAGACAAATAAGCTTGCTAGCTAAGCTAATTAGACTTATTTCCTGAGGTAAAATATGTATTTAGATCGATCTAAACCATCATATCTGTTGGAAATTTGCACAGATAACACCTTGCTGCTAGGCTAACAGCGCTTGACTTATTTTGTGGGGTAAAATAGGTAAAATATTTATTTTTATCATACACTTCTGGAGAAATAAACTTGCTAGCTAACCTATCTAGGCTTCTGTTCTGAGGTAAAATAGGTGTTTAAAATGTAACTATACCCCTATTTATTTAATTAACCTATTTATTTTACTATTTTAATTAAACTGACCACTTGCAACAAGGCTTGGTCGCATTTGTATGTTTATTTATTGTCCGTTTATTGAGTACAGTTAAAGGTTCTTTGGTTTCGTACCTCTGAGAGACCATTTTAAGCTTCTACATGGAGGGTTTCAACTTGAGAGAACGTTTTAAGGTTAGACCCCATTAAGAAACCTAAAACTCATAACCTTGGAGTAATCGCTCTCTAAAAGTATATAGCTATAAATTCGTTTGTTCTCAATACCAGTGTACATGTAACAGAACACCTCATACACACACACACACACACACACACACACACATACACACAAACAAACATAAGGAATATTCCAAAACAAGGACGATGTTATCAAGCAGTCAGCCTTTTACTGTCTCTTGCATCTCTTTATTGATAATTAGATTTTGCCTTCGAGCATGAATAACCATCACAGTGCTGCCATTTAGGATGAACTGAAAATAAGTGTCAAGTTACTGACAATTGCACATTGAAATCCTGGTTGTTAGAATCACATACTCTATGCTTCTGTGCGATACATAAGGGGAAAAGTGTTAATATTGGAATGTGTACACTCACGGTAAAAAGTGCCAAAGGTAGTAAAATTAATATTAGCAATGTGCCGTTGTAGTGTCAGAGCTGTCATCTGTAGTCACATGAGATCACAGAGGAAGCAGCAGTACAAAGTAACATTTAAAATAAAAATGCAATTAAACTATACATACTGTACAGCGATCGGGCATAATATTAAAATCATAAACATTTCAACCATCTATAGGTTTTGGGTTTTGCTCTGGCCCTTCGGGACCTGGCTTTGCAGGACCTCTGACGGTGTCCTGTCTTGTCTGGCATCTTGATGTTGGCATCAGATCCCTTAAGTGTTGTGAGTTGTGGGATGACGCCTCCTTGGATTGGACTTGTTTGTCTGCCGTGTCCCAAGGATGCTTGTTTGGATTACAATCTGGGGAATTTGGAGTCCAGGTTGGTGGCCTTGGAATCTTTAAACTATCCACACAGCAAGGATGGGAGAGCTTTGGTGTTCGCTGGTGTATAGTTGGCAGTCAGTATTGTTCAGTTCTCTTGGTGGTGGTGTAAATGTTACAGTAGTGTCGTATATTTCTTGTGTAATAAGTATGATCAATATATCAATATACTGAATAGTAGCTTAGTCTTTAATGACAGTAATGTTTTAATAGTGCCTTTGCCCTATTGGAACACATTTAAAAGTGACAGAAACAAGTAAATAGATGGTCCAAGAGTTCCCTTGAACTGTCAGTGACCCGACCCGTTTGTGGAGGCATTGGTTTAACTCTGACACACTCTGACATCGTTAGCTATGGCATAGGAACTAAGCTAAGGCAGAGCTAAGGTGAAATACACTGGTAGTACAGTATGTAAAGGCACAGATAAGCTGACTACATAAAAATGTAGTCTCTACTGTGTGGTGTGCTGCCAGGGCCTACGGGTTCTTATAGAGAGACCTGTGATAACTGACAAAGTATACATTTCATATATTAGATGAAATGCTCAATATATTGCAGGTGATACTTGTGGATGGCAGTGATTTATCACAGTAGTCAAAAATAATAAGAAAAAAATAATGTAATGTTGACTTTAAATGATACCATCCTGCACTCAAAAGTTTATTCTGGCCTTGTGTAGCTTTTAAATAATGGTATTGTCTATCTTACTTAAATGAATTACGTTTGTAGAACGTGCTTAATTCTGTTTAATTCGTTGGACCTAGACATACCAGTTTTTCAAAATGATTTCTTTTTGTTCAGCTTACATATTTGACTTCGTGGAAATTCTGCCAATACTTTTAACATGTTAATAAATGAATCATAACTTTTTCAGAGGGGCGCTTAAACTTCTCCACCATAAAAACGCCAACATTACACCCCGATACACCCCGTATGACTACTCATGACTTACAATGATTCGTGTGTAGCGATCCTTAGCAAAAATCGTAAAAGTGGGAACCGGGTGTAAGAGTGCTAGAAGAGGACTCAATTACAGTTTATTTAGGATCCTGTAGGTAGAAACTGTTCTTCAACCTGCTGGTTCTGCATTGAACGCTGCGGTACCGTCTGCCTGATGGCAGTCTGGTGAACAGACTGTGTGCTGGTTAATTGCAGTGTGTGGTGATTCTCTGAGTCTTCCTAATACATTGTGTATGGAAGATGCCCTGTAAGGCAGGGAGTTTGTTGCCAGTAACGAGTTCAGCTGCTATCACGACTCTCTGGAGGGCCTTGTGGTCGTGGAGGGAGCAGCTGCCAAACTAGACAGTCATGCACCCAGTCAGCTGCTAGATGCCATTTAAAGTCTTTATAGGTATTATCGCTAATGAGTTTATATATGAGCCCAAACAGACAGTAGATTATACTATTATATGTATTTTTCTGGTTTTGTAATGCAAACGTGGATTTGATTATTTCCTCAGGGGCACTTTCTCATGTGGATTTATGCAACTGATGCCTGATGCAACTTTTTTAAATTTTTAATCAATAATCTCGTTTGAACGGTTGATGTTTGATGACTTGCTTTCCTTAGATGGTCTTCGTGAGAGCCGGTTTCATCATGGTGCTTGATGGGTTTTGCAAATGGACTTGAACATACTGTTCTTGCATAAACTTATTCCAAAACAGCTGAACTTTGTGTCTTAAAATAAAAGCTGACTGTTGTTGTTATAATTTCCTTAATTATATAATTCCATATATGTTATTTCATAGTTTTGAAATCCCCAGTATTGTTCTAGAATGTAGAAAATAAATCACTCAACAAACAAACAAAAAACAATAAAACAGGGACTGTATATAAAAAGTTTACAAAACAGTCAGTCCCAACTAAGAAATTAGATTAAATATGAGGCATTCCATGAGTGCTGATATAGGGTATAACAGCACTGGGATGTTTAATTGTATGTATCTAATCAGAACACCTGTGATTGATCATGCCCATTCAACTTTTTTAGGGAGGGGCGCACATGAATCCTCAAATGTTTTCAGATTAAAATGCTATAAAAACTGTTAAATTTCATTTTCACAGCAGTTTTTTTATTTATTTTTGTAAATAACATGTACTGTATGTTTACATTCTCATTTGAAGTCTGAGTGGTCCACACAGGCACCCACCTCTGTTTAAGGTGTTTGGTTCGTTCCAACTGGAGAGCGCTGTGTAGTGTCGGCTAGTAGAACAACGCTCGCTAACAAGGCTGTAGGAGCCAAGAAGAGATATTATGAACTGATACACAACTGCGGTCAGCAGTGTTAACAGCATTGTGAGGTATAAATAACCAATCTTAGCTCACAACATGACAACAGTATGACTTTAATAAACGTGTTAATTACTAATAGCTTCAGGATTTCCATCTGTAATGTATCAAAAGTATCAGTAAATAACTCATGAGTGATTCATATGAGCGTTAACATCAGCTTGTTGTCCTTTTCTATCATTAATTTATTTAATTTGTCAAATTTGTCAAAATATTAGATGACAATACCATGGAATTGTGCATGGAAAATACATGATGCCTCTGGTTCTAATAATCTAAAAAACAGTTGGTTTCTGCCAAGTAAATGCTAGTTCCGCCAGGCATGGAAGGGTATGCGTGGGCAGAGCCAAATACTTGATTAAATAAACAAACAAATCATAGCCTGTTGATTTTGAATAGTGTTTGTTGAACTGTTGTATAAAAGCAAAATCAGTACGTATCTGTGTGTTCAATTTCTTCAGTACTCAGACTGTGCCCTCGTGCCTACGACCGCATCAAAGCTGTGCTGATATGTATGTGACAAGCACGAACAATCTCTATTCAAGCACGTTTAAACATATGTAGTCTTAGATGAATTACGCTCTTTAACAGAACAGTGGTCTCGTTGGCACCTAGGTGAAAATGAAACACATGGATCAGGTGGCACGAGGCAGGCAGAGACAGCAGAGTACGCACAAGAGCGTGAGGCCCACACCTTCCTTCTTGGCGTAGCGAGTTTTGAATGCATGGAGTCGGAATAGACTGGAGATCTGTATAAGCAAAGACTTAGCATTTGAGTTTAAGGCTCTCCTGGAATTTTCACATGCACCTCTAGGGTTAATGTCCAAATTAGTTTAAGATGACAATATACCAGTTGTGGTAAGCAGAAAAACACAATGCTCTTGACGCAGAGTTTTTTTTTTTTTTAAAGCAAAAGTCCACACACGTGTCAGCGAGGAACACGACACTGAGGCTACAGTGGGCACCGAAACTGAACAGTTAAAGGTTGAAGATCCCCCAAAAGTCCCCCTTTTTTTAAAAATAGTTTTTGCACAATTCTCTCTAAAGTCTCGAAACCTTTGTGCATCATAATTCCTAGAAACCAGCTGTTTAAAGTAATCAAATCAGCTTATACTACAGCAACAACCATGCCACGGACAAAGACATTGAGATCATGTTTTTTCCTTATTCTGAGGTTTAATGTGATTATTGAATGAAGCTATGGCCTATGATTAGTTTAATTTAATATAATAATACATGGCTTTGGAAGTAGTATTGCTAATTTCCCAGTTTGTTTATTTTTTTAATTATATCTTCATATAATTTATTAATTTAGATCATTTTTAAGATAAAATTGTATCTATCTATTCTATTAGCGCAATAGATGTGCTTTTAAATGCACTATTTAAATAATTCCTAATGAAAAAACGCTTAATAGTGTTTATTAATCATCAATAAGTGTCACGACTTCTATAAAAGCACAACTTTTGAGTACTCAGGTGTGTGTCTACATCATGATAAGAAAAACATGTATTCTGTATTCTGAAGAATGTGTATCCATGTGATGAAAGAAGCAATTGTTGATTATGGTCAATCTGCGAAATTCATCTCTTAACATTTGTTTCCCATTATATGGCCGATTAAAGTGTATTACTGTGAGAAAATTGTAGTAAGTAAAATCTTAAATTTCAGCAAAAATCAGTTTTTCAACAAAACAGGGAAACGTTTAATCCTAAACATTGTTTTAAAGTACTTTAATGAACCCTATCCAAACTGGTTAGTCCAGTTGTAACAGAAAAACATGCTTTTTTTTTTTACTGTAAAACCTTTTAACCTGCTTCATACCAGCTCTTCTAGAGCAAACAGTCCTGATATAGTAGGACCATTTTCTGTTCATGCTTGAACCAGAACTGTAAATCTTTGACAAATTCTTATAGATCCATTTTGTGACAGTTACAAAAGAAAATCATAAAAAAGGTTTTACCAATTTACTTACTGCACTTTAATTGGCCATATGATCAGTATCATGTATCATTAACCTGTCTGAAACGTTTCCTTCAAAAAACTTCAGGTCAAGGATGCAGCATGAAACAAATAGGATTTTTTGAACAGTTTTATTTTGAGTAAATGATCTGCCATATATGGATGTACTGTATGCATGTATGTATGTGCAATAGAAGGCAGAGGTATTCTGCCTCCAGCTGTCTAGTGTGCCATGAGTCACTTGTGTTACGGTAAGAGGTACAGTATTTGGTTGTATAGTACAAGCCGGGCAGGTTTGATGGGGTCGTGGGAGAGAGAAATTAAGGGCTGAACTTCTTTACTGTAGTGTGTTCTCTTCTCCCTTTCTTTCTGAATCCTTGCTTTTCATTCATTAACGCAAACTGTTAGTGGAACCAAAGCAATATAGTCAGTAATATTACTGACTATTACTGATAGTAATAGTCAACAATCAGTGCTTGTGCCAGCAGCTCTAGACTAAATAATATTAATCAAACTACCTGTATGATCACCAAGCTGGAGAATTTTTTGCTTAGATGTTTTGAGGGGTTCTGTCCACTTTCATCACAAATGGTAGCCTTCTTGATTGAGACTGAAAATACTATGGTTTATTTGCTTTGTGCCAAATTTACAGTGTTCAAAATCTCAAATTTTACTCTCGACATGCAAGATGTGCTTGTTAAACTCTTCCAAGTAGTTAAAAAATCAGCCATAACATTAAACCCACCTAAGTTTTAGGTACTGCTTGCCCCCAAAACAGCTCTGACCCCATGGTGCATGACTCCACAAGACCTCTGAAGGTGTGCTGTGGCATCTGCCACCAGGATGTTATCAGCAGATCCTTTTAATGCCCTATGTTGCAAGGTAGGGCCTTCATGGATCAGACTTGTTTGTCCAGCACATACTGTATGTACCTAACAACACTTCAGTACCTAATTGTAAAAAGTAGTTATTTTGTTAAATACCTTCGTTAAATGCCTAAATTGTTTCTTATGTACATTACATTCATAAATATATAAGGGTCAGTTTCCTGTGGTCACCCTATTGGAGTTATGGGGCATGTGACCTGAGTTTTCATTATAGTACAAGAAATCTTAGAAAAAGTACAGAAAGTAGCCTCTACCAGAAATAATTATTTGGCATGATTCCACTTTAATCTCCATTTTATAACCACATACAGAAAAACGGAGAACAATAAACAGATATGTAATACAGTCGATGCAATGGCATACAGTTCATATGGCGTTAATCATGTCAAACTTAATGCCAGTCAGGAAATCTTGGCTAAGGAAACCAAAGTGAAGTGGCATAACAGCTACAAAAAGTAGTCCAAAAGGCAGCGGTATGGGTTAAAAAAGGTATTGGTACCATAACCCAAACATTTATTACATCTATACACTTGACTAATGAAACCAAACATAAGGAGAGAAAGGGCCTGGAGGTCTAGGTGGCGGATATGGCCGAAAAGGATATGGTAAAGCCATGGTAGTGCCGACAGGGTACAATGCTTGTAGAACCTCGATCCTCCTAGGATCCCACACACAATCCTCCTCCAGTCCACTAGGTACCATTCCACAGTAAGGAGGAACCCAAGCGGTGTCATATCCTGCTTGGTGCCAAGTCTTTTGAAGTGGATGGCCTTGATAGTCAATCCGTATCACATTACCTACATGAACCCTGAGTTGCAGAATAACTCGTACTTCACCCGGTGGGAGAACTATGGGGTAGGCAGCAGCTTTCTGAAAGCTCCGACTCACATAGACGCCAGGTCCCAACATGCCATCAGTGGAACGGACAAAACCATTCCATATGATATTGTTGGCATTTTGAAAGGTTGTACCATGATACATGATATAAGCTGCCTGGCCATTTTGGTCCTGGCGTATCTCTAAGCCTTTAAAATAATCTGGTAGTTCCATTATGGTAAAGTTGCTGTTTGTATGATCTGAGGGTAAAAAGACAAGCATGTAAGCTAATTTGTAGCCAATCCTTACTATATAATGTACTATAACTCATTAACAATTCAGACATAAAATATTTATTGTTATTGAAGACCTAAAAAAAGAAAATGGATTTCGCTTTTTGAAATCACATTTACTGTACAGATACAATATGTAATAGAAAACAGAAGATTGTCATGTAATGAAATGGTAGGTGAATACAGGCACAAAAATATTCATGATTTGTCTAAACCAAGTAAATTTATCCAAAATGTATCTAAAAATTCTTAGTTTAACCTTTTTTCTAAAATGTTTTAGTTGGAAATGTGTTTTTAGAGTCTTTAGCTTCTGCTAGAATCTCGTAGAAACAGAGACTTACCTGTATGTTGACAGAGGACGTCTGTGAAATCCTTTCGTTCTTCCGCAATTAATATTTCACTGAATTTTCACAGAATATCGCTGTATTCTGCTTGGACCAAGGTTTGGGAACAGGTTGTAAATCCTACGTTTAGCGTTTTGAAAATTCTTTTTGTTGGGTTTGTTCACAGACACCTACTGCTGTTTACACTGCTAAGAAAAAAAACGAAAGTGAAAGAGGAAACGCTTAGGTTTCATTTATCACGAGATTCATTTGCGCACTTAGGTTTCATTTATCACTAGATGGCATTTGTGCCATGTAATGTGCCATGTAATGTGCCTGTATGTAGTCTGGTGACAGAGGAGCCATAATGGCATAATGACATTAGGAGAATGATCAGAAAACTCACTAGGTGCAAAAAAAAAAAAAAAAAAAAAAAAAGTTATGCATGACAGAAAGACAGTCCATACAGATAATCTAGTATAATTTGTTTCACATCGCTCTTGTGTTCAGAATACAGAGGAGTTGGAAATATTTTATTAACTAAAAAATATTATATGCTTGTTAAAGATTGCTTGCTTGATTGCATTTTAGCTAAACTAATTTTGCACTCATCTGTCTGAAACGTATTGTTTATCTTTCAAGAAAATGCTATGAAACCTTTATTTTTAAAGTGAAAACTAGATGTATATAAAGCCAGACAGTAAATCATGTTTTCTAATTAGCATTGTAAAAAGCTTTGTAAAGACTTGATAGCAAAGTGCTAAATTCACATTCTTGTGTAAACAAAAAAACAAGTTTGGCCTTGTCTAAATGTCTAAATTCACTTTTAATGCATTATTACTACTGCCTGGAACATTTCAGTTACAGAACCTACGCTACAGTAGCTAGCAAAACAAGGTATATAATTGCATATTTTGATAGGGTTTATATTAGCAGTTGATTATTTGTCTTTTTTTTAAATATATATATATATATATATATATATATTTTTTTTTTTTTTTATCCAAGGCAGCTATGCACTGATCAGACATTAAATTAAAACCACTGGCATGTCACATGAATAAAATTGACTATTTTTCGCCATCTGCCAAGGGGTGGGATACATTTGGTGACAAGGAAAAGTCAAACGTCAAAGTTACATAAGCAAGGGAAGCATAAAGATTGTGGAAAAATTTTATTGGCCTACAACTGTATTCAAGTGTGAAGTACCAAATACCCAGAAGGCCTCTGTTCAAGAGGCCTTGTTTTGCTCGCTACAATATAAAAGAAGGCGCCGGCATGGCAAATTGGGGAAGTGAGAAATATACAGGTAGAATGCAGGGATAGGAAACAAAGCAATGAGTAAAAATGATAATACTAGAAAAAATAATAATACTAATAATATTTACACCTTTGTATTTTGTTTTATAGATGTTTACTCATAACTAACGATAATTAAGCAGAAAAGTATGCGAAGTGTGACATAAGAAAAACCCGTACACACAGAGAGCAAGAAATAAGGAAGATCGTAATGGAAAAGTGCAGAACGTTCTTCGCCAAAATAATATTAACAGAGACGTTTAGGAAAAGTTAAAAGAAATAACTTTCAGTTCCGTTTATTCTGGACACAGAGCACAGATGGCCAGACTTCCCGTTTTTAAAGCTAAGAAACAAAGGGATCAATAGTTAATAACCAAATCCATTACTATCCCTTACTACACTTTATATTATACTACATAAACAAAATTCATCAATGAAGGTTGTATCTTTTTGAATATTACTTAATTAATTAATATAACTATAATTACTAATCCATAATGTATACATATATTATCAAACATCAATGTTTAAAATCATATAGGTTAATAATCAAATTACTATATGATTTAAGAAGAATAGGATTATTTAATGAATTAAATTATTAATGATCAGTCTTTTACATTAGGAAAAATATGCAATAATAACAATATTTAAAATAATATAATCTAATGCAATCAAGCTTTGACAAAATTACCAAATTAATCATATTGACCCTAACTGTACTTAAGTCCAATAATTATTCATTATAATCTTCAGATCATAAAAAGAATAAATAAATAAAGTATAATAAAACTAAAAATTGACCAATAAATTATTTCAATAACTTTAAAGAAAGTTATTGAATAGGAATAGGAATAGGAAAATAGGAAAATAAGAATAAGGTTATTATTAACTTTTTAATATTTAATTTTTTTAAAGATGCACTGTAAATAAAGTGAGTGTGCATAGTTGTGCCAAAACAGTAATGTGGAACACACATGATGTAGTTGTGTATGACTGTTTCTACAATAAACAATATATTGTACAGTACAAGATGTATGGGTACTGCAAACAACAATAATGTGTATCACATAGGGAAATTAAGTGATGCATGACTGTTCATGCAAGACAGTATTTGTAGATGTTAAGTACGGTATAACAAGCTTGTGACATTTTTATAGCAGATAGAAGGTGATTGTGGTTAACTATGTAATTTTAAACATAATTGCGTGAGGAATGAGGGTGGTTGTGTGAGGAAAGAAGCTGGTCATGTGCCTGTTCTAAGCCAAATATTTTATACACCCCAAAGCTATCTTCCTTTTAAAAATATTTTATAAAATACTGTATTCACATGATGTTCACTCTTGCATCTTTATGTAGAATGAAGCTGCTGTGTTAAGAGCTCCCTCGTCTGGTTTTTCTGCCATTTATTTAGCAGATTTAGATATCTACCCACAGGCATTAACCTTTTTAATACTAGCTGGTACTTTAATTTAATGGTTTTATGTCTTTGCATTTCTCATATTATTCCAGCTGTAATAATCAATTTTGGAAGTGGGTTTCCGTAAATTAATTTACCCTTGTTGCACACTTAAACTGCAAAATTCACCTAAAAACCTAAACAGTACCCTAGGGTTGGCATGGATTTAACAAAAAGCTGTAAACATCTCTTTTACATTTTGGTCCATGTTAACATAAGTGAATCATGCCATTTCTGTTGATTTCCCAAGTGCACTTTGATTTTTCATGCTGCAAATATACCCTTTTACCAAATCCTAAATGTGTCCTACTGAATTCAGATTCAGTGACTGGGAGGGCCAGAGAAGAACACTGAGCTCATTAATCAAGCTTGAAACAACTTTTTGCTTTGTGATGAGGTGCATTATCATGCTGAAGCAGCCATTACAATATTTGCAAAACAAAGCGCATAAAAAAATATACCAAATTTTTCAAGGAACATTTCTTGAAATATGTTTATTTGTACATTATTTTTCACATAACACTCAAAATATCTGGGATACAAAGAAAATGTTCAACTGAGGTGCACAATGAAACAGTAAATAAATGAAAATGAGGCTATGTCATTGTTAGCAGTTATAGATGGTTGCTATAGAATGCAGTCTTAGGCCACATGTTTATATCTACATATAATGAACAGAAAAATAATAGGGCTTTAACTTAAATTTCATGCAGGATGGCTGTATGGAACATTATTTGGCCCACTAAGTAGTGTTCTTGAAAATAATTATAAATGAAAATATAGGTAAATTATAAGTAGGGAAACATTAAGGAGAATGATGTAGAAATGTAACCACTTGAAAACATTTTAACAACAGCAGACAAACAGTTTTGACCTTCTTTTCAGTACAAGTTTATACAATTAACTCCAACTTTTTGCCACATTTTACATAGTGAAATATTTTCCTTAGGATTTAAAAAATGCCAACCTTTTTTAAATAAGCATTTCTCTAGCAGAGCCTCTTACAACCCAACTATTTTCACTTTCAACATCAGTATGAAATTGCCTATGCAAGCGAACCTTCAGTGCTACACCACAATAACATTTGTTCTTAACACACAAAGATGGTTTGGAGCAATGATATTCAAGTATGTTTGAAACTGAAATATAATTTTTGTTTTTTTGTTATATAAAGATGGCAAAAGTCCAGCATGTCAGTTTTCCTGTGTGGTGAAAAAGAAGAAAAATATAAAGCATTTTATTTGCACGTGATCACATTTTTAAAATGGGCTTTAAATGGGTCCAGCCCCAAAGGATCTGTAACCTGTACAGATTACACACAAAAGTAGTGACTACAACCATGCATTAAATGGCTTTTTTTGGGGGGGGGGGGGGGGGGGGGTTGTAACAAAAGGCTTCTTACAAGGACTAACTGCTAATTCATCTCATTTGTTCCTGGCAGCAAAAGAGTAAAATTGGTAATGCTGCTTCTAAATACATGCAGTTGAAACCAATCTGTCTGTAGGACAAAGGCATTGTACATTAGGAAAAAAGAAAATTACAAAGTGCAAAAGCCACCTGCATACATCAATTGCTGTCTGTGTATATCTGTTCATTAATTTACTGCATATAAGTTTCACACTGACATTTAAAAATCTGAAACTTCAAAGTCAGCACATAAATGAATAAGAAAACTGGAATACCACAATGTTATCTTACTTCAGGATAATTATTATAAATTTGATTGAGGATATAAAGGTACCTTTCTTCTCCTTGCATTAATACATTTTGGTGTAATATAGTCCAATAGAATTGTACATATATTTTTACAGAATGTAGGAAGAAAGAAAAACATGACTGTGGTCTTTGCATTTAGCAAAAAGGCAGATTGTATGGCCTCATCTCCAATTTGATGGGTAAAAACATATCACGTTAACACTACTTCTATGACAGTACAAATAAGTGTCCTTCAGACTTTATAATGGAGCTCTATCTTCATTATAATATTGAGCAGTCCAGGAACAACAACTGGCCCTTTTAATGCTTCAGGTGGTTATGCAGGTGAACAACTTGAAGTGTAGAACTTTGGCTTGAATAAACAGATTAAAACAAATAATTTACAAAATGAAGGAAAAAAAACCTAAACATACAGAAGCGCCTATTAAGTAGTGAACAAATTCTTAAACAGAAGCTAGTCACCCCACCAGCAAACACATATCCATACAAATAAGCACAATTGCACCTCATTTGTAATCTTTAAATTTTCACAGCTTAAATGTAATGCAAAATCACAACAGGCTTTCTTCCCAACCACAGAGGCTGAATTTACCGGTAGTGCTAATGAGTTATTGTGGTTCTAACACAAATGTAAATACAAAGGAATATTACATCATTAGTAATTTGGAGGTCAGTTGGTCTGGTTTTAATAGCTAAACCAAAGCGTTTTGTAATGCAAGATCAATTTGTTACAGACATAAATTGCACTCCTAATTTTTTATTTTTTTATCTCACATAAGTTTTAATGCACAACGCTGAACCTGCTCTGGTAAAATACATAGCAGTTTCTTAAAAGAGCTTTGACAGATTTTGCATGGGATTTGAAAGTTACTTACACTTTAAAGCATTTTAATCACCCCAAGAGTAAACTGCAGACAGCACACCTGACAGATCCTCAGCACATGTGGCTGTGTACTGCAGGAAATTAATCAAGAGGAAATCAGAAACAGCAAAGTGTGTGTTGAAGATATATACAATAGACATGTAGTACTACAGAGTGTAATTTTAGTGTAAATGCTAAACGTGTCAATGGCTGACTCATTCTCAGCAATCAAAATTATTTTTCAACATCAAACATCCATTTAATCAAGGGTTTATTCCCTTTCCATACAGTGGAATCTATTTAGCACCATTCTTAATTCCTTACAGAACCAATACAGTTGTTATCCAACACACTGGAAGTGAGGATAAGTGCAGAAAATAAATAAACCTGCCTGGTTATCGCTAGTGGAAAATAGAGCAACTGCTCTGAAGGTAAAGTGTTCACTAAACTGGTTTTACTAAGCACCAAGGTATGCTCTACTGTTGCATGCAGTACACAAAAAGGAGGTCTTTCAGGAGCATTCAGCCACAAAGCATCAAGTTACATTAAGGCTTTATATCACTCGCTTGTCTTTACCTGTGCTGGTCTAAAAAATATTCAAAGGAAAATTCGACTTCACACCGAAAAAAGAACAAGTAACTTTGATTTGAAATATGTTTGCCTTTTCCTATCTTGAGTTCCATTACATCTCTTGTGGCTGCTTTTCTGTGATCATGATAAAGCAAAGAAACTGCATGATAAGTGAGGGCCAATGTATAACCCTTTGGACTATTTGTCATAATGTTTCATGTTAATGTTTAATGGCTGAGGTTGTGAGCAACAAGGATTAACATTCCTTCTCGAGATTCATAAATAGGGCAAATTAAATCATACATCCTATCCAAATTCACTTAAGCTCTGCATTAATCAAAAGTAGTGAAGTAGGTGAAGAAGCAAAAATTTATGTTTGTAGTGATCTAGGGCAATAGCTTCCAAGAAGCAAGTGTTTATGCAAGAGTATGAAACACGCCATCTCCTTTACATTTGCTACAGAACCCATCCTTCAGGACGCAGAACAAATAAAATTTCTACCCTGTATAATATACGAGCTCCTCAGAGGTTCCATGCATATTTGAAGGCATTTGTACTTGGAGGAAGACATGAGAATTCCAAAGTGCGCCCTAAAATAAAGACCACTTTATGCTGACCGCTTTATGTTGTTTTTTTTTTCTCAAAAATGAAAAATTAAAATAAAATAACATTAAATAAAATAACCATGGTCTCTCCCAGAAAAGAGCAGCAAGAACAAACCAAAAAAAAAGAGACAGTACAAAACTACAGGCAACAATGTACAACCATTCTGGACAAAGATTAGAGTTAGGTTTTCTTCTGTATGGATGCCAAAAAAAGGAGATTGAAACAGAAGAAAAATATTTTGGATTGTTTAGTGCTCTGAAGGTTAGTTGAGGGCAATTTTTTACCCCACTTTGAGGTCTGGGTGCCATGTTTCTATTAGCAAAGACAGGCCAGTAGGTTCTGGGCAGGTGGTCCTGTCCTGGCTCAAGCACCTCTCATATGGGGTCAGTTCTACTCCAGCTCAGTTCTGGGCATGGTGTCGAATAGTATGGAAGATCCAGTCCATCTTTGTGGTCCATCCACCATGGTGAGCGTCATTCATCTGCTTCATGAAGTAGTCCAGAGCCTCCTGCTCAGTTTTATCTAGTGCCAGGGTCTTGCGGATGTAGGCTATGTCATCGAATGATTGCAATTCTGGCATGCCAGAGCCCAACATCATTGAGAACAGATTGATAAAGAGGTTTGCATGCTGTCGGATAGCCAGGTATGCCTTGTAGCACATCTCCTGAAACCTGCAGGGGTGGTATTTTAAAAAAAGAAAAGAAAAAAAAAAGTCATACTCAATTCAGTATGTGCATCCCATATGGTAGAAGTGAACCATTAGCTAAGTTTGTTTAGAAATAATAATTATGGCAGATGAGAGAGGCCTGTGCTGCTCAGTAAAATGTAGCTTTTTTTTTTACTGAACAGCGCCTTGTTTTAAAGTGAGTGGACTAATATAAGAAATGGGCTACATTTAATTACTCATGCTGAATTCAGCTGTGAAAACTACTGAATAAAACTAAGGCATAAGTATTAAGTATATAAATGTTTTAAGAATATATTTCATATTTTACATTCCACAGAGTAGACACAGTTTCCTTTGATGACAGCTTTAAACAGCTGAAAAATGAACTGAATGATGAACTGAATGATTGAATGCCCAGTGTGTGAGAAATATGTCATCAAAGTTAAAGGTGAGAACAGGGGTACAGTATGTTTTGTTTATTTTTTGATTCCTTCAGTATTATTCAACAAAGCAAAAATTATGGGCAGGTG
>JAOVVB010000004.1:18540054-18560580 GCA_028570985.1 Heterobranchus longifilis | reverse complement strand
GTTACTCAAGCTTAATTCTGGCATACCCACGATTTGATGGAGTCACAATACGCACTGGACAAATCCTGACTTCCGAATTATGACTAGTTCGAGAATTCAGTCTCATCTATGACCGATTTGATCTTCATTGCTTGTGAAATCAAGCCAGTCCATGATTGGCGAGACTTAAATTAGTGTTTCTTTATTGAAGTTTAACTAAAAAATATTATTATTAATAAAATATTTATTCATTATTGAAGTACAAGGTCAGTGTTTAACTAAAACATTAGTAAATATCGCAAGCTAGTTTTAATTATGATGTTTTAAACAGAAACTATTTTTTTTACATATACATATTTGTTAGTCCTATGTCAGTAGGTCATGAATAATGTGACAGCACGCAGTTCAGACTTTTATTTCCGTACATACAACTAGGTCAGACTTAAACGAACAGACAAACTGCAAACTTCAAAGATAATGTGACCGGGTTGCTCATTCAGACATAAAGATAATATTTCCAGATGTCAGCAGATAAATGGAATGGAGGGCATTGTCTGAAAAGGAACAAATCTATACACGTGTTGACCAAGAAGCCCTGTCTGTGTTACCCATTCAGGCCAAGCACAGCAGGTTCTGAATGTAACCCACAACTGTAGGCTAAGAATATACTGTCTGAGCCCAACCGTAACAAATCTGCAACCAAACCTGAGATTTGTTATGTACTGGAGTGTTCATCAGAATTCCAGTAAACATAAATGAAATAATAATTTTTTAAAAATATGATAACCCACAAATAATAAAATTTAGACTAGAGCTAACAACTTTACCATTTTCTTTTATACTAAAGGCCACAAGTCATTCTTTGTAGCATGATCAAGCCTAAAAGTTACCCAAGCACAACCAAAGTCTGAAACATTTAAGAAATTAGAGATGGGAGGGGAAAAAAATCAATTTGGTGATGTATCGAGATTTTTTGTTTTGTTTTGCCAATTCATGTATCACCACACTGACTCCAAATTCCATTTTTAATTTATAAGAGTATATGTTTGCCTTTAAGGTGATGAAACATCACAGTTTCTCTATGATCCTACAGGTGGCGTGCCCTAAACTGTTCACACATTGACAGGCCTGTGTAGTAAGAGACACGTTTGTTTTGAATTGTAACAAAAAGAGATTTTTAAAATCATGATACAGAATCACAATACAGATCAAATCAGCACCTAGATATCAGATGCTCCCTGGTGAGTCACATCCCTGTGAGAAATTATCCTTGAACTCGATGTGAACCTACAGGTACCATCAAGTTTAGACAGACATTTTTGACTATGCAACTCACTATTACAACAAAAAAAAAAAAAAAAAAGGGTGGAACAACAAAAGATTGGGAAACAGCAAAATCCCACTTCACTTATAACAAATTCATCAACTTCGTAGTTATAGTCTTAGTGAATACTTCACTCAGTGCTGGCTCAATAACAAAACAATGTGTCATCCAACAGCTTACAGGAAGAAGGTACTATCTGACTCACTCTACAATTAAAAGAATGTAACATTCAGTGATAGGGAAGATATTGCTCCTCCGCATGGGGCCAAGAGTATTTGGAACGTCGCACAGGAAGAAACAGACTTGTTTTTCCCACCACTGTAACGAACATCAGCCAATTAGTCCAGCAGAAACAAGTGGCTCTCAGAGTGTTATTAAAAAATAATTTGAAAAAAATAATACATTAAAAAATAATTAAAAAAAACTAATAATAATAATATTTACATATATACATATATACACACACACACATATATATATACACATTGTAGAAGCAGATATCACACACATGATTAAAAAAAGTATAGATTATCACTCATCATCACTCTACTGTCTTCGAGTAGTCTTAAAGTGTGTGTGTAACTTTTACATAGTTTATCAGTATGTGTGAAAACTGGGAGGATGTCCTGGGTGGACTGATATTCACTGAAGGACGGGTAGGAAGTGCTGTGTATATGTTTTCTGTAATAAAACCAAAATAAAAAGTGAATTATAGTGACAGCAAATTATTCTTACCATAGAGCAGCTTTAGAGTAAAGTGTAAACAACCATCCTCATGTTGGGAACATCAGCGGAGTCAGCCTCCTATTATAATTCATTCCTGGGGTGCAAGTGCAGTGTTCTGTTACGGGGGAAACAAACACCTTCATAATAAACCAGCCGCTTTAATCCAAACACCAGACAGAAAGATTTCTACTACTAAAAACACATTACCACTATAGACAGCTAGGCGAGAAAGAAAACAAGCATGCACTACGACATTAGACACCGACCAAAACAATAACTCGAGTCGACAGCTTACTTTAGACATTTACGAAAACCAGTTTTAAAATTAGTTTTCACATTTAAATCTTAACAAGTATTAGAAATGACTTTTATTACCGTTTATAGGTGTATTTTGCTAGTATTACACCCGCCTTCGGGATTTATCTTGCCAAGCTAGCTAAAACGAAATTAGCTAAGCGAACCGGCTGGCCAAGTCATGTCCCGCGTCAAGTAAAAAAAAAAAAAAAAAAGGAAAGAAAGCAAGACTCTAAATCTATTATGTATTACAAATAGTTGTATTTGTCGGAAAACTACTTACTTTTCGTCCTTACTAAACATCATTCTTCATTGAGGTGAAAATATGTAAAACATGTTTATACCGTCTATCACCAGTAATCATCCAGCTACATGACTAACCCCGACGCCCGAGCTCGAACCTTGGCGAACGAAGCTAGCACGCTAATTAGAATGGGAGTGTCCTACCGAAAACACTAAATACAATTGAATTAAACTAAAGCATAACTGAGATGTGTTTTTATTCAGGTAGCTAGATTAGACAATGAACCCCAAACGGCATTTTATGTTTTTTTAATCTCGGTATGACTATCACATACTTAATTTGCCGTTAGAGCTGCGGTAAGCATAAAGCAGCCTATCGGCTAACCAGAGGCGCCAATTAGCCACCAAGCTAACCAGCTAACTAGCCAAAGATTCGTGATTCTGATAACTTCGTGTCCAAATTCGGAATTCATAAACGATTAGTGGATCAAATAGCTGCTCGTTTGGTTAAATTCTGACAATTGCTTGCGGCTAAATAAACAATGAGGTTCAAAAGTTATGAGCTAGCGGTTATGAAAGAGGTAAGGCACCGTTTTTGTGTGTAATCCGCTCTTCGTGTTCCCTCCTCCGGTATCAGACGCAACTCCACCACGCAGACGCTTCTTGGGCCTACCCGGCCCGGCCCGATAGGCGCAGGCTCTCCATAGCAACGACAGACAGCTAATCTCGTTTGTCTTCTTACAGTAGAAACCACGCATTACTGTACACGAACGAAGTACATAATCTCTCCTACATGGTCTTTTGTTCCAGGAATGAAGAAACAGCTGTCATAGATTATCTCGTAGAGGTTACTTCATGTGAATAAGCTTGAGAAACCATGAAAAGCAGCGTAGCAGGTCTCGATGGAGACGCGGTGTGAGCGAGGAGACGTGCTGTTGTGATAGGCTAGCGAGAATGTTGTGATTTCTCAGGAAACTTCGGTGAACTCTGCTGTCTGTCCCTAGCATCGACACACACTGCAGGGGAAAGATAACACGGACACGACTGTGATGTAATGCGGCATAATAAAAACGGCACGTGGACGATCCACCATGCATTATTCCACTGTTTACAGCGATGTGATAAACACAAAGAGAGTGCAAAGTGAAAGCAAATTTCTGTGATGTCAAGTTTGAGAATATTCTTTCATTTAAACTCTCAGACTTGACAGTAAACTCAAAACCCATCTTGTGGATATGAACGTATCTTATATTGTACTTAGAAAATGTACTACATGTAATGTAACCTATGTAACACAATGTAACATAATAATCTGGTGTAATGTAACATGTAACACAATGTAACATAATAATCTGGTGTAATGTAACATATATGTAATATAACATATGTAACACAAAATGAAACATATAACAATAATCCATACTGTAGCATATGTAATACATATTGTAACATACTGTATGTAACATTACATAATCTAATGCACTGTAACATACTATATACTGTATGTAATGTAACCTAAATAACACATGAGGTAACATCTAATAATCTGAGAGGGTGAAAGTTTGCAAAAGTTGTATTAAACAGGTATATGCAAACTTGGGATCCGATTGGAATTTGTTTGTTACTTGATAAGAGAAAAATAAAAACAATGTTTAGTCAAGAATTGGGTTGATTAGATTTTATTATTATTGTTGTTGTTAACAACAAAAATAAATAAACAGTATAACTTTCTGTATGTTTGTCTGTTCGTTTAATAGTTTCATGGTTTAGTTCACCGACTTATTAAACTGAAGTAATTGACAGAACTGTTAATCACATTTCTGACTTCTTTTCTCGGTAGGAAATGGACTGTACCAATCCATAGTAGAGGAGGGGGTCTGTTTCAGGAATTCCACGAAATTCACACCAAGCCTTGTGCATTTCGTCGTCTTTTACAGGTAGTATTTTAAGACTACATCATACGGTGAAAATGTAGGGACACCCGAACAGGACTGTGTCCCCAGCACTCTTCCTGCCAGTCCTTCTTGATCGTCCCTCCTTTGCCTTTCCTAGAGGCTCAAGCCCAGTGTGGCTGGAAGAAGTTGGGCTGCGAGCTTTGAACGATGCGACGAAGATGGCGATGAACGGAAGGAAAGAAGATGCGCTATATGAGAGTGCGGATTACTGCGATATCTATCATCTCCAGCATGTAACTTACGGAAACAGCAGCGGGTATTTCGCTCGGCCAGGTACAGTAGCCTACAGCGTTTATGCGCTGCGGAGCCTAAATCAATGATGCACTGCATCATTTTAAAGGTGCAATACTGAAAATGCAAGAGATTCTTTTTTACACACTGCTGCCATTTAGTGTGTTGTGTAAACAAGCAATATAAATATAAAAAATAGCCTATCTATAATGCAGCTGTGGGCTGATGTTTTTAATCATAGGCTTTTTCATTGCATATGCTATATGGTCATGTGTGACTGATGAATGCAGGAATATCATGATGCAGTTCCCCTTCTGTGTGCTTTTCCCACGTTTGGACTATTCAAACTGCACTTTTCCTTAAATTAATCAATCACCACATTATTAGCTCTCTTCAGTACTGAGCATCTGAACATATTGGTTCCTGAATGTTAAATTGGCCTTTTGTGTAGTGAAAATTGTAATCATCATGAAACTAAACAAAGTGGCAAGGTGGTGTAGTGGTTAGCGCTGTGGTCTCGAACCTCCAGGGTCGAGGGTTTGATTCCCGCCTTGGGCGTCTTGCACCTCTAGGGTTGAGGGTTCGATTCCCGCCTTGGGTGTCTTACACCTCCAGGGTTGAGGGCTCGTTTCCAGTCTTGAGAAGTACCTCTGGAAGTACGTGGATTTTGTGACCCTGTACGGGATAAGCGGTATAGAAGAGGATTGAATGAAAATGGACGGATTCATGTTCCGGTTAAGATCACAATCAACATCTAATAACATGATCAGAGTTGTTGTGTGTTGATAAGGGATTCACAATTATTAAAGTGGAATGTTTATATAAAGTATATAAAGTGTATCCAACATGCAGTATGAGATTTAAAGTTGGTTTGGATGCCTTGAACAGGATTCAGGCCAATACCTCCTGCTTGAACTAGAGAATTTCCTCCAGGCTTAAAAATTACATTGGACACCAGGTTACATGTGTCAGACGTCAGATGGAATGGCGGAGTAAGGTAAAACCTTCACTTTTTATGCCTAGAATTTTTTTTATGTCATTAGACATTGGACTGCAGTCTGTTTCAATATTGACAGTCAGTGTCATGACTAAATCATCCACCTGGATTATGCTGCTTTCCTTGCCGTTAGGAAAGTTTTTCCTTGCAGCCAGTCAGTAGAATCACAGTGAAATTTCTAAATAAATGGGATCTGTTTGTGTTGCCGTAATACTGGTTGTTGTCTGAAACACAAACTGGAAACAAATATCTTTCAAATGTTCTGTAAGACAAGCTGCAGTGTCAGGTGCTTTCTACCTTTACCTTCTCATGTACTCATTGCATCTTGCATTATAGATGCCTACGGGTACAGCCTTTAACAAAATGAAAGATTTTTTATCCTCTTCCCTTATTAGTGTTGTTGCAGTTGCATTCTTGGTCTGTCTGTAAATTCAAGTAATTTTTGCAGCCTGACTTAAAAAAAGTATAATCTGACCTTAAACCATGGCCACATATCTTCCTCCTTGGGCTTGTTAGGGCCCAAGCACTATGACATTAGCACGATGATGACATGACTATGACTATGATGACATGACACAGCTTGCAATTTGCTGCCAATAGGCCGTCTGTGAGTCTGGGCCCTAAATGTGGCTTGCCTTCACAGGAGATTTCGCTTCAAAGCTCATACACACTTGCACATATACATGTCAAACTCGGATCACTATGCATGTCATGGGCTCAACTCAAGACAAGGTTAAATATTTTGGGTCATTTGCAAACTGCACATTTTGCACATCAGCACTATTAAATACACACACTACACATCCTACATAAACACACACACACAGACACACACCCCACACAAACGATGACCAGCCCAAGCACCTGCGCCATTATAATCGCCACCAAATCCGGCCCACATTGAGTGGCATCAGAAACCGGGGCTTTTTAGAAGTCTTAGCATTCTCAAAAGGCACACAGCTGGCAACGACACACCAGAAAGTCACGTCCAGCCGTGATGATGACTTAAATTTACGCCATATTCAGTGACATCAGCATGCTAAAAAGGCACACAGGTTGTGCAGTGCACCGGTGTGGCATTGTCTTTTTGGACGTCATAACCTGCTCAACAGGCACATATACTGTAAGTTGTGTGGTGTGCCCGCTCATCATTGCTTGCAACCATATATTCTAGGTTTGTATTCTCTGATGACTAAGAGATATCACATTTTGCCTTCTAACTCACAGAGTGGAGGAATAGGAATGACTTTAGCATGGTTCATTTTGTTCCAATTAGCAGAAAGCTTGAAACAATACAGGAAATGGTCTTCCAAAGCCTTATCATTTGAAATCATATATATGTATATATTTAGTTGACCTAGTTAAGCATGCTCTTTCTTTAATTTTAATGAATTGTCCTATGTTTACTCCTGACAACAAGCTCTTTTGGCACAGAGACATTCTCTGTCCATTGGACTAGAAACAAATAGTTCTTTACATTCTGTTTTCGTCCTCTACCCTATACCTCTACTCTTCCCCAAAACACAGCTGCATATTTTCTGGAATAACACGGACTATAACCAGAGCCAGGAATATTGCACAAAACAGAGTTGTGGGAAGTTGTGATAATATCTTTATAGGAAAATGTACAAAAGAATAATAGTGGGCTGAATGTGGAAGCATTATTTCTCAATGAATTGTCCACACCATTGTAGGTTGTTACTCTCATGGACAAAGCTCATTTTCTACCATTGGATGCATTCAGCATAGTCAAAAGGTGTATTCTGTCCACAACACTGTTAGGGAAAATGTGTTGAAGTGATAACCACATGACAGCCAGGACCCAGCTTTTCAAAGCAGATCATTGCCCAACGCATCATATTGACTTCGACGGCTTACCTTCCGTCTGTGATGCACTCTCGTGCCATCCATTCACAAGATAAAGTGATGCACACATACACCCAGCCATCCACATGATGTAAAAGAATGTGATTTATCAGACCACCTTCTTCTATTTTTCCATAGTCCTGTTCTGATGCCCATTGTAGGAACTTTTGAAGGGAGACAATTCATCCCCACATGCACCAATCTGCAATTCACTGTGTGCTCTGACATCTTTCTATTATAACCACCATTAACTTTTTTAGTAGTTTGTGCGACAGTAGCTCTACTCTGAGACAAGCTAGCCTTCACACCTTGAACGCATCAAAAAGCCAATGACCCTGTCGCCGGTTCACTGGTTAATTTCTTGAATCATTTTTGGTAGATACTAAATCACTGCATATCTGGAACACCACTTAAGACCTGCTGTTTTTGGGATGCTCTCATCCAGTTATCCATCCATCACAGTTAGGCCGTAGTCAAAGTCACTTAGATCCTTATGCTTGCATTTCTCCTGCCTGTAGCACATTAACAGAACTGACTTCACATGCAGCTTAATATATCCCACCCCTTGACATGTGCTATTGTAACAAGATAACCCTTATTATTCCTGTCACCTCTCAGTGATTTTATTGTTATGGCCAATCGGTGTATATACACCCCAAGAGCACTTTATTAGGAAAACCTGTACACCTTTTCATTCATTCATGGCAACAGTGAAGTGCATAAAATCATCAGATAATATACAGATATGGGGTAGCAGTATCCGGTAGGTTTCACCTCAACCAACAGAATGGGATAAATGTTATTTTAAGGATTCTGGTGTGGCATGATTGGTGGGGCCAAACTATTATGAAAATTTTCCATAATGTTTCAATTATGGAAGAATCTTAGAATGACACAATAATGAAAAACCACAGACTGAGCGGAAGTTGTGCAGAAAGAAATACCTTGCTGATGATAGAAGTCAATGGAGAATGTGCAGCCTGGTTCAAGCTCACAGGTTCAGGGTTCCCAGTTAAATCTTGAGTTCTGTCTGTGTGAGTTTCTCATGTTCCCATGTGTCCATGTGGGCTCCTCTACATCTGCAGTTTTCAAACACCTTACAATAAAAGATGGACCAGTCAGTTCTTTCCTTCTTTCAAGTCATCCCAGGGTTGGCTTCAGTTAAACCTGACCAGCCTAAAGCAATGAATGAATCAAGTGAATTTCTACTTTTAAAACCAATCTTGACTTGAATGTTTCTTTTCAGGTCCAGAATGTGTCCTGAAGCCTCCTCTAAACCTAATGGGTCAGCAGCAGCCTCAGTCCTTCCAGCCCATATCTCCTACCCAAACTCTTGGTCCAGCACCTGTTCTGATGCCTCCGGAACCTCTCGCTTTTCCCCATTGCAGTCCCCTCTCTGCCAAACATCCCCCTACCCTTCAGCTGTTCCCAAACCCTGCCATGACAGCACCCTCTGGCTCCAGCCCCATGCCGCCTGAGAGCGAGTTTCAGGCAACGGGCAGTGATCAGGACACTGCACTAGAGGACCTATGTAGACCTCTCTACTGCAAACTGTGCAACGTAACACTAAATTCACCCCAGCAGGCACAGGCACATTATCAGGTAAAAATCACGTACTGATATGTCAGTAAGCATTTTTCTTCCGGTTGTACTGGGTATGGTTGTGTATGTGACAAATAACACGTTAAATTTGAATTAAATGAACAATAACATGTTATAAAAGCTCAGTATTTAGCTGCATTTAATGTTAAGGAATACCTATAAAATTATTTCTCAAGCTATATCAGGTATAAACAGGCATTTTTGCATCAGTGTTTTGTTTCTATCTTTCAAAATAAAAATGTAATTTTAAAAAATCTTGTCAAAATTTTCCCTGTGGTTCAGAACATACTGAATATTATTTGAAAAGAAAAGCTTCACAGTATCAATAATTGTATGTTTCCTTTGTTAAATGACAAAATTTTTTACAATATATGTATTATTATTTAATCTCGTGGCGTTTCAATAGCTTATTATTACTGTATGTGTTGATATGTAATGTGATGTGCCTTGTATTGGGAACTACTGTTACATTTAAGTATTCAACAGCATTGTGGTGTCAGAAACTAATAACAATACTCATAATACATGAACTACATTCTTCCTAACAGATGCTTTTGTTTTGATGCAGGGAAAAAATCACAGCAAGAAGCTAAGGAATTTTTATGCTGGCAGTCAACAGCCACCGCCTATACGAATACCAGAGGAAGTAGAGCCTGTTTCACAGCAGTCCCTCTCCACTCCACCTACAGAGACTGGCACTGCAGTGGGCAAGCCGGTAAACATCCACCCACATATGTCTTTTTCCCCTTGCATATTCAACACCACCACCTGCTTTTCATTCATTTAATTCAATTCTCTACTGTATAGTTCTCCACCCTCACCCTAGCAAACGTTTGTTATATAACTCAATAATAAGTTATTCAGACAGCATATATACCCCTTTTATAGTATTATGAAGAAAATCATATAATTTCGCATTGAAATATTAGACACAAAATGGTTTTTTTTTCTTCTTTATTGTAAAGATGCTGCATTCTGTACACTCAGCTGGAAAATATCCAAAGTTTTAATTGCACATTGATCATGTGGTGTTACTCTGTAAGCCTTCGTTCATTGAAACCAGTGCGATAGTAATCAGAGCCGTTCTCGCATTGCTTCTCCCCCAATGCAGGCGTCCTTTATCGGCCCCAGCAGGGTCATCCTGGCCACAGAGAATGACTACTGCAAGCTGTGTGATGCGTCTTTCAGCTCCCCCGCTGTAGCTCATGCTCATTACCAGGGCAAAAACCATGCCAAACGGGTTCGGCTTGCAGAAGCTCAGCACAACGGCAGCTCCTCGTGAGTGTCTTCATGCCACTGAACATCAAAAGCAAGAAAAAGTAAACATTAAGAATGACAATGATGTTGCTTAGTTTGGGACTAAGTAAACATTTACACTACTGTGTTAGGTTGAAGATACAGAGGAGGCTATGCTCAATGGACATATCATTTTGGTTAAAATGTGGATTAAAATGCTGCTTCTACTACTACTACTACTACTAGTACTAGTACTACTCCAAATAATAAGATTATGAAACGAAAATCGATCTACAGCTCCATGGCCCGTGGTTTGATCCTGGTTTGCTCCTGATCCTGGTTATTCTAGATGTAGAATTTCTCTCCCACCTCTACATGCTAATCAATAAGCACCTCTAAATTGCCATTAAGTATGAATTGGTGTGTGAAATTGCTCATGGTATCCCATTCCATGGACATTACATTCCAGTTGTATTTATACCCCTCTGACCGGGATCAGAAATACTGTAGTTACCGAACAATGGACATTTACTATGATCAACCCAGCCCAGAAGCGCTCCGTCTTACCGTAGGGAAATTTAAGTCAATGATACAATTTATACCTATCGGGGATATTTGCATAGCGGCAAATTGTTTTCCGTTTAGCTTTATCTTCTGCCTGTTTTTCGCCTGATAACTGGGAAGCACATTGAAATGTCTGGAGTGGGATAAGTTTGATAACTACTGTAGCACAAGACACCACATCCTGCTGTTCTGTTCAGCTTTTGATCATTTCAGCCTAATGAGCCTAGACTAGTTTGGGTATGCCATTGAGATGGGGTTCAAATAATCTTGTATTTTTTTAAAACTCTAAACAGTAAAGAATTGTCATGTATGTGTGTGTACCATGGTCCTTATAAGCTATTCAGTTTTTTTATTGAGAATGATATTTTTAGGGATGCAGCAGACCTCACGCAGAGGCGTTCCAGGAAAGAAGGGAATGAGTACAAACTGAGGAACTGCAGGACCTACTTGAGCAGTACTATGCCAGGTACGCAGAATTGTAACAGTGTTTATGGGCGCTTTTTATCAGTATATGATGTGTATGATGAATACAGTATGTGAATTTGAATGTCGATATATGCCTGTTTCTGTATGGATGTGTGGGTATATATCAGAGTCTTAATTTTAGAATAAATGAACAAAACACTCCAAACACTTGTTTTTACTTTGTAATTGACTTACAATATTGTGGCTGCTTTAGATAGCAGTCCATTTGTGACTGTCACATGCTTCCACCGTTGCATGGAGATTGGATTTAGTTTCTGGCCTGTGGTCAAGGCAGTGACGGTAAACGCTACATTTCTGAGCTGTGTTTTGGCAGCCGTATCTTTTTCAGCAGCTGGCTGCAGAGTTCAGTGATAGCTGCCTGTGCTGTGGGTACTTCACTATTCTTGCTAAACACAGTGCCAGGCCTTTGGTGTTTGCAAACCGATCTTCCAGCTCACGTCAGTCTGCCCCTTTGAGCATCAGCCGCATGGTGGCAGGTCTCGATCATACACACTTGCCCTTACTGACCTTTTCAAACACTCTATCCTCTCCCATACCCACACATACACATTTGCAGACTCCACATTTATCTTAGATGAATCACATGACACAGGGTACACCCAGGCCTTGGGTTTAGTTATATTTTGAAAATGCTGATCCAAAAATAGCGAGGCATAAATTCCATCTTAAAATAAAATGTGGTTTAGTCCCTCACGTCATTGTACAGTATATACATATGCAATAGTGATAATTACATTAACTTATTCAGTCAGGGTGTAATTAAAGAAAATATGCTTGTTAAAGAAGCAATACTTGCTGATGGAATTACACTATATGTCCAAAAGTACTTGGATACCTGACCATTACGCCTATATGACCTGACCATCACCCTTATGTAGACTTTATCTAAACTGTTGCCTCAAAGTTGGAAGCACAAAAAAAAGCTTTAAGGTTTCCCTTCACAAATAGGGAAAAGACATGACGTGGAAAGTTTGGAGTGGAAGAACTTGAGTTGCCTGCACAGAGCCCTGAACTTGACCACACTGAACACCTTTGGAACACCAACTACACTTTAGTCCTTTAGATCATCATCATGGCCTGACCCTCACTTGTGGTTTACCCATGCCACAAAATCTAGTGGAACATATTCCCAGAAAAATGGAGGTTATTAAAGCAGCAAACAGGGGACCAAATGTAAAAGTGGATGTTCAACAATCATATTTGTATGGATGTCAAACACATGATAGGTGTCCAAGCACTTTGGGCCATATCATGTTATTTTCATGGGGTAGTAAAATTTTTGAGATTTTGTCAACAAAAAGCCTTTGTTTTTTTCCCCAGTGCCACCTTTGGCTTGCTCAGAGGGTTTGATGAAATAAGATATTTGTCACCCACTGTTTTTTTTTTGTGCACCATTCTGTGTTAAGTCTAGAGAATGGAAATCAAAAGTTTTTGAAATACTGAAACCAGACCATCTGGTAACCACAACCTTGTCAAGTGACTAAGATCACATTTATTCCCATTCAAATATCTGAAGTTGACATCAACAGCATAAATGAGCACAGGTATAGGTTCACTGTAAGAGTACTTGTGTTGTTTGCAGATATATTGCCTGCAGACGGTATTTTGTTCCGTAAGTACATTCATAATTTTTCTTGGATGTCAGTTTCAGGGCCATATTACAACCCACGACCAAGGCAGAGAATCCCACGTGACTTGGCCATGTGTGTGACTCCAAGCGGGCAGTTCTATTGCTCCATGTGCAACTCAGGTGCTAGCGATGAGGCTGACTTTCGCCTGCACCTGGAGAGCAAGCAGCACAAGAGCAAAGTATCTGAGCAGCGCTACCGCAGTGAAATGGAGAATCTTGGCTACACCTAGAAGTCTGTTCGTGAATAAAAGAAAAAGAAATCATCTGTAGGATTCTTCAAGTGCCCATATTGCTTTGTTACAGAAAGGTTGTGCAATTGCACTGAACAAGTCTTACATACTTTGCATGGAATGCTTTAATTCAGTGATACTGGAACAAAAAGAAAGCTACCTCTTGTTGAATTACAGGTCATTTTTATGTGAGATTGTACAGTATTGGATTCATTTATGGGAGCACCATGTTTTATGATACTTGATAAACTGGTCCCTCCAAGGAATGTTTTTTTTTTCTTCCATGCTGGGATAATAGTGAAAGACGGCAGCTTTTGCAAAGGTCATCAGGATCATAATGACTTTGATCAGTATTAAAGTTCTCGACTTATGAGGACTTCCAGTCCAAGTGGATCTGTGCAGGTTGTGGTTGAATTTCTTTTACGATTATGATCCAATCTCTCCTTACTTTGGCGTGGTGTACTTACGGTTTTATTGTGCATTGAATGAATTTTAATAAGTCAGAGGTAAACCATGCTACAGCCAGCCTTGGGTTCACTGTTTTAGTACAGGAAATGGATATTACAGGAAGTATAGAGACCCAGTCTGCCATCAGAAGGTAAGGTCACAACTGAGTTCAGGTTAGCTTCTTTAGAACCTGCTGAATGTACTGTGACTGCGATGACAATAACATTTCTTGCTGGATTTGCACAAAAAAAGGAGTTTTAATTTGAATATTTAAAAAAGTATTTACACCAATAAAGAGAGTATACTATTGTGTTAGCTTTATCTGGTGGCAAAACTCATACAGTAACGTCTCAATATAGCAGTCATGCACATTATGGTCCCTCCCTTAACTTCATAACAATTTTTCCCTTCTCAAACTACAGCAAACCCAAAGTAGCTATTTTTATAAAGGTGCGTTTGGGTCAGTCCCTTTGCGCACCCCTACCTCGCTCTTCTTAGATAGAGCGGAAACAATCGGCATCTGCCAAAACATTCAGTGTAATAAACTGACAAGTCGTAAAAAATATTACAATGTGTTTGTAGATGATGAATTTCTCTGCTAAGTTATGTGAATGTTTAATTCATTTTAAATCCACCCCAAATCCAATATGTTGGCTGTTTAATAGGTAGCTACCCTGTACACTTATTGCTTACTTATTCTTTTTAAAATGGACACTGTACTGTATGTACAAGTAAAGTAAACTGGCAAATGATCTTATATACAGGAGGAATATCAATGATGGAAAACATTAAGGGAAAACTCCACCCTGAAACACACATGTAGGCATATAATGAAATCTTAATGTTTTTTTGTTTTTTTTAATGAATTTGTTGCTTGATGTTTTCTCTGTTCCTGTGAGACATTAGAGGCAGTCTAGTCCAGTTAATGTCAGTAATGTGAAATTCAGCACAGAAGTAGTGGCATAGCAAATGAATTCAATGCAGACAGCAACATAGCTAAATGGTGCAGCTTTGTTGAGTTGGGATGGGAAAGGGCCATTTACAAGATGACATAAAGCATGATGCCACTGATGGCAGTAATAGATGAGGAGGGGATAGAGCTGGAGAGACTAGAGGATTAAAGCACTGCTGCATCAGTTTCTTCGGATAGAGTTTATAAACAGGCTAAATCATCTGGTAGTCAAACAGCATTGTTGTTAATGTAGTAAATTAGTTCGTTTAGCTAGTTAAAAAAGAACTTTCTGATGACGTTTAAACTAAAACAATCAACTCAGAATTGTTCAGGGTGGAAAAGCTTGTACTTCAGTGTCATTGAATTCTATGAGCCATGTGCCTAAATAGTTGTTTACATTTGCAGAGAATTTATGTGTTTAATCAAGGCAATTGCAATATTATAGGCTGTAAGAATGCCTTCTTTTCATACAACTGCTGCCCATTCCTGTTTTTGTCCTTACCGAATTCAGCCTTGTTTAAACCATAGGTGATCTTTCTAATTACTCCCATTTTTGTTTTTGTTTAGTGGTAAATATGCATAATAATTTGAAGTTATATAAGCGTGACAATACTCATGGATGTGAAAAGAAGAAAAACACATTAAGAGCAGAAAAAAGCTGAGTCTTTGTAAAAAAAAAAAAAATCAGTTTCTCATATGCACAAAGGTGTTGCTAGTGTTTGCCGCAGGCTTTGCTGGCTTAAAGCCATTAACTTATTTCTGCTTGATGCACTAATATCATCATAACAGTACAAATGCTTTCAGGTTCAGTGTTGAAAACATCTCAGTTTTAAGCCTCTGAGAAGAAGCACATTTGTTTTTGCTGATAATCTTCTCACTGTGTTGATGTCGTGTGTTTTCATTTCATTCATTTCATTTATACTCTCTATACACAGCAAGGTTGAATGATCTCCCTAGTATTAATGATTCATGATGGCCGCAAAAATGTAACCTATAAAGACCTGATAAGGGTGATCTGGAGATGCTGTTTTATATTTTTCCACCAAGATATTGCTTCTAAAATCACGCCATGATACAGAAACATTTCACTGTTTTTCACTGACCAACTTTAATGCACAGCAATAATCTCTGGAATTGAATGGATGACTTGAACGAACAAGCAAAGCCCACAGGAGTGAATTCAACACTGTAGGTGATCATTTTTCTTTGTTGTTTTACATATTTATGTTGAATGTGGCAGAACTAATTTTAGGCATGCAGTGCCTCAGATCTGAGAGATTCTAAGCAAGCACTCTGTTGTTTGTTAGAGTTGCTGGACAGGCCAGGCGTTTCCTGTGCAGAGCAGGAAAGCAGGAAGCTGTGACCCCATATACAAACAGGCTTTCCCTAAGGACGCTGTCCACACACCGACTCATCTCGCTTCTCCCAGCCAAAACCAACAGTGACTTCCAAAATGGCCTCGCCGGTCATTTTTCTCTGAAACTGTGGGACTGCAGGCTTCCCCTCTTCATTTTGTGGAGATGCTGATGAATCGAAATAAGATAGTGCCTTCTGAAATGACACTTTTATTTCATGGATGCCTCCAGAAAGATGTTTTAGGTCTTGTCCATTCATGGTGCACTATGTGGCAATATTTGATTATTTTTTTTTCCTTTATAAATTATAATACTTAAATAAATAAATAAATAAAAACTACAGGATCACATATGTACTGTGTGTTTAGAGAGGGACATCGATCTTCACTGCATTAAAATGCATATGTGTAAAAAATGTTTCATTAAATAGGAGTTACTGTACTTTAGCACTTTGTACTCATTTTTACTTAGTCACTATGAAATAAGTCAAACTGCTAATCCACTTGTATTGACATTTCCGGAGTTTAACCTGTGTGTACAGTATAATAAGGTCATTATGATCTTGGTTTAAAGGCCCCACCCATGAGATTCCACACAGGCCACATTCTGTAGGCTGCACTTAGCAAGAGGAAGTCAGCTGACTGACTTGTGTGACTGTTTATCAACGATTGGACTGTGTGAATCCTGCATGCAACAGCAGAGGAAGTAACGTAATGCTAAAGTGCCAATCTAAAATCTAATCTGAACTTTTCTCAGAGCGTGTTATTCAGATTCTGCATTGTTAAATGTTTTACATCATGTTATTATTATTATTTATTTTTTTTCAAATTATCTTTCTCTACCAAAGATGATTTAACTGTTATTTACAGGTAACAAACAGACTTGTGTATGGTTAAAATCTTTCCAGTTAAACCATTTCCACATAATTTTGGTTAAATATATTCAGGTTTTCAAAAGGTTGATGTGTCAAGGTACATTATAGGCAGAAACATAAAAAGGATAAATACTGCCACACCCACGCTTAGATTATATCTGGGCCATCTTCAGCATAAAAAGGTTGCACAAGCCAGTGTTTGTTTTTGAACCATTTTCCCAAATGCCTTCAAGTGCTTACATTGTGAAATTCATTTGGTTCCCTTTTTTGAGTGTGTATGGGTGTGTTTCTTCTTTTTTCCTAGTATGGTTTGTCCTGTTCAGAAGCCACAGAAAACAAGCTCGTTTATCTATATTGATGGAGGGGGGAAAAAAAAGAATTGACTGTAATACTGCCAAATATTTCTGCCACTAACAATATCCAACCCTTAAATCTGCCTCATTTCACAATATCTGCCTCATTTCATATCTTACTAGCAGTTGAGCTAGGTTAAAGATTAGTGAGGGAAACTATGAAAAATCTTCCATATCATTTTGTTTGTATGCTGTTTTTTCCTTCACTTTATCCGCTGGTCTTCAACACACCTTTTTTTTTTTTTATATATATTTAAACTGGTGTACACTCCCACTCTCATGCAAATCATATTTAACAAAAAGTCATCAACTAACATAGTATTAACATAGTATTCAACTAATATTTGCAATAAGCAAAATGAGTGACCTCAGTAATTTCACATGAGGCATAATTGTTGGCTATGTGTGGCACTTTCGTATCCTTCATGACAATCATCTTGATCTTTTCTCATTTAACTATTAGTGAACACCAACCCCGTAAACAAAAACAGCTTGTGAATCAGACATGTTGGAAAAAGTGCAACCAAACAGGCGAGTCACAAGCAGGGGAAAAAAAATAATAATAATCCAAACATCATGTTGAGTGCCAGTGCTGTCAGTGGAGAACTACAATGACTGTTTCCAATGGACACTGGGCAATAAAGGAGTACTGGACAAATACAGGCCCTTTTTCATTACACTCATACTTTTTGGGCTTAACTCTGTTGACCATTTTTGTGATGAAGTGGCAAGGGCTACTTGAAGAAACTGTGCAATACAAAATACAAGCATTTCAGCACAACATATTTTGCATCTGTTAGAAGCCACAAGTGGATCAATTTATACTGTCTTGTAGTCTGAAATAAGTTCTACTGTTTCGGTGTACCTAATTAACTGAAACGTCAATCTATTTGCATATGAAACCTTTTTCGTTTTTTTCACATAAAACTATGTAAAATATTACTGGAGTGTCTCTTCATTGCTTTTTTTAAACAAAAAAAGTGGAATAATTATTGTATGCTGCCATGTAAACAGCAACCAACATCTTGATTATGGTGTGGCAGAATATTCCAAAATTTTAGGTTTAATCCTACTTTAATTCAAAATGTCTAGCTCAATAAGTTTACATTTTCTGAGCAGTTTAAGTTGAGAGTTCTGAGAGTTCTGAGTTGAGAACTAAGATTAGAATTTATCAGCTGGTGTATCAGATATTCAGCACAGTGAAGAATTCAATCCTGTTCAGGATAAGTAACATATTAACATGAAAAGCCCTCAACATATGGTAGGGTTCAGATCATCTGTACCATACGATAATTTGAAAACAGGTCTGTTATATAAAAAAACATTTTATGGCACAAAATTCAGGGAAAGCCTTTGGGAAACAAATCCAACCAAAAGGGCAGAGGACCAGTGGTGACAGCAGAGGGAGCCAGATCATCACAGAGACGTATCCAACTGAGAATACTTCAATGCCATAAGAAAACGGAAAAAAACATTACTGCGACGCCACACTCTTGTCCATTGCGTATTGTGAGATCAAATAAATTTAGGCTCTTGTACAGTATATCACATGTGAGTGTGTGGAGTGATCACTTATTGACATATCCTGCTAAGCTAAGGGCCACTGAAGAGATCGAGAGAAATAATTTCAATCTAAACTAAACTAAACTAAACTAAACTAAACTAAAGAACATTGTTGCATTTTCTAAATGCATGTCTGCAGTGTTTATCAATGTTAAAAGCTTGATTTGCATCTCATTTGATCCTCTGATTTCCCTTGAGCCAGTAGTTCAAGTGTTTATTGTCAACTGTAGCTGTGTGTGCGTGTGTGTGTGTGTGTGTGTGTGTGTGTGTGTGCGTGCGTGTGGAAACAGAATACATGATTCACATCACTAAATCATCTTTACTGTTTATGAAATGCTGTGCTCACATCACCAGGTGCTGACACAATAGGGCACCATTCCACACTCCCCCTTTTGCAGCCTATTATGTCTGGGGCGAATACATGGCACAATTTCCAGACCAACAGCTGATTTGATTCTTGTTGACCTCTAGGCTCAGTTGACCACGTCACAGATGGACAGACTGTACCTACTGTTAAAGCCAGGAAACAAACCCACTTTACACTAAGACACTATATGTACATCAGGAAACTCCATGGTATCCCGAAAAGTTGATACAGGATTATTTGTGCTACCAAGGGGTGTATAACACCTGATGACTGGGGTCAGTGGTGTTGCTATACAACAGTGTAATGATTCACAGCAATATTTGTCATGCTTCACTTGATTGAAGCCATAAAACTATGTCTGGTGAACACTTATTTAACCCTTTATATGAATGTAATTATTTGGACTTTTTACTGTAAATTAACTAATTTATTCTTATCCTAATTAATTTCTTTTTCTCATTGTTGTTGGGAGTATAAGATGCTGTGATTCATTTGGAAGAACAAACCATGTGTATGAAGGCCAGGTAAAATCCCTCTAATGCTATTATTTACTTATATGGCAACAGGCAAGAAAATGCGAAAAATTATGTTTTTTTGTCCAAAACTTAGTTTTAAGACATCATGGATGTATTTGATGAAAATTATTATTTAAAAAATATTTCTTAAATGTATTTATACTATATACACACACAGAGAAAAAAACTACAACATGAAAAATATATGCCTCTCTTCTGATCTGATAGCATAATAGCATCAACGATGGTGCGACTACTGACATCTTTAGAAGAAACATAATACTACACATTGCTGCCATAATTCAATTCAAGGTTTAAAAAAGGTAACGAAAATTGATAACTACTGTGTGTGTGTGTGTGTGTGTGTGTGTGTGTGTGTGTGTGTGTGTGTGTATATATATATACTCTAAAATATTCAACCTCTTATTGCAGCTGTTTGTAATTGTAACAGGTTGACAAAGCACAGGTTAGAGCGAGGTTTCAAATGTGTGTGTGTGCGTGTGAGTGTGTGTGCGTGCACTGGCAGTAAGCCCACCATCACAGTAATAAATCAGTAAAAAGGGAGCAACTCAAATAGCTCAACACAACTAATATAACAAGTGGTTTCTCCAAAGACAACACAAAATGCTACTTTTATTGACTACTACAGTATAAAAATTATTCAACCCCTTGATGAGAAACATCTCCAGCACTTAATAGAGTACTTAGTAGTTGTGTTGAGCTATTTAAATTGCTCT
>JAOVVB010000004.1:18514240-18529515 GCA_028570985.1 Heterobranchus longifilis | reverse complement strand
ATGGGTTGGGGGGGGGGGGGGGGTCACTGAATTTATGAACACTCCTTAGAGCCTCCTTGTCTCCAGCAGCTGGTCACCGATTGGCCTTTATAGCATATTGGAGACAACGGTGTTTGGGTCTTTTGCGCGCCTGTGCAGGTAACAAAGGGTAGTTTATTTGAAGTCCATTTTTGAGTGTGAGTAGGGGGGTGTGGGATGGGTGGAAACCACATTTAAGATGAAAGCTCATTTCAGTTCATTTATTAATGATCCTTTATTCGCTTGTTCATTTGTTTATGAATTGTTCTGTTTAGTAAGTGAGTGAGTGTTTGAGAGAGAGGCATGAAAATGTAAATGAAGAAATTGGACAGGGTCTGAATGAGGAATAAATGAGCTCCTGGGTAAGGTAATGAATGAGTGAATGAATGAATGAACACATGAATGAATGAATGAATGAATGAATGAATGAATGAATGAATGAAGGTTCGATTAATGGAAAGGGGTCAAATATGTATAGAGGGATGAATGATGGTTTGGGTAAGAGAATGGCTGAATTAATTACTAACTGTATATGTAAATGTCTGTGGTATTAAGTGAGAAATAGAAGTTTGTGGTGGGTGACTCAGCATGACTAAGACATTGGGTGTTTGGGTACAGTAAGTGAGTTAATGAGTAAGTACATGAGTGACTAAAGTACAGTATTTGGATTGACTAAGGAAATATAATGGAATGAGTAGGCGCCAGTGCTAATTGGAGACCAAGTGAATGATTGAGCCAAGTGATGCAGTGAGTGATTTAAAGCAAAAGTGTAAATCTAGGGTTAGTGGCAATAATTTCCATTTTAACAGAATCACCAGTATGGTTTAATAGTTTAGCAAAATGATATATGCCTTATAATTACCCTGGAGTGCAATTATGTTTTTGAAATTTTAGCAGCTGAGACATTTAAAGCATGACCAAAACATCTGGGCCTTTCTAAAAATGGAAGCATGCTTCATCAAATTTACCAAGCCTTGACAACAAGTATGTCCTGTTCTTTGTTTCTGGTGCCGCCTGTGCTTCCAAATGCTAAAAATAGCCATGATGTGTTCGGGAAAACAGTAGCTACAGTAGCTCACAGGTGAGTTTCTTCTCTTTTATTTATTTATTTATTTTAAATTCATTAACATCTAGCAGACATTTTACGGACAAATGGATGCTTAGACTGCATTTCTACCTGGATTCCTAAAAATAACTGACCCAATGTGTCAAAGTGTCTCTACTGTAGATAGAGAACCTGATAAAGTTGCCTTCCAGAGGCCTCACACATGAAAAATAATAGCTTGGAAAAGTAAATTGATAATTCTCATCTCTTCTTATAATTCTTTATGCAGCTACCAGTGTGTGCTAATTAAGCTCAGTGGAGTAAATGAACAAGTTCTACACTTCTAAAAGAAAATACTGTGAACCCCAAAAAGTAGTGTTTGGAATGTCAACATCATGGAGGCGCTGTACTACAGCACCCATCAGCCACCAGTGTCACACACAGTATTAACACACTGTTTAATTGAATGAATTATTAATTAATGTATTCATTAATGAATGTGTATATATTATTATTATTATTTTTTAAATTATTTTTATGTGTGTGTGTGTCAGTTAACTCTAGTCATAGTATTTCTAGCCCAGGCCTGTTTGTTGTTCATGTTCATTTTCGTTTCTGTTCTTTTCTTGATGTTTACTCAAGAAGAGTCTGCACCTGCATCCGCTTCACCTCTTATTCCTGAAATGGTACTCATTGATATACAATGTTTCCACTGGTTAAACCGGTTTAATACTATTTATATTGTAAAAGCTTAACATTTCAAATATGTAATCATTTATTTGATATTATTGGAAGGAATCACTAGTGATGTGTTTTTTAAGTCAGTTTTTCACCACACAAAAGTCTAAAGACAAGTAAGTAGTTATTATAACATATTGATAAAACAACTGTTTAAAGCTACTATAATGAAATTTATAACATGAACTAACTTGTTTCAGTGACAGTTCACACCGATAAGCACAATTATACATGAACACTGAGTATGACTTGTCATTCTTTAATAAATAAACATTTTGTAACCATGGACAACCTACTGAAGTATCAGACAAATATAATTCTTTGGAGCATGCTGTTATGGGTAAATAATGAGCTTGGGGTTGATATCACACCACCTGTCACTGATTACGTTTTTAGTACAGCGCACCTGGAAGTGTGATATTTCTTACACAACGAGTTTATTATGTACAAATATCATTGTAGATGTAAATGATGGATACCACTGTCATACTGTTGCCTTGTTCCTTTGTTATATTCCATCTCCAATTAGCAATTTCTCACTGTGCTTATTAAATCCAGATTTTGATATTTAACCTTCCCTGCAATGTGGCATGTTTGTCTTCTCCTGTCTAAAAATGGCAAGCAAAAAGGCATGCATGAATTAAATCTCATTTTATACTAAAATGTATTTACAATCAGCACTTTGACAGATTTTACTGCATATGCAAACCCAGGCCTTTAGAAGTGGTTGTGTCTCATTAACCGTATACAAGTACTTAACCAAGATCCAACAACATATATTCGCAAAAAAAAAAATCTTCCCATTCAATTATTGTTATAGAGTCTTATGGCATTTTGCTTGTGTTTTAATCTACCATTCTCATTAAGAAAAATGTGATTACCTTGTAATGAGAGCATTTTCAGGTCATTAATCTAATGATGGTTTCATTATGGGAAGCTTTTACTCTGGTCAGAAAAATATGCTATCTAAACACGATTATAAAAATGCATTGAATATTAATTGCTCTCCACTGTGCTGCTGATGCAAATGCAGGTGGATAAACAAAAGAGGCTGCTGTGCAAACTAAACTGATCTAAGATCTAAAGGTTCCACACTGAGAGACCTTCTGTTCCTGTTCATAAAACAGAATTATGGAAATGTTAAATACCAAAATATATGACTTGGTTACCAACTATATTCCAAATAATACTTACAGAAAAAAAAAGAAAGAAAAAAAGCCTATCCAATCCATATCCATTTTAAATCTATCTATTTTATACACCACATCATACACTGTTACTCCAACTGTTCAACTGTAGATACCAGTTGCCGTTTTGCATAGTGATGTGATCATTATCCTTTAACATTTTCTTGAATCTGTACATGTTGGCTTATCTAATATCTCCTTTCCTGTTTCATGTGTTAATGTTTGTTTCCTCGTCTCCTTCTGTGCTTTTGTTATTTGCATTTCATTCTCAGTCTGCCTGAATATAAATTATGATAAAGTACTTGCTCTTGATTACTGTTTCGGTGCATGTTTGCCCAATCTGCTTGTTCCAATTGGGAGTGCTGGAAAAAAAAAAAAAAAAACTAATGAAACACTCTGTACACACTTTCTACCACAGAAACCTTTCTTCCTAGATCTCTCAGTCCTTGAATGTTTGCTCTCATTTTACACTTACCCACACAAACTCATGTTTGGTTTAAGTAAAGGAGAATAAATCAACTTTGCTTAAGGATCAGTGTGTAATAGTTGCTCCAAATCTGTTAACTTCTGTTAGAAGTTTTTAGAAACAAAGCTAAAATAATATATCAACACCAACACTGCTTTTAAAAAGGGTGATGCTATGTCCTGCAATCCATTATTGTTAAAGGTTAGTTTTAAGGTCAGTATTTGTTCTCTCCAGTGTTATTGATGCATGTTTTTTTTTAATGGTAAGCGTTATTAATCAATACCATGGATCAGTATCCTGA
This sequence comes from Heterobranchus longifilis, assembly GCA_028570985.1. Classification (NCBI taxonomy): domain Eukaryota; kingdom Metazoa; phylum Chordata; class Actinopteri; order Siluriformes; family Clariidae; genus Heterobranchus; species Heterobranchus longifilis. The sequence continues at coordinate 18,525,760 of JAOVVB010000004.1, read as the reverse complement.
AAGTCATGACATCTGGATCGAGAAGGTGAATTTATCATCTTTTTACATTGTAGTTCTTTAGTACAACGAACATAGGCATGCTGAATACAGTGTATAATTTACAACCAGATAATCTGATATGCATGAAATTATGACAGGGTGAGTCTAATAGTTAAAAGAAGGGGACAGGCTACAGATTTTTACAGTTTTTTTAACCTTTTTGAATTTTACCCTGTTTAAGTGTTAATATAGTGTATAATGAGAAATAGCTTGCTGGGATCGACCCACTAAAAGATAATAACATAAGAATAATAATCAAGTTCACTGGCACTGTTTAAGCTCAGTGGAAACAGCTCAGAGCAAATCTCTTCACTCCTCACAGAGGGGGTGTTTTAGAGGGTTTCAGTTTTGCTCCAGCTGAGGGCTATTTTTTAAACTATGACGTGATTTCGGAGGAGCAAAGCTACATGATCGTTGTGATTCTACAAACAGTCTTTTTTTTTTTTTTTCAGGATGTCCTCTTTCTGATCTTTATGTAATTTTAACATCAATCACTCCCAGTTAAACACAGATCGTCACACTAAAATTACTCTTCCCAGACCAGTATTCACCTCTAAATTACATGCTTAAGGAAGATAAATAAGCAGTCACAATTCAAAAGGAAAGAAAAAAATGTTCATTGTAGCAGGATCCTAACAATCTGTCAGAGCCAAAAACTCTCAATGCAGATGCAGATCTGCCAATTCGTTAAAAAAAATTTTTTATAATGCTATAATAGTAAAAACAATTAATATTACTGATAAAGCAGTAATGTAGTAAATAAATACTAATAAGCTGTGATGTATAACAAATGCTCCACAGTATAACAATGATCACTCAATCATACCACATTCATCAAAGGCAGTATCATTAAAAGAATTAGTCTCAGACTCTACTTTGCTATAAAGCATGCTCTTTCGTACCTACTATAATTTATTATAGAGATTGCAATGTAACTGACAAAATGTGTGTAGTTATAAGTATGAATATAAGCCTGTACACTACTCCTTACAGTATTAAAATTTAATAACTTGCATAAGAACAAAGCAAAGCAATTTAGCAGAGAAGCCTTAGAGCTTACATTTAGGGCTCTGAATATTCTAAAGTGTAGTAAAACACCATCTTTCCTTTCCTTCCCATGGATTCAGCTCTATGTATTACAAAGAGCATCAGTCTTTAATCTTGAAGCCCTAGCCAAACCACTGTTAGATTAATTCCCTACTTACACACAGTAAAATCCATATAACATCATGGATAGTGTCACTGAGCATCATTCATGTAATATTAATTAAGTCCAGTAGAAACTGAATAAATAAGACCCTGTGCTGTTCTTACCCTGCAGATCACTAACTGAGGATTTGTTAACACTGTCAGTGATTTTTTTTTTTTAACATCATTTTCTTTTAAAGAAAACATTGCTGCCAGCTGTCTTGTGACAAATATTTGTTCTACACAGAGCGAGCAGCCTCCTAACTGGCGCAGCCTGATCGAATTTCCTCCTACATCCATCTGAACAATTTATCCATATTTACCAAGAATCGTAAGTCAGTGGTGTTGGATATTAAAATACCTGCATTCGTATAGTTGTTTCTGGCAGGTATAAGATGAGGCGTAGTCGCTGTAAGAAGCAGCCATTACTCCGGTACTTTAAGCATGGTCAGGCTTCTGTCAACAGATTATTCAGCAGGGCCAGACTGGCAATAAAAGACTGACATGCCTCTCCTGGGACAAGCGCCCTACACACATTTGTCAATATTGTTTTGTGGGCAGGAGGGGAGGGCTCTTGACAGCGGTTATCAACTTGTTCTTCCAGTCCAGCCTCTGGTTGGAAATCCACTCAGCAGGCTGTTAATCTTATTCACTTAAGGCCCAAGTCATTCTAAAACAAACCAGCAGTAGGGTAATAAGCTTTAAACAACAACAGTGATAAATTAAGATCTGGTCTGAAGCTGCCAACAAGTCTACTTCATTACAATATATTATTATATTGTTTTGCAGCTGTGCACAGGAACTATTAAATAAAATTACCAAATAAGTTTTTAAATTAATAACTCATGACATTAAATTCATTCTAATAGCAAAAGACTACAGATGATCTGACCAGTGTGGACTTGTATGGTCCCTATTGCAGATGACTAATCACTGATTGATTTTAAACACCTTTTTATAATATGGCCATGGCTGATTGGTGTAATCAGGACCTCCCTACAAGTGTTCACTACATTCACTACATGTGTTTGTGACTGAGCAATCAAACAAATGACCAATACATTAGACAAATCTTGGGAAAAAATGAACAGTGTAGCTCCAAAGAATAATTGAGACAGATTCCAGCCCACAGAAACAGCATTATCAATTTAGATTGAGAGCGTTAAATTATACAGTTATTTCCGATCGAGTAAACTGATTGGTTGAGAAGCATTCCACAAGTGGTGATAATAGACAGCAACAACACTGGGATGTTTAATTGTATGTATCACTCTATGTCACAGGTATTCTAACAGTTGTTGATTACACTAATTGTCGGTTGCAGCATGGATGAAAGTAGGTTAATCAGGTATGTCGTACTGGAAAGAGGATTTGGTTGGTCATCAACTATTATTGGCTAGCTCCACCAGTCACAGTTAAGCACCTTGCCAATTGCAGAAGGATATGTGTTTATGGAGCAAAATAACTGGTTAAATAAACAAACAAATCATAATTTGGTCATAATAAATGGTGCTTGCCAAACTATTATATAAAAGCAATATCACACTCGAGGTCGTGTTGATGCGGCTGTGATGACTTAGGTACTCATTTTGTGGCCTCGTGCATATGGCTGCATCACTGGCATTGCTAAAGCATCATTTGAGTTGATGAACAGTTGTGAAAATCAAACTCATTATCTTCCACCTTTTAAAGTGGAACATTAACCAAGGCGTTACTAATGTCTCAATATATTTTTAATGCGCTTTACTTACTGTAGAAAACTAAACTGATGTGAGGCCTCATGTTGAAAACCCATTCTTGAAGTGTTCATTGAGTGGTTAATGGTTCCAGTTTTATAAATGGAAACAAATCTTTAGAAATCACTTTTTTTTTTATATGTTTTTTAAAAAAAATAACATTATATAGCATTTTACAGTGGTGGCATGTAATAGCATAGTGATGCTCTAAATTTAAGCCTTTTTAGTCTGAAAACCCACCAGATATGGCAGACAATTCCAGGTTAATATATTGTTGGTCAACTGTATGGTATTTTGTATGGAGAAATCTCCGTCAAAATGACCAAAAATCTGTACTAAGGTAAAGTTGGAAGTGTTTTTGCACTTTGTTTTTTGAGCTGATACTGGGCCATCATTCATTTGTTGAGTTGTCATCTGTGACAGAATTGCTCCACGACACTGGACGTAACCAGTGCACAAATATCCAAACAGTTAGTAATTAACAGATATTTATAATAATTTTTCATGTACAAATTTTGCTGACTATCATATGCAGTTGTAGTAAATGCTATTTCATGACTTAAACCAAGATTAAATAAACAAACAAGTGCACACATTACTTTGGATAAATGTCTGTTTACTTTGTTAAATATTATACTTCTTTTAAAAAAGTCACAGTGTGGCAGGTGTCATAGAGAACTAACCTTGGTACTCTGGCAAAGATATGCCATCTATTCACATGTACTTCCTGATATAACTCAAAATGCTGGCTAGACAGCATTGGTATGGCTACAGGTTGGGAAGGTCAAATGGAAAATTTTGCTTGCTTGCATGCATGGCTTTTTATGTTCAACTGGAATGCTTCAAGGTCAAACACATCATCACCTTCTGCTGATCACTGGGCCTTATTCAAGTTATTTAGATTTGATTGGTCTTAGTACTGTATGTACACTGTACATATACATATACATATACAAGTACAATTGTGCAAGGAACAACTCATGATAGTGGAAATTATGGTAAAGATAAGTTCCCTTTTGAGTCTGGTTCCTTTCAAAGTTTCTTTCTTATGTTTCACATTATTCTTTCAAATTGGATTAATGCCACTATTTTAAGACAACATTTCTACACCAAATCTTTAAATCACTTCTGTGTATGCTCCATATATCCATCCATCTATCTAGGTAATAGTCCAACTATGGAGGCCAGTGGTTTCCACTAGAGGCCAAAGTTGACCACTGTATTTATCCCCCCTTTTATAACTGTGGTAGGACCTCCGGTCAACATTCACACACATTCACACTTGGTGCATGATACATGATAATAATTCTCAGCATTTGTAATAGTGTTATTTTATGTATTATATTGCTTATCCAGCTGGTACATGTTCAGTTCCTCAATGATGCTCTTCTCATCTTAAGCACACAGAGGACATCAGAAAGCCACAGTAAACTAGGATGGAGAGCATAGTGCCCTCAACTCTGAGAGATTTAGATTTCATGTAGTGTAATTATAACTGTTTGTCCTCAGGTGCCACTTCAAATGCCAATTTGCACAATGAGTACAGCTGGGAGGGTGTAATGGAGACAACAAGAGCTATATTCATATTACATGCCTTCATATTTAGATATTTTTCTTGCTCAGGTCAGAACTTTTTGCCCTGACACTGGTGTCTATAAGTGCCTCATATCTGTTAGCATACCTCTACTTTTTAATATTGAAGTAAATAATGTCACATGACTGATCCACATAAATTATAAAAAGGCTGTTTTATATATTATCTGCATATTAATAAAATACAATAGTGGCATAACAGCAGAACATTGCTCAAATGGTGAGCTGAAAACTTATCCAGGCACTATTAAAAAATATATATTAATGGAGTAAGCAGATGCATTCAGCTGTTGCCACCACTTCTTTGCCAGGAACTGTATAGATGTGCCTATACTCTGACACATTATTACTCTGGCACTTCACTATATATGCACATCCTCATAGCAATGTTGGAATAAAGAAACGCATGACATATTGTTTAGAGGAAACAGATTATTCCGTTTTATAATATCTCAAACATTAACATTTAACAAATGTTAAATTAAATCTTTCCAATGTGACCGTCACTGAATGCAAAGGCTGGGTAGGGGGGTGTGGCAACCCACTGAAGGTAGGGCTCAAACCCAGATCCTCAGATCCGAAAAGCAACAACCTAGAGCCTTAGCCACCCGAGCCACCACCCCCACGTCTTACATTTAATGTATTATATTTTTCTCCTATTTTTCTTATATTGTATATTTCTGTCTTCTATAGATATATTATTCTTATCCTAGCTAAATTTATTTTATATTGTATTTCTTTTTTATTCATATATATTTCCTATTAATATTTTTTTATTTTTAAGGTCACAGGCGGTCGTATAAGCATTTCACTGCATATCGAACTGTGTATGTTTGGTTTTATCCAGACTTCCATTTAGAAGTTTTTTTTAAATAATAAAACGTGATGTTTCATCAGTCATCTAATTATACGTGCTAAACATGCCATTATCACACATAGCCAGGTAACCGTGATGTGATTATGGAAAACCAGTAGGATCAAATTTGGTCATATGATTAATTTGCTTTAAAAAAAATAGTAATCCATTAAAATTTCTAGATTAATCATATGCATTAATGTACTGTATTATTATTGACAGCCTTTTTTTTTTTTTTTAGTTTTTTTAAGTAACCTATAAACCTATAAAAACCTATAATAAATTTTGGTAAGAATCTGATTCATTATTTATAAATAGATTTTAAACATCAGATGTGTCAGGGTTAGGAAAATTGATTGGTCCTACATCAAGCTATTAATGTAAATGTAGCCAAACTCCTGTATAAAACCTTATGTCCTGAACAAATCTACATTCTATGTTAAAATAGAAAAGAAAAACTGCTAAAACACAAATATGCAAACTGTTTTAACAGGGCAGCTCTTCCTTATTTTAGTGTAGGCATGGAATGAGAAAAGCATAGCATTTACTATAATGGAATTGCTAGATATAGCTACGCAGAAACTGGACAGGTCTCAAACTCAACAAGATCTAATTATACAGCCATGGATAAAGTGGAGATCTAGGATAAATATCTGCCATTCTTATAATTACTAGAAGAGTCCTACACAATCCACTTGACTTTACAGGGATTTGTAAGAATATATATTATATACCACACTGATAGTTTATTTAATATATTCATTATTTAGAGCTCAACAGTCTGCCCGGTGTTTTAGGTGGTAATGGGATGTCACTACGCTTCACACTGGTATGGTTCACAGTGTAATAGTGCTAAAATTAGATGCACAGAAGTGCTGGGAGGGTGGGCTCCTGCTGATACACTTGAAGGTCAGATAGCAATAGCTGGAACAGGACTAAAGGTCAGGGTATACAGGCAATATAAGAAAGCCCTGGAGATATACATGTGAATAGATGTACATACACAAATTGGCAGGGATGTCTTTCTGACTCAGTAAAGCCATTTGTCCTTAGCGTAATGTTCTCTAATTGTGAACCTGAGTCTCTTTAAATCTCCCTAACTAAAATATAAAGTGAAATGAAATCAATGCAGGCTATATTGGATGTCATACAAACCGAGTGTTGTAAAGTTTGATAAACAGAGAATTAATAATGCAATTAAATTAAAGACCTATAAGGACTTATAAAGTCTAACGGCTAGAACTTATTTTTCCCGAACAAAGTTTATTCACTCATCCGAACCCAGCACGTGTCACTGCAAAACAGTGGTAACTACAAAAACACTGATGTGCGTCAATAAATTACAAACACGTATTAATTGATTGATAAACATGATGAATGGAAAAAGTACTCCATTTCACTAAAGCTTTGCAACCCATGTGTGTAACAATATTAATAAGCTTTATTTCCTGAAGTCCTTCAAAACTAAAAAAATATATACCGTGGTACCAAAGCATTTCAGAAATGATCTTTTTATGCTTTGCAAACGTATTACATAATAAATCAAAGGCTTCGTATAAATTAGCAAATTAAATATTGTCACAACCATGTCATTATAAAATTGCCAGATCCACCTCCAGCTCCCACGTAGTCTAACAGGGCAGATTACTACAGTGATATATAAGGAACATTCCAGGACACAGTTTGTTTTTGTTAATCAGTTGCTGTTTCAGTACTTCCATGCCAAGGAACTTTTTCCTACCTCTAGATGTCAGCAGTAGTTTAGAAGTTTCTGCAGATTGTATTAGTTTAACCAGTTTTTTGAGCGTTACTGTTAGTCACTTGGCTGAGCTAATGCTGGGTATTAGCCTGCATGCTCAAAACATTTCACATAGCATGTAGTGCAGTAGGATTGACAAGCACAATAGACTCACTCCCAGGCTTAAAATTAGCCAGCTACTGTGAGTTCATGCGTGTGTCATGTGGACAAAATTTCTTGGTATGCATGCAGTGTGTATGTATGTACGTATTCATCTATGTATTTATCTACTTATTTATTTATTTATTTAAGACATGCTTTTAGGTTTATTGTTGGCTAGATCTACAGTATATAACACACCATGATAAGGCTTAATAAGAAGGTTTTTCTTCTTTTCTGCAGAACAATTTGGTTGTTTGCTTGGCCCTTCTTACCTGGACATTTTTTTCTTTCTTTTTTAAAAATAACGAAATTAAAGATGTTGTGTGAGATTTTCAGTTTTATTTACTTTAAATTACTCTTTGTTTTATGTAGGTTCTCTAGGGGCCTCAGAGCCTGCACAAACAGACTGAAGTATAGCTTTTTCCCCTGTGTCTGTTACTGCACTGAACAGCTGATCATGGAGTGTTAACTAATACACTACTGCACTGTCACTTTTGTGCATGCTGCGTTGCTTCATCCACTATGCATCTTTGCACCATCAATAACTTATGTTTATCTCACCTGCCTTCACATGCGTATGAACTTGAGTAAAATCCAATTCTTACATCACCTTCTTACCATCACCAGCTCACCTACTGTGCACCTTCTGTTTGTTATAGCACATTCATTGCACAATGTTGCACAGTTATACTGTATATTACTATATATGTACCAAAACCGTATTACCTACTGCATCTTCTGTCTGTTATAACACATTGATATTTATGAATAGGCCACTTATGCACTTCTTGCTAGAGGCTAACTGCCTTTCATAGGCTCTGTTCATGTATTTGCATAATGACAGTGAAGTTGAATCTAATCTAATCTAATTTAATCTAATCTAATCTAATCTAATCTAATCTAACAAGCTCTAGGGTCTTTCACAATCTGTTTTTTTTTAAATACTGAGATAACATGAAGTTAATAACTTTTAACCCAAAATTAATTTAGGTTCTGAAAGTAGTACATAATTTTAAAATCTATATTGATTTTTCTCCAACTTTTAATATTATGGTCAGCACAACCATATGTGGGCCTTCCCAGAGCAAGTCAACCACACAGGGGAGAACATGCAAACTCCACATACAAAAGATCGGAGGAAATGGTTAACTCCCAACACCAGCAACATTGCTACCCACTAAACAACCATGCCACCAAAATGTAGGTGTTACTAGTTAAATACAAGGTGTATCATACTTTTGCCAACCTGGACTATAAATGATGATTACCAGATTATAAGTCTGATGCTCACACTCATGAGTTGCTCATAAGTTCCTATTTACATAATTGCACTTTTTGACTATATAGGATTTAATAAAAAAATAAAATAAAAAATAAATATATATATATATATAAGAATTCACTATCCAGTGTGGGGTGTGTGTTCCCTTTTGAGTCTGGTTCTTATGAAGGTGTATCCTCAGGTTGTCTCAGGGAATTTTACCTTGCCACCATCATCTCTTTGTTCATCAATTACTGAACATATATTTATAAAGCTGCTTTGTGACCATGTCAATTGTTAAAAGCGCAATACAAATACAATTGAATTAATTTCAACTGAACAACACCATGGTATATTGAGTCATAAAACATGATGGATATTTTTCAATTTTTAAATGCATTTACAAACTGTTTAGCAACGACATGGGGTGGCCACCTAGAAAATTGGTGCTGATTGCAGTTTGTATATTTACGGAATATTGATTTCTCGTATCAGAATTTCTGTACTTTTGTACTTTGTTTTCTACCAAAGCACATGATTTATTCAACAGAGAAATTGTCTTTAAGCAATTCTAGGAATCTTAACAGCTTATCCCTTTGAACTAAAGGGCAATAGAGCACAACATATTATATAATTATCTGCACTTGTCCTCATTTGAGCGATCTGTGACTATTTTTAAGAACTTTAGTTGTCAGCCAGTATTTTTTTATTTATTTATTTTATGTATTTATTAATTTTTTACAGTAGGAAATATCTGCCATCTAGAGGACAGGGAATTAAACTACAATTTAATCAGATTTCCACTTTTTTGTGATATAACGTTTTGAGCTTTAATGGCACTGAAAAATTCCAAGAAATCTTCCTACAAATCCAGTCAGTATTAATGGCAGGAATGTCTGAGGACTCAGTTGTTGATAAAATGTCTATTTAGGCATACTCTTCTATTATGCTCTCACCATTCATGATTCATGATTGAGTTTGTAATTTAACTGCTTTTACAGTGTACAGATATTACTATGTACATATAAATCAAACAACACATTATGAACCCAGTCAAAGTAAATGTCAGGGGGAAAAAATCAGTGTAGTTTTGAGCTGTGCAGAATTTGACACAGGAATAGGCTGATAAAGATCAGCTAAAATGAAACAAATGTGTTAAGAAATGTCGGAGTTCAAAGGGACAGAACTTCGACAAAGCGACAGACAGAGAGAGATAGAGAGAGAGAGAGAGAGAGAGAGAGAAAGAAACACCTTACCCGTCTCTTCTCACAGATCTCTTCACATATCTTGTATGAACCATGCTGCCCTGTATGTCCTTTTGGCCCTTGTTGCGTTTTAGCAGAGAAGGAAAGGTGGAAGCTGCGGAAGGAAATGCAAATATTTGTTCTACTAGCACAGGAAACTTGTAGTCTGAACAATGAGAGAAAACAACTAACTTTTCACACAACTATAAAATAACAAAAAAATTAAAAGGGAACTGGAAACTAAAAAAAAACTTTATGAAGGAAATATAGTTTCTAAATATGCCTTTCTTTCATGAAACATTTATATGATTAGTTCTAGCAATGTAAACGTTTTACACAATGTATACTGGATGTGTTCTTTCATTCATTCATTCATTCTTTCATTCATTCATTCGTTTATTTTCCTTTACCGCTTATCCTGTACAGATCGCAGGGCGCCTGGAGATTATCTCAGGTGACTTTGGGCACGAGGTAGATTACACCCTGGACAGAATGTCAATCCATCACAGCGGACATACACCCACAGTCTTTTTTTAATATGCAAAAATGTTTAAAAAATTTTGGTCTGTCCTCAGAACCAAAAAGGTTTGGAAAGTACTGTAGGACTTTGGGACTCCAGCAAACCACTGTGAGAGCCAAATGGATAGAACTTGGAACAATGATGCACCTTCTCAGGAGTGGCCGGCCAGCCAACCAAAATTACTCTTACAACAGCGACTCAGTCAGGAGCTCATAAAAGAACACAGAACAACATCTAAAGAACTGCAGGCCTCACTTACCTCAGTTAAAGTCAGTGTTAAGTCTGTTGTTATTATTCAACAATAAGAAACTGGGCAAGGAGCCTGGGCAAAATTGGACACCATGGAGAGCTCTAAGGTAAGAGCTACTGCTGATCAAAAAGAATACAAAGGCTTCTCTCATATTTGCCAAAAAGAAATCTTAATTTTCCTCAATACTTTCTAACAGACATTCTGTAGCCTGACGAGTCAAAACTTGATCATTTTGGAAGGTGTGTATCCCATTACATTTGACTTAAAACTAACCCAGCATTTTGTAAAAAGAACATCATACCAACAGTCGAACATGGTCGTGGTAGTGTGATGGTCTGCTTTGCAGCTTCAGGACCTGGATGACTTGCCGTAATTGACATAACCATGAATTTTGTGCTCTACCGGAAAATCCTGAAGGAAAATGTCATGACCACAAGCTCAAGCACAATTTGGTTATGCAGCACGACAATGATTTACCAGCGAGCCCAGCACATCCATCCGAATGGCTAAAAAAAGGGATTGGCCTAATCAAAGTCTGGACTTAAATTCTATTGGGATACTATTGAATGACCTTAAGCAGGCCATCAATGCTTGAAAACCCACTAATGTGGCTGATTTAAAACAATTACGCAAAAAAGAATGGGCCAAAATTCCTCCACAGTGATGTGAAAGTCTCATTGCCAGTTATCGCAAATCCTTCATTGCAGTTGTTGCAATGCTAAACTTCAAATGCAAAACTTTTTTTTTGACAGCTTTTTCCCTTAAAAAATGAAATCATTATTTAAAAAACTGCATTTTATAGATAGATTGATACTTTATTGATCCAGAAGTAAATTCCAGATTATTGTCATGTTAATTTATATAATATAATATAATATAATATAATATAATATAATATAATATAATATAATATAATATAATATAATATAATAT
>JAOVVB010000004.1:18493185-18509874 GCA_028570985.1 Heterobranchus longifilis | reverse complement strand
GCGGTTTCGCGCGGTAGCCGTAAGTACGGTTCATCATGATTCACCACGAGTTTTGACGCTGTGATTAGGTTTCCATGCATCGGTCCTCGCATAGTCAAATCGCATAGGTGAGATAGGTGTATAACAGCAGGAATAACAGAGAGGGGCGGTTATCGGGGGTGGGGCTTGTAGGACGACTTTCACACAGACACACACACTAATGGATTGGGAATGACTGCTGTCTGGCTTACGGATCATCAAATTGTCTGAATAATGGATTATAAAAAATAACTACATAACTGAGTACTTAAATGGCGAAACTAACACGTTAGATTACTCATTACATCAAAAAAGTGATGTAACGCTTTACTTTACTCTAACGCGTTACTTTCTAACGCATTACACACAACACTGGTCCCTACATACCTGTACAAATCCAGTCAGCAGCCTTTTTCATGTAACGATTGAGCAATCTGCAAATCCCGCTTGATTTCTAACCATATTGCTCAGAGGGAGCAGGGCAAAAATAGCTGTCTAGCTGGACAATTACTATATACATGGATGTTTATAGTGTTACGCAACACTAATGTATAGGAAGCAGACAGAATATGCAGTTGTTTTTGTACTGTGACTGGTATAGTCATTTCAGCCCAGGTGGTATAAAGGAAGAGAGCAACCTTTATACATGACCCATGAACATAAAGAACAGCTACACACTAATCCTTACGCAATTTCCTGTTTACTATTAAAATGCCTAGATGCGATGGGTTAAGCAAAGTGGTTAAGGGGGATGGGGGAGAGGTGTAGTAGAGAGACTGTAAGCTGAACTGTAATAACAAAAGTGAAAAACAAAGCAGATAAGATGCTTCTGGATAGAGTCCACCTCAAAGAAATTGGGAAAATAAATAGTTAGAGCTCATAATGCAATCATGGTGTGACTTACAAGTAGTAAACTTGAGAGCCTGAGAGCCAGGTTCATTGTACGGTAGTGTTTGATGGTTTTGGCAACTGCACAAGATTTTTTTTTGTTGGATTGATGGACCTTCATTTCTTAAAGTAATGATGGACTGTCTTTTCTCTTTACATAACAGAGTTTCTAGCCATAATATAGTATATATTATATATAATTAATAATAATTAATATAATAATACATAATATATGTAGTTTTAGTAGCACTAATAGGGCTATTGACTCTGTACCCACTCTTCCTGTGCATAAGACAACTGATGGTCTAAAGCTCATTGAGGAAGGCAAGGAATGGCACAAATTAGGTCTTGACAATGCACAACTGTTAATTGAAAACTATTCAAGGTGACTACCCTATAAATCTGATGAGAGAATGGCATGAGTGTTCCAAGCCGTTGTCAAAGCAAAATATAGGATATATCGGATATAAAACATATATTCTGTGTGTGTGTGTGTGTGTGTGTGTGTGTGTGTGTGTGTGTGTGTGTGTGTGTGTGTGTGTGTGTGTTTGATGTACTGTATGTAGTTAAAAACATAGCTGGCTTAAATTAAGTGCAAATGGCCTTTCCTTTCTTTGGCAGATGCTGTGGTTTGAGGCAATCGTGTGAAAATTGCATGTTGACAGATTCCATGATGTTAATTTCATAGCTAACGTGTAGCATCATACTGTAGCATCAGCTCATGAAGCAGAGTTTGGACACAAAAAATGGCAACCATGAACTGGCCAGCTACATCTGCGATAAGTGTTAATTTGCTTACGAAATGCTAACCATCAATGTTCAATTTTGAAGAAAAAAAAAAAAAAGTACTGCTGTATTTTTAAGTAGTTTGAACAGTATTATGTCTGTAAGCACATGTGACAGTGAGAGCTAGTCTCTTGAATTCTTGATGTGTCTCGCACTGCTCACGCTATTAAGGCTCCTGCCTTTGTTCTACACTGTTGGCATGGCAACTAAGTCAAGCCTGTGTTATTATTAAAGCAAATCTGTTGGGGATGTGTGTGTGTGTGTGTGTGTGTGTGTGTGTGTGTGTGTGTGTGTGTGTGTGTGTGTGCATAACGAGCATTCTACAGAAATTAACACCCTGAAGTTGTGGGCAGCTGGACAGTAAGATAAATTTGGTATTACACTCAGCTACGCCATTCTTCTAAGAAACATGTCAGACTGAATAAAATTAAGGAAGTGTAAACCATAAAGGGGGAGGGGAGACACACATTCACACTAACCATGACCGATGACAACAAACAGCTACTAGAAGGAATGGGGCTTGAAATTTCTCCTGATAACCAAACACTAGCTGACCTGGGGTCGGACACTTACTGTAGCTGTCCTTCTTTTCCCAGTTTTTTGCCCACTTCTGCATCACCACTACATCGAATTAATTTTCCAAATATGTTCACATTATACTATTCTAGATTAGATCAGGAAGGTTGATTCAATTGCTGTAACAGCATGGTTCTAACAGTATGCCAGATACAAGGGAAATCACAGGTTTTTATCATTACAATGTTATTGTTTCTATAGTAACAGCAGTCCTGAGTGTTGAAATCCGCTGACACAGTGGCATTTTTTGAAACAAGCTCTTGCCCAAAAGTGAGCATTACAACACATTAAATTCCTCTTTTATGCTATGTCAAACAAAGGTTTAAAGTTCTGTCAAGATCCTCATTTGTAAAATATTTGTCATTCCAGTTCAGTATGAACCAGCTACTACTGAGTAAATACAAATTACAGAATTCTTATACCCATAACATAAAAATAAGAACACCAAAATTTCAACTGTGGCTATTAAATAAATATTGCAGGACGTTACATAATGATATAAATGCCTAGAGCGCTTATAAATGTGAGTGCACACATGGCAGCAGAGGGTAAAGTAAAAAAAAAATACATTATTATTTTCATATTCTACATAAACAGCATTCTCCATATACGTATGTAAGACTATTCTTTTCTTTATGTGCAGTTCTAAAAAAAAAATGCAGTTATGTACAGTATGGTGGTGTAGTGGTTAACATTGTGGCCTCAGGTCTGTGTGCTTGGAGTTTGCATGTTCTCCCCTTGGTTGGGTTTCCTCCGGGTACCCCGGTTTCCTCTTACAGTTCAAAGACACACAGATTAGGTTAATTGGCATTCCCAATTTATCCATTTTGTGTGTGTGTGTGCCCTGAGATGGATTGGGATGCCTCATGCCCTAAGTCTTCTGGGATAGGCTCCAGGCATCCACAACCCTGTGCACAGGATAAGTGGTATAGAAGATGAATGAATGAATGAGTGAATAAAAGATGGCAGGCATTAAAAAAATCTAACAGAAGTCTATTCTAAAGGGCCAGTATATTGCTGCATGAATAGTAATGGTTTTAATTACCATGTTGGTCAAACTTAAATTAAATTAACAACATGCCATTTTTGGCAGCTTATAAAATAGCATTTAAGTCAGTGCTTTCTATTTAATTTTTTTTTTTATTTAAGATGGGACAGTTGTGGTTTAAAAAAAACTTTATCTACGTAATGCTGTTAATTAAAAAAAAAAAGTTACGAAACTTTTGGCAGGTTACTGCCTACCTAATTTTGATATTGATTAAATTAACAAGAACATTTAATATTCCTTGCCATGATCATGAAACTCATAAGTCAATAAGACTTAAAAAAAAAACATTTGCATCATCTACCCGTTTGTTATACTTATATTCAGTGCTTGATCTAAGAGGTGTTGCATGTTTCCAGTGTGACCTAATAACAAAAGGGTTCATCATTTGAGTTATTTACCTTTTGTTTAATCTGGAATCCACTGTCATAAAATTAAAAACAAATCCTTTTTTTGTGTGTGTTGGATCCAGTTGGTGTTATTAAGCAACCATTTATTTTCATATGCTCTTTTCACCTTTGGTAAATATGTAAAAAGTTGTTGACACAAATGTCTTATGTAAATACAGGCCACTTTTAGTTATTGGATTGAATCTCGGATAGGTGTGTCTGGGAGAGGAAAAAAAAGGAGAGAACAAGAAAGCGAACAGTCTGCTCTTAATTAAATAATACACTTCCACGCTGGCATTTCCCAGCAGCAATAGGGCTGGTTGCTATGGGAATGGTGCAGAGACCCATTTTGCTTGCCACAGAGTTGCTGCAATTTTTCTTCCAAGAATAACCATGATGAAAAGACGTATAATTTATATCAAGGCTTGTCTTTTATCAATCCTATATGATTCTGTATTTATAACACTCCGTAACTGAATGACATGTTCCACTATAGCAAATAGGCTGCTTTTAATGTTCTTCAAGCGGTATGGTTTTGGTGGTGGATCCTGCATGCACACATACACACACACACACACACACACACACACATGCACACACACACCACCATCTTTTAACGATCCATGAGGCAGTGGACATTTTCTCCCTAGGCTCCTGTGCAAGCAAAGACACATTTTTTCAGCATTGCATAATTTCTGACTGCAGCAAGTGACCTACTTCTCTTGAATCGTTGCCGGGCTTGTCTGTGCTGGAAGGAATGGGGGAGAGATCACACCACTCATGCGAGACAGCACAGCTTCATGCACATTTATAGTGGGGAAGAAAGGCTATGGTCAGAGCATGTGAATCTTTAACTGCTTTTAATAGTAATGTAAACACTAACACCCACCCTGTACAGCCATTCAAGTCAGCATTTTTTTGACCAACAAGTTAAAATCAATGAACACCTGGTAAATATTTTAAGGACATAACAACCAATGAGCCTAATACTGTAGATTAATAATGACGATTTAAAATTTAATTTAGCAGTTTTATAGGTTTAAGTCATATGACAGGATAGTATAAACATTCAGTTAATCAAACAGTGGCCTACAGTATATATTCTTAATATTCCATTATTATCATTATTACCAAAGCAATCTGGAAGGAAGCGTGAACTAAAACCATCACAATAAGAGCAGAAAACAATTTGTTTATGTGCTAATTTTTTCATGTGTAGTTCAGTAATAGAGTCCTGAGTCTACGTTTCACTGTACCATATGTGTAATTTTGTAATTGACAGATAATTGCTTTTCTTTTTAAATACTGTTTCAGCAAAGCACCTCTAAACAGAAACATTGCTCTGTGGAATTTAGTTTCCTGGCATTCATATGTAATAACATTTTCTAGCAATAAATTAGGATCGTTTGAAATATTTGCAATATTAGAAATGCATTACACACTTTCCACAACTGTGTGGTTATTTTCCTCTACAATGGCTGTCAGTTATAAATTTGAGATTCTGTTTTGATTAAATGTGTGCAATTTTAATTAAGTTCCAAATAAGCACTGTATAATCCCTAGTTTTATTTTTTTTTTCTCTCATTATTACAGGTGTGCAAGTGACAAATAAATGATTAATTCATTGCCTGGCAGGAAACTGGAATGAGATGCACCTCGTACACTTTGTGTTCTGGTGTTACACCGACTGAATAAAAGACCTTGGAATATTTAACTCTAATGAGACCTCGGGTCTCCAACCCCGAACATCATGGACTATGGGGAAAGCTTCCACTGATGAATGATCTCATTGCACCATCTCTTAATTCTGTTATGGTTTGTTTTGCACCCTGGTTGCCTAGTAACACTGTCGCCTGGCAGGACCATTTGTGTACAAGCATAATGCCCAACTGGGATTCTCTATCTTACTGTTCTCTTTGTGTTTTCCCTCTGGCATCTCAGTAGTAGGAGTCATCTACTACATGCATACACAGAGCACACATACGGACGTGACACCATTTACAATCAGTATACAGTAGTTTTAAATATCAAAAAATGACCAATTTGAATTAGGCAATGGATATTAAAATGGTGTCTGAAAATACTGTTAGAGGAATAATGTAATAACTCTATA
Organism: Heterobranchus longifilis; assembly: GCA_028570985.1. Classification (NCBI taxonomy): domain Eukaryota; kingdom Metazoa; phylum Chordata; class Actinopteri; order Siluriformes; family Clariidae; genus Heterobranchus; species Heterobranchus longifilis. Next base: position 18,504,059 of record JAOVVB010000004.1, on the reverse strand, counting down.
TCAACCGGAGCTGTAATGACCCTTCATGGAAAAGCACAAAAAACTCACCATGCAATCAGTTTGTTGGTAGTACCACTATACCAACAAACTGATTGCATGGTGAGTAAGAAGAAAGCTTTTCAAACATAATTACCTTCAATAGATGATACTGGAACTGTGAGTTTGACATAAAAAATGATAATGATGCGAAAAAGAACATAATCTACATAAAAGTGTGGAGGAGGGGCTATATACAGTATGTAGTACAGTAGTTGCCCTTTTTCCTCCAGAGACCTGGGCTACCTTATAGGATATACAGTATGGCATCATGTACTAGAATATCTTATGTGAACATTCGGCTACCTCTTCTGAGAAAAAAATAACTGGATTGCAGCTGGATCTTCTAGCAAAACAATGATAATTGTGATGAAACAGAATCATGCTGTAGACATGGCAATCACATTCCCTGATGTACAGCTAATTAAAACCATGTGGGATGTAGTGAAAACAGGCATCCACAAGAGAGGACAGAGGTCCCTGGAGGATCTGGAGAGAATCCGTATTGAGGTGTTCTCTATACTGTCTGTAATGGTGACAAAGGGAGGCTGCAAACTGCAGAGGTGCTAATCATTGTGACACATATGGTTTGGGTAAGTTTACAAACTCTATGTACATTATGCAAGTGTTACAGACATGTGTTGCTTAATGTCCACAATACATTCTGTCAAATAAGACCTGCAATTTGGATGTTAAACATAGTATATTATTATATTGTTATATTACGTATGTAATATAATAATATATTAAAATTAAACCAGGAAACAATGTTACAACAGGACTATTACTTAGATGCACAAACAATTTGTATACAAGAGACATGAGATGCATGTGCAACATGTGAGAAGGTGTTGCACACTGTTTGCTTTGTCTGGTTCTGTCACCTAATATTGTAATCTTTTAATTTTTTGGGGATGACCGACAAATACACGGTTGGTTAATGTACAAATGGACATGATTTTCAACAATCTTTTGTTATTCAAACGATTCTACTGTATATCTCTTATTGCTTCACTAAAAAATCCAATCCTTTTTTTTCCTCAAAACTGCAACAAAAAATGAGTTACATCATTTAGATTTCAAACTTTTCATATACAGTATATTTGATAGAATAAGAGGGAAAGGTGAATTATTGAGTGGATAATGTGTCCACACCGCTGTGACCATAAATCCCATGTAAATGCTAAGGAAAAAGAAAAAGAAAAACATGTCTCCCTTTTTCTATGCCTTATTTTTTTTTGTGCTAGCGTCAAAACATTTGTGTGTTTTTTTGAGATATGGTTGAACTTGAAATTGGCTGAAACTTTGCAACCCTGTTAAAATAAAGTAGATCGACTGTCGACAAGAAACTCGTTCGACACTGTTGAATATAGTTACATTAAACCCTGCTCATAAGTTGCTGTTAGACTGTGTGCTGGATGCTCTCACATCATCCCCTTTCAAATATATTTAGTTTTTAACTACGTAGTTATTAATGTAACCCAGCCCCTTTAGAATTTATGGTTGAGGTGAGACAGGTAGATAGATAAATACGCAAAATGCAGCACACCATCTAGAGTTTTGAAGAAATGAGAAGAACCTTTGGATTACAAATGTAAATGAATTGTTGATATGGCAGAATGCACACACACTTGTGCTTAATCATCCTACATATTTGGGCACTGATCCTCAACCTGAGCTTCTCACTTTAGAATTGCCAATGGAGTAGTGATTATTTTTCCCCCTTCTGTGTTGCTGCCTTTATATTTTCTGTTCCGTTGAACTAAACGCTCTGAAAATGTGTGTCCATTGAGAGTCCTGTTTTTCTCCCTGTCTCATTTAAACTATAATTACTGATAATGGTCTCTGCAGCACTGCATTCTTATAACAAACAACAGTGTTGCAACCACAAGGAGAAAACCAGTAAAGGAAAGCAGAAGTGATCTAAGGTCACAGCTCAGGAGTGAGCCTAACTGCAGTAGCATCACACAGGGTTACCTGAGCTGCTCTGGTGCTGTTTGGTGGTCTGACACGGTGTTAAACTTGCCTATGCTGCAGGATTGATCACACTTCCACCCTGTCCCTACCACGTTGGCTCCAAATTTTTAAATGTAGCTTCTATGATGATGTTTTTAGATTTCATAACTAGATTAGGTCATTTGAGTGCTATGTTAGAAACCGTGGAGAAACAGGCACACGTTGTTTAAACATATTACCGAAGTCTTTCGGTATGAATAAATAGTTAGGAAAACTTGACATGGAAACAAGAACATACCATTTTAAGTTAAGTTCAGCCTTTATTCGTCACACATACATTACTGCACAGTGAAATTCTTCATTCTTCGCATATCCCATTTTATAGCATTAAGGTTTTTAATGTTATTTTCAGCATGACAAGACATTAGCAAGTGCATAGAGCAAACTGAGAAAGTTCAATAATAGCAGTGTGTTGTTTGTGTGCTGGAAATAGATGTGCTCTACACCCCCATCCAGTTCCCAGGCTCTGAGCTTTAACCTATTTCATTTCATGCACTATGCCACAATATCTCTTCATCCAGGCTGCCATTTCCTCACAGTGTGTTCTTAAAAGCATATTTCCTAGCCCATCATGTGTGATAGTGGGGGTGGTGCATGCACGTCTCTCACATATTTCCATAAAACAACCAAGACAGAACAAGAAACGAACCTGGTAACCTGCTTAAGCAGGGGAAGTCCTAAGCTTTTGAACTGTTACGATCATCCTGTCTGTCACTGTTGGTTTGGAAAGCACACAGTGAAACAGGATGACTACGAGAGCCAATTTAGGAGACACAAACACACTGTGAGACAGTCCTTCCCTACTGCCAAGGACAAAAGAGAAGGAGCTTTTTGTCTGAGACTGATGAATATCATTGATAGGATTAGTGGAATCTTTTGCTTAAGCTCTTCAGGATATTGTCTGTTCAGCCAAAGCTTTACATACACAGATTAAACCCCACAGAGGCCAGGGAACTCAGGTGAATACAAACTGTCACATGTTTTGTTAAATAAGCCTCCAAACTAAGTTGAAGATTGTAGCAGATCCCACTTCACTAAAGTACATTAAACTTAATTATGCCACAGCACACTTTCATATATTTGCAGGCACACTAATGATTAATACACTTAGTGTGTTTAAATGGAGCAACTGTTTTGTACTTAGTATACACAATGTGTACAAAAATATTTTCAAGCTCATTTAACATAAGTGTACGTAACCATATTACCATGAAACTACATTAAGAATACTGTAGCACACTTGATTTAGACAGTGGGATGTATAGAATAGATTTGAATGGGTGATACGCATATTTAGAGTGAAATGGATACATATTTTATGAGTATTGTGATTCCATACTATTGCACTTTTGGCACATTTAGAAGCGTAGTAAAAAAAAAAATAGGGTTGGCATTCATGAGATACCTTTGGTTTTAGACCAAAACTCCAAAAAATGGCAGCTTGAATATAGCTTAGAAATCATGCTGAATCCTGGATCCTGTAACAAGAGGCCAAGATTGGATTGGATTTAGAAAATACATTTCTTTTTGAACTTGTAAAATGTTTACATACAAACATATCTCATTCCTTTACATGAAGGTAATAATAATATCCTTTTCCCCCAGTATAAACTTTTTTAAGCCTCCCCAAACAGACACAAAAGAATAAAATATTGTATATACAGTATCTACTATTCTGTATTACCATTATATAACTAATACCATATTGTACATTGTAAATTCCAACCACTGAAGAATTGCCCAATGTAAATTTCATAGTGTTCACAAGGTACACCCAGCAGCCTAACAGAAAGCTGGACACAATGGTGTCTTTATTCTCTTTAGACCTAAACTGTAATTTGTGTACCTTCTACGTTCTCCTGGCTCTTTATGTTTATTAGAACCTGATAATTACTGAACTTTATTAGTTTCTTCAAGTAGGAAAGAAAGTATAGGAAAAGTCATACCCACATTCCTTATATGGGGATCTTACAAGCATATACATACAATGTTATTGAAAAAGTATGAGGGCAGTGGGGTCTCAAGAGATTAAATATGGATAGTGCCTAGATAGCTATTATGAAAAAATAGTAAAATTCATCAATTGCCATTATGCTTTGATGAGTATTACACAAGTTCTCCTGTGATTTATTAATTTCACCACACTGTGGAATTCTCTGTTTAGACTGGTCAGATGATGCTAATTACTTTTCTGTAAATGTGTGGGGCTAACCAATCACACGTACTGTATATACACTCTAATACAATTATACAGTTCTTACTTGCAAGCATTTGAGATTATTTGGCATTGAAGTCCCTGCAAATTTATTTGTTATTATTTTCAGACTTGGGTCAATATCTACAGTATATTTGAAGGTTTGACTGCAAAACATGATAAATGACATTTTCAGATTTTCACTTATTCTGGAAAATTATGTTCCTTAGGAAACCAATAACTATAACATTTCCTTCTCTTAGAAGCTTTGAACTTGGACGTTTTTGGCAAAATACAACAGTGATTGACCATATTACACAACAAACATGACACATCCTTAAAGAGCTAATTGCATTGCTTCTTTCAGTCTAAAACTACATTTTCTTTTAACTACATGGCCAAAAACTGAAGGTAATTTATCTCTCTCAGTCTGAAGCCCATTCTTATTGTGCGAATATTACAGAATGTCTAAATTTAGTTCACTGAAAGACAACATAGAGAAATACGTCAGTCATTTCATGACTTCTATGCAGTGACCTGAAAGCTTTATATAACCAGACTTTTCTGGCAGTGTGCTTGGTTGGGGCTTTTTTTTTTACTGCACATATAAAGTGAAGTTCCCTGGGTGTCTGGATTATGAAAGTTGGAACTAGGGTTAAAGTTTTGGTCTTTTATCTAATACTTAGCCATAGGAGTTTCGAGCCCATGTCAGACCTTGTTAGTGTTAATGAATGGAGAAAACCTAACTGTAGACATGGAGCATAGTGGAAGTGTATTTTTATAAAGAAATCAGTGACCAAAGGCAGTTGGTGAACTTGAATGCATAATGCAAACCCTAGTTAATTTGCTCTACAATTATTCCAACTGGCCAACAGGAAGGTTTAGTAAAACATATGAGCTATTATTTAAGGACGACACATAGTTCCATTGTAATGCTGTAATGTCACAGGGACATATTTAGATTATAATAACATGTATTATAATAATTTTTCACCAAGTTTGCATTCAAGTCAGATAATGCATTCTGACATGCTTGTTTATTTTTTTTTGTTTGATTTTCTTTAAGGAAGTGCATTTTCCTAACCAAACAGAATGCAGAGACCATAGACATCAATGTTTGGTACCTTATTAAGCATTTCCCACTCTTTTTCAGACTTTTCCTATACCTACATTTCTGACATACAAAATCAGGGGGAAAATATATTTATGTAAAAATAAGAGCATTCATTCATTTACATTTACAGTACATCTACATTTCATCTTCATCCAGAGCGACTTACAAAAAGTGCTTTGAAGTTTCCGTCATTAGAAAGATACTTACACTGGGTTACTAGGTTTCTAACTAAGTGCTATCAGTCAAAAACAGTTGGGAAGAGAATTGTTTTTTTATTGGGACTTCTTTAGTCCAAGCACTGAATTAACAAATATGTCTTAAAATTCATAAAACATCCTTTGTATTTATCAATCTAAAAATTAGTTAACCACTAATGGCTTACCAATTAGGTGATAAAGAAGTGTGGGTCATCCCTTATCGGCCACTACCCAGTCACCTAGCCTTATTTACTGTGGCTCTGGTGGTTCCCAAAATGGTGCCCAGAAAACAGCAGTGCTGGGCAGTCATGCAATTCGAGCTGAACATGAGCAATGAGCCATGGGGGTCTCATTTTTTTGTAGGTAGGGTTTTGCAATGGTGATCCTTCTGAAAGTCTAAAAATTACAAAAAAAAAAAAAAGTGAATTTTGCATGAAGGGGCCATTTTAAGTCAACTTTATTATAGAAATGCATGGCAGGTTCATAGCTTCTGTTGTCACAGGTATCCAAAACAAGAAAAAGGAATTCAAAGCTGCCCTTGACAAGTCTCGACAACTCATAACAAGTTATGGAGTACTTTGCAATACACGGTGGGTAAACATAACAGTGCTTGACAGTTCAGCAAGAGTTTACCATGAATCGTAGCAATTTTATTCCTAATGTATATTCAGTTCACAGGTTATTTAAGGCCTGTGACATCACAGAAACGAGCAACGAAGAACCATCAAATTCATTTCAGGGCAGTTTGGCTCGCTGAACCAAATAGTTTAGGAATGTGAAAAAGCCACATCTATTCTTCAGTAACCACTTTATCCTGGTCAGGGTTGGACTATGTAACCAAAATATGTCATGCTGACATTCATGTTTTGTGCTTTGCAAAAAACCTCAAAGATTTGAAATGGCAATTAAGGGTAATATATAAAGATTAAGCAATTCCGAAAAGTAGGGAAATGTGAATTGATAGTGAAGTTGTAATACTTCAAATACTGATGTTTGTTTGTTTTTAATGAATCTTAATATAGAAATATTGATAGAAATATTTATACTGTGCACCCTTTTTTTTTAAACAGACGGCGGTTAAAATAAAATGTTGTAGGTCTCATTATTGTTAGACAACATAGGAACTATTGCTCCTTCAGCCTTCACCCTTTTGAGACTGATCAGTTTCATATATACGCACAAACACAGAGAGAGGGAGCGAGAGAGAGGCAGTCACCAACAAATTAAGACGTGAGAGAGTGAAGAGTTTTTTTTATCATATGTATCCGTAAGAGTATCTGATTAGTCTTGTACTTCTTGATAATGAAAATAAAATATATTTATGTTACACTGCTTATCTCAATCCCCTAGTGCCCTGTGATGGATTGGCACCCCATCCAGGGTGTACCTCACTTCATGCCTTATGTCTGCTTGGATAGGCTTCAGGCCACCCACAACCCTGTATACAGGATAAGGTGGTATAGACGATCAGTGAGTGGGTGAATGAATGAGTAAGTGGTTATCTAGTCTTCAGTTTCTATATCTTCAGTTTTGGTGGGCTCCAAAGCAAGGCAGTGGTTTAGATGCTGCTGAAAAGACTGTCTGCAGAAGACAAGTAGAATGGGAGTGTATACCATATTACATATTGTGGTCAACCTTTTCCATCTCCCTGTGGAGCTTTTCAGAATCATATAGTGCTTACAAATCAGTGGACATCCCACAAACAAATTTATTTATTAATTTTTTTCTTTGACTGGAGTTAGGAGCTAAAATGTAGTCTGACAGTTTTCCCAGAACTAACAAAGGACAAATAGGTTCTTATATAAATAAATGTCTGTTAATCCTTTGGCTAATATGCACACTATCATTAAAAAGTATTTAGAGTTGGGGTAGGTATCCAGTTAGAGAAACAGCAAAGTCTCCATAAATGTGCATCAGCAAATCTGTGTGCAGTCCAACGTCCTGCTGTAATGCTTACTGTAGGGAATACAAGAAAGAGAGTACAGAAAGGGGGCGAGGGAAGAGACTTTGCAGATACTAATTTTGGAAATTGCAAGAGAGAACAGGAGGGGTTGGTATAAATCATTGTGAGCATATGGTAGTTCAGACAAAGCACATAAATTAGGTGCAGTTCTGGTCAGATTTGTTGTTGTACAACAGGAACGTTCAGGGTGTCAGGCCTATTTATCTGCCTTACATAACATCTTTTATCACTGATGAAGCAGTGGGCCACAGTGCATTTTACTTATTGATATCCAGAGCTTGCCCACTGATCAGCATGCTTAAAATCTTTGAACCCATTGCAAAATATACTACATATGGGAATAAGATTCACACATAAATTAAAAGCAGAAGAGATCCAGTCATCATTCCAGTCTGATGCTTGCCAACAGGGATAAAATAGCTCTATCCCACAGAGACACACTCCCCTCTCCTACTGCTTCATTTGTCCAGTTGGATGGTAAATATATCAAGCCAAAAGAAGCAGTGGAAAACAGAAACTCGCATACGCAAGAGCCTCTGGAGAAAGAGTAAGAATAGAATCACATTGTTTATCTCATTTGAAGCCTAATTCGATACACTCTGCAAATGTAAAAGTGATTCACCAATATCCAAACCAGCTCAGTGGAAATAATGATGGTGGTAACAACCCTGTCTTATGCTGATAATTTGAATTTCCATTATAAGAGTGCAGCCATGAATATGCAGAGGCGGCGAGTACAGGAAGGTTTTTGTTTTTAGTCCCAGCGCACCCTGTGGTGTGGTATTTATAGCTGACATTGTCAGCCAGTGTTGGGTGTAATGTAAGGACACGTCAAGTAGTGCAGCAGTGCAATTTAATGTCTGAATAATTGGAAATGGCCCTGAAGAGAAGAGAGAGAGAGAGAGAGAGAAGACATGGCATGTAAAAATGTGATGTAAAAATTTATACAAATTCACATCCAGTTTAAATGAGCATGGAAGATGTTGTTGAATTTTATTACACTGCATGTTGACTGCTGAAGAAAAAGTAGGAAATCCATAAACCCCCAGTTCTTTTTTTTATTATTTAAACCTTTAATTCCAATAATGCAAGTTAATAAATATTGGGGGGAAAAGGACCATGAAAAATACAAAATCATAGTACAACATGGATTTACAGTGTTTTATGTTTGTTATTTATGCTGTTTTAATATTATATATTACATTTTTACATTATATTTACCATGTTTTACAATTTACAATAATATTAGTACGTGTGTACTTTTTGTTCTAAAAAGGAACATAAACATGATGTTTCTGACTTTTTCCGGGGTAGCGAATGGGACATAATGTTGAAAACACACCTGAGTGACACAGTGGGGGATCAGGTAGGAATGAAGCCTTATAGCTCCTGGGTCTCTTGTTCAATCCTGAGCTGTATTGTGTGTAGTGTTTCACATTATCCCATACATGTACCTTCTGGTTTACTATTTGGAACTGGAACGTTTAACTATATGTATCATACAGTTACCCACATGTCATAGTTACTGTATATGCTATATGTATCATACATGCATTCCAGGTGTTCTATTAGCCAAGAATTACATTTAGAATTACACAGTCGCCAGCATGGGTAAAAGTAGGTCTGTACGGTCTGCAGTACTGAGAAGAGAGCAGCTGCCTGTCGAAAAAACACATTCTAAACCAGTCAAAGAAGCGCATTCAGCAACGAAACGCTTTTGATAATGTTATGTCTTCTCAAAAAACACTTAATAACTGCTTAATAACTGCTTGTTCTCAATTGCCTCTAAACCATGTTATTTTTGTTTATGGCTACAAAGCTAACTAGCTCTTAATACAAGACTGAATTGCAAATCACTCTCCAACCCCTAATCAAGTGTCTGTTTTGTGTGTGTGGCATTAGATTGCACACTAACACACTAACTTTCCCTTTAACTCTATTTGGGATTCAACCCCAGAACACAGATGTTAATGGAGCTGATATCCTGAAGCAGAATAAGTGAACCTATGAAGAGAAACCTATAAGATTTACAGGACTGTCCACCACCTTCATGGTTTATTATCCTAACCTATTGTCTCCATAGTACTGGTAGGAATTTACAACTACTTTCACCCTTGTTAAATACACTAAATGTCAGTCACTAATTGCCTGTCACAAGCTCAGTCAGTCACAGTTAATTAGTTCTACCAGTCATGAAAGGAAATGTTTTGGCGGGGCAAAGTAACTGGTTAATAAAAAAAAAATTTGTTTATAATAAATGGTGTTTGCAGAACTGTTGTATAAAAGCAACATCACACTCGAGGTTGTGCTTTATTGTTGGATATAGCACAGCTGTTATGCCTTCAGCACTCAGTCTGCGCCCTCATGCTGTATCACCGCCATACTATATCCAGCAACACAGCACTCCTTCTTGTGTAATATTGCTTAAATATACAGTACATCAATTACCCATAAAACTAACACCACCACCAGGTGAACTAAACAATGCTGATCACCAACTACTGTATATACCAGCAAACTGTTGACAGTCAGGGGTTGCTCAATGGCTAAGACTATGGTTCGGAAGGTCCCGGGTTCAAATTCCGCGAACACCAAGTTGCTCAGATGTATAATGAGATAAAAATGTAAGGTGCTTTGGATAAGTGTCAATGTGATCCAACAGAAAAGCCAATGCAGCACAACTTGCCAGAATAAGTCAATGCTTATTCACATAAGAAAGGTATCAGAACACCCAGTGCACCAGAGTCCACTGCACACACACAAACTAAGCTTCCAAGCTCCCCAAATCCCAACCTGATCGAGCCCCCATGGGATGCACCAAACAAACAAGTCCGATCTACAGAGGTACCTCCCCACAATCCACACCACCCGCTGCAATGTCCTGGTGCGAGAATTCAGAAGGTGCGAGGACACAGTGTTAACCACTACACCATTGTGCCACCTTGAAGCACCATTACTTATCAAAATATTAAGAACATTTTAGCTACATAGTCCTTAAACCTTCAAATGTTCAATCAATTCTTGAATAAAAACTGAATCAAATATGGCGATGGCACTTTAAATAGCCCCAAGTGACAATACTGTGGCAATTGTAAATACAGTAAATGCAGTTTCTAAATTACTATTTTTTTTTTTTTTGTTGTAGAACTGAAGTTTTATTTTCAAGCAGCTGAATATTAAATACAGAAGACAAATTTATGTAATAGCTATTATCCAATAACCATGAATAATAATAAGTAAATTTACAAGCTCTAGAGATCTTAATGTAACACTTAAAAAAGGTGTGGACCTGTAAGACTGCACACCTCCTTCCAATTTTCCAGAATGGATTACTTAACAATAATTTGATTACCA
>JAOVVB010000004.1:18477385-18491078 GCA_028570985.1 Heterobranchus longifilis | reverse complement strand
ACATCTCAGGAAGCCCTCATGTCTGTGTTTCCTTCTGGCTCTCCCTTTTAGTTATGCTGTCATAGTTAGTCCTGCCGAAGTCCCTGCTTGCAGCTCTGCACTAAATATACATTCACTTTATACATTGTGTGACAGTGACCATACCTAACTGCCATCTCTCCTTTTCTTCTGCTCTCTCCTCTTCTCTTTCGTCTCCTTTCTCTCTCCCTCTCTCTCTTTCCATCTCCCTGTCTCTCTTTCGAGCTATACATGTTGATCCTGAGCGGCCAGTGATCCAAACCCCCTCTGCCCTCTGGACATTTTTTGACTCGTCCTGGTGTCCCGCTTTTGGTTGGAGATCTTGTCGCATGGATGCCCCATGTGGTCTGCCTGGGATGCTTGTGGTGGCTGGGGACGGGTCCACTTTTCCACGAAGACAGCCTTGGCTAATGCTGACAGCTGTTCTCTGAGGACTCATAACTGCAGTTACTTGATTGTTCAGGTCTGGAGTTTCCTATAGTCTACTTGAGTCTCCAATAATGAACTGGAATCCATATTAACTTAAACACATCTCCTGTTTTACTGAATTTCCCTGAAAGACCCTGAATACAGGATAAAGCGGTTAGAAAATGAGTGAATGAGTGAGTGAGTGGAGTGACCATTTAATGTATGTGTATAAAGAAGGAAGTGTGTATTTCGACTTTTCTGAAAAAAGGTTCTTATCTCCAGCCACACTTCCTCTGTTCTCAGCTTACTCTGCAAAGCTCTGCAGATGCTGTGTGCTAATCTCTCTGCCTGTGTCTGACTGAGGGATTTATTATCAATGTTCTCATGCTGAACTGGACTTCCCCACAATCTTTGATGTGCTCACACCCATCTATTGATATACTGTTTTAGTGCAGATTTTCCAGGGAGCATGAGCAAAGCCACATTTAATTCTGATGAAAACCAACAAGAGTTTTTGAGTTATTATGTGGATAATTTTAACATTTTAATATACAGTCACATAGCTCATTAGGGATTAGAAATGGTAATAATAATACTGAGTAGGGCCTCCAATTGCTTTCAAAACAGTCTCACTACTTCATGGCATGCATTCTACAAAATGATGGATATATTCCCTTGATATTCTGGTCCATGATGACATGATTGCATCATGCAGTTTCTGCAGACTTTTCGGGGGCTCTTTCATTTTGCAAATCTCCCACATCCCAGCGCTGTTTGATTGGATTCAGGTCTGGAGACAGGCAAGGCCACTGAAGATTACTGAAGTCATTGTTATGTTCATAAAAAACAATTTGAGATTAGTTTTGCTTTGCAATATGGTGCATGCTGGAAAATCCAGTAGAAGATGAGTAAATTGTGGCCATCAAGGGATGCACACAATATTCAAATAGTCTGTGGAATTCAAGCAATAATTGGTTAATTACTGGACTGTTCAATGTTGTGTGTGAAAATCTTAAGGGATCAGCAGTGACAAAACCAGTCTGCCTGGCACCAACAATTGTGCCATAGATAATTGTGTCAGTACTCCCAATTCTAATGGTTGATGCAGACATTACACATCTGCAAGATTTAATAAATAGCACTGCTCAAACATTATTGGCTGATTAGATAATTGCACAAATGTGTAGGTTTACAGGTGTCCCTAATACCTAATTTCTAATTCCTAGTGTTCCTCGAGTAAGTCTCTGGGATCTGGTCTGACTGTCAACATAATACATTTCTTTTGGCTCCATAATCTCAATAATGTGTGAAATAAAAATAATTCTGCCCACAATACAGTATGTGCTGTTATGAAACAGTCAGATCATTTTTCTCTACCATGAAACCTTTTATTAACTACTGCATAGGACTTCTGCAGGATATGTATGTGTATTTAACACCCTTTAAAACTCAAGTGGCACAGATACCTGCTGGCAACACAGCATAGATCCATGAGGTTAAAAAAATAAGTTCTAATATGGAAGTCTTGCTGGTGTGTGTTAATTGTGAGGTTTCAGACTTCAAACTGTATGTGTCACCGTAAACTAGACAACCCTGAACCCTTTATATGTTTATGAAGTAAAGGCTAAATGCTCTCAGCTTTAAGGGCATAAATAGATAGATGGATGGATGGATGGATGGATGGATGGATGGACAGATTTTATTGATCCCAGGGAAATTTATAACATTCAGTAGCATGGATAGTAACACAATAGATACGTAGTTAAATGTGTGCAAATAATGACAATGAGGATGAATATATAATGAACACAATAGTGATAATTGAGAGCTGCAACTAAGTTACGGCAGTTAAAAATGACAGCAGTGCAAAAAGTAAATGCAGATTGACTTTCATGCAGATTAGGGTAAATGATGAGTATATATATATATATATATATATATATATAGAGAGAGAGAGAGAGAGAGAGAGAGAGAGAGAGACAGTGAGTCTATTATGAAGTCGAGCTACATTTATAACCAAGGATGAAAAGCAGTTAAGGGACCATCCAACCCAGAATCATAATTATGTTCCCAGGCACCGTAAAGAGGTGTTAAATGTGGTGATGGTGATTTAATGATGATCAGATAATGTGTGGATTTACCACTTGATCAAATTCAAAAATGAGCTTTTGTTGAAACACAATTGTTGAAAATTTAAAATGCAACTTTTGCAACTAATTGAAATTAACTTGCTAATAAACTATTTTGTTTCTTTTTTACACCAGGGGTTCTCACACTTTTTATAGTTATACTATATACTTCTTTCCACTCAGAAACCCTCAGTTTATATTTAATTTCTAACAATGTTCTAAAAAAGTACAAAATTTACATATGGACAGCAATGTTTTGTCAGTTTATTGGAAGCATTTTTTGTATCTGTTCTAGATACAACAGATACAGAAAATCCATTTATATTAAATTGTCAATAGATTCGAGTTGGCTTTATTTATAGGCATAATATAGGCATTGTTAATGGTGGATTGTGATAGCTGTTACTGCTTCATTAACCCCTGGTGGCCTTCAGGCCTGATTTTGAGAAACATAGTGATACACTGTTAATTTTTCTTGCATTCTTTTTTTTTTTTTTTTTTGATAAATCTCTTCTTTAAAAGAAATTACTACAATCATTTTCTGATATCAATAATTTGGCATGTGTTTATATATTGCTGACTATATATAATCTGGATAAGCTGGGACTTAATTATATTTATTGCTGCTGAATATATATAAACAAAACATTATTCAGAAGAACTGGATTATAGATTGATTTACAAATTAAAAGGTACACCCACACTTCCTTCAACATTCTTTAATCAGATTGAACCATTAATCTTTTTTATTGTTTCAATCTCACTTTAAGATTTTATATTGTGTCTCAGAGAGAGAATATGATGTGAACATTATTACTGAAGCAAAAAGACAGTTGTGTCAATATTTTGTCCAGAGACACTTAAACATTAGCAAGATTTCTAAATGTTATCATGATAGCAGGAAGACCTGAGAGGCTTTTTCTGGCTTAGTTAAAAAGGAAGTAGATATGAGGTTGAAAAATAAAGCATAATTACCTATTAAAAGATGTGAACATGCACATCCACACCAAGGTTTGGACACACAAGATTAAAATATGTGTAGGAGATAAGTACATTATGACAGTTTAAGGAAAGCAAGTATTAAAACTAATATAGAATATTTTGTGCATTTTTTCTTTGAAACACAAGGGTGTAGAAAGGAACGATGGCGAAATATTATTGCAAAATGTTTATGGTGACTTTTGTATGAACTTTTTGCAAAATGTTACAACTCCACAGTTTTGTCACAATTGACAAATCAACATGCAGTTGTGTTTTTGGCAAAGTATACATGCAGTTTGGTGTGAATGAGTTGTTGGCAAAGTATAAAAATAGTAAAAATATAGTAAAACCATGCTTTATTTTGTTGTGAATCATGCTTCCAGTTAATTAAAACAAAAACAAAAAAGTGTTCAGGTTTGGTGATCTTCAAAGAATGCTAAGGAGCATGAGAAACCTTAAAACAACAATACCATTTGCAATGGGTCTTCAGCCTTCGCCTCTACCTGTTTCAGTGTCAATTGATGACAGCACTTTATTATAGTAGTCCATGAATGCTGGGGAAAATGCAATGGCAGTGAAGAGACTGTAAATGTCCTTTTGTTGGCTTCCTATATATATATATATATATATAATTATATTGACATACAAAATTGGGAAAATAACTGTCTATTCCACAGTGGTTTGGGCAACATCTTACTGCAATTTCGCAATAAACTACAGTATGTGGCCTCATGTGCAGCTAAGGCTGACGCCTACTGCCATTTCTATGTGTTTAATAAAGTGAATTTATATATACAGTTTTTCCCAAAAGTTTCTTGCAAAACTTGAGAAAAAGCCCTTTAAGATACTACCCTACAAAGGCACTCAGTCTTCTGTTTTAAGGGTTTGGCACAGCTGAGAGTTGATCTTTATATAAGATTTTACAAGGATGGAAAGTGTTAGCAGTCAGCCAAGCCACTGTGGCTTTAAATGAACCATCTCCCGTAATTCATGAAGGGGGTGGGGAGTATTTTGCCATTGCCATTAGCGTATCAGTGGAAATGCATTTCTTTTCAGCATTTGGCAAAATCTAACCACTTGACTTGATTACTCAAACAGAGGACTGGGCTGGGCTTTTCACTGAGAGGAGACAGCTGAGACAGCTACTCTAATAAATTACCTTGGGCAGTCGAAGCCTGTGCAGTACAAACAATACATAATATATCAAGAGGATAAAATCTAAAAAAAAAAAAAAATGTGCCCCTTAAAAATACAGAGAATATTTATTTTATTAGAGCTACATGTCATATATTGGTTGTATCATTTGATGAAACATGTGCTGGAATAGCAATGAAAGTCTACATCATACAGTATGTATTGTATCATTTGTATTGATACATCAGCAGAGCTGTTTCTGTCAATAGCTGTAACCTTAACACGGGGTAAATATTAACTCAGAAACAAATTTCAACAATTTTTGCCTCGATCAAAACGTACTGAAGACATGAAATTATTTATTCAAAGTTTATTCAAACTTTTGACTGCTAGTGTACTGTATAACTCATCCAATCATAAGAACAGCTACAAATGCTAACACTACTACTGTACCTCTTACCCTGACCATTATACAATGCTTTTGTAGCTTTATTGTTTGTATGAGTATGAATAAGCAATCAATTACAAATTAACATAGTAGTTGGTGCTTAAGAGACTTTATTACAGTTCGTTTCTAAGAACAAAAAAAAAAATCCATAGACCATATTCTGTTTACTGTTTAATGTGTTTTGAAAATAATCATTAGTTTTCAAAAAAAAATGTAAATTATTCACAAAATGATTATTGTGGCACAAACATATGATTTCATCAATTGTGGTAAGGAGACCAGTGCTTTGTGCTATTTCAACCATAAATCCTTGCCAATAACCCAATATAATGACTTGCCTTGCTGCACTGGCAGCTCCACTCATTAGTGTTCTGAAGGCTGTTTTTGTTGACTCTAAGTTTCATCACCAGACATGCCTTTTTAAATTAGGCATGTACCAACATTAACCATTGCTTCTATGTGACATAGCTGAGATTCTTCAGTTTACACCCTCCTTTTCTCCACATTCTCTTTCGTCCTCTTTATAAGTGTGCTATGGCTTGCCTACATGCTCAAAGACAAAGTGAGTCATTCTGCACATGCACCCTTATGAAAAGGACAGTTTTGTAAATGTAAAAAAGAGAAGACAAAATTGCTCGGGGGGAACAGGCTAACAGGCAGTAAATTGTTTGGGGTTGGCTGGGCACCTGCAGTTTTTTCATTCCACTTTGACTCTGACTGCAACTCACATTTTTTTCTCATTTCCAAATTGGCTGCATTTCCCTCGCTGTCATATTTTATTCATTTAATATTCTAATGCTTTTTTCCTCACCATGCAGATGGCATAAATGCCCCGTACATTAAAATGGCCAATGGCTTCCTTCCAATTCTCTGCTTTCCTGCCGTCATCGATTTCCTATTCGCGTTTATAGCTGTCAGTGCCTTAGGTCTTGGATAAACCAGAGAGCCATCTCTCAGACTCCAAGAACCAGTGTTAGGTGTTAATCAGCCATGCAGGAGTCCAACAGGGCAAATATAGTCTGGAATTAGCTGGATTTATTCACACTCCCTGCATACTGCATGCTACAAATCAACAAGCCTGACACATTCTGGCCTAAATTGCTGTGTGAGGATTAAATTAGTCACCTCTGAGCAATGATTTACACTGAATATGGGTTGTGATTATGGTTTATGGTGATTATTACTATAAGTAATCTTCAAACATTCTGTAGAAATGATGACTGTGTTATCATTACTTTTCTTGCTTTGTAAAGTTAAATAAACCAGCTGCAGTTAATGTAATCCTTTGATTTTTTTTTTGTAATTTGTTGAAATGAAGCCTGAAGACAAGAGCCTAAAAAGGATTATGGTCAAGTACATGTTATGTGATTTTTATGTCTCCCAAAATGTACAATAAAAAGCACTCTTTCTCTCTCTCTCTTTCTTTCTCCCTTGATACGTCTGTCATTTTTTTCTTACTTTTCCATATGTTACTGAGGAACAAAAGGCCACATTTGAACATCACAAAACAGTTACAATAAAAATGAAATGGCTGTTGGTGATGAATTCAATGAGTGCCAGGTGTCGGTATACAGCAGTGTGTACTTAACACTGTTTCTGAATTACTGATTGTTTGCATGTTGTGTTTCAGAGCAGATATTTAGAATTGAATGCGTATTTAGATTAACAATTTGCTCTGTATCCAAGGGGCACATTTGCTCTTGGGTTATTTGCACCAGTTAACAAACGTGGTATAGGCATTATCATGGTAATAAACAAGACTCCTATTAAACGTTAATGCCACCTGAGTCATTGTATAATTTGTTGTACATTTCACAGAAGTAAAAAAAGTACAAAAACAATGTTTTTGGTTAACAACAAATAATGCTTCAAGTTAGTAAATTCCTTTACTAATATATCTGCTAGTTGCAAACCTTAATCAAGTAAATGACAGATTCACTACTCATTTTGTCAACAATACCAAGTGGCCTGCATCGAAATATATCATTTTGAATGATGACCGATTATCTGATTAACATAGTTGACAAGTTCCTTATTTTTTACATCATTTCAGTGGTACGAATTGTGTATATGATTAAGTAAGGTCAGTGAGCTTTTACAGAAATTATTATTTTTTTTAAATGTACTGAAATATACTTAACATCAACCGACAAAATTGCACTCTAAGGCATCCAAAATCTCTGAGTGTAATACGAAATAGTTTAAATAATGTTAATAATAAATGGACAGAAATCAATTTATGCAGCTGCATAATCCAAATCTACAGAATACAGAGAACTTTGCACAAATAAATCCTGACTTAACTTCTTCCCTTTAGCCACCAAGTATTTTTGTAATATTTTATTTGTTTGATCAAAAAAGGAAGAATTTTGAAATTCTCAGCACTAAGGATAAATCTATATTTTGGTGTGTTGTGTGTTTAGAAGTTCATTTATCATAGTTAAGCGGGATCTGATCATCGGCTATGACATTTTTAGTCCAGGATGCATAAAGCAGCTGTGCAGAAGGCATGAGAATAGTGAAGAGTGTGTGAAATACAATTTTAGCCAGACCCATAGCAGTCATACTGACATTATAAGGTCTAAGGGTAGAAAGAAGTGAGAACTTGATGAAGGAGTGGGATTTCACACCATTTAACTGTCCCTTCTGATTATCAACACTCGTGTTTCACAAGTTATCCGCGAGCAAGAGCTGAGAAGAGAAATGCAAGAAGGGGTACCACTCACTTAGCTTTCCATTACAACAGTATTCATAACACAGGGATGCTTTAGATGAGAAACTAGATAGGCTAGACCATCTAATGCAGCAATGAGAGCTACATTTAGCTCCTGACGGATGTTGCAGAGAACGCTTGCCCGTGTGTCCTGCTCTGTGAACCTGAAAATGCTGAGTGACTTCTAGAAACATCACTTTTGACTGGGCCAACGAGGAAGGGGAGGGGGGAAAGAGTGGAGAGGAATTTATATGGGAACCATGACAAAATGTTATGCTGCCCTCCCTTCTCCTGTCGGGGGTTATATTTAGAGTAATTAAGACCCTTGTCTTTAGGACAAATGCATGCAGGAGGAGCTTGAGGACAGTCAGAAACAGAGACTGTGGGGGATGGGAGGAAGCAGTGAAGCAGATCCAGTCGGTTGTGTAATCCATTAATGCTGCAGCTAAAAATGGCTGGCAAAAAAAGGAGCATAAACCATTCCTTCCTGTTCAGCATAAGCACAGGGAACAGCAGTAGGTGTGTTTTTATATCTGTGACTAGAGCTTGGTTTATGTATGCATGTGTATTCACCTTTTGATTAAAAAAATATGTAAACTAAAAAATAAACATTTTGATTTTAAACATCGTGAAGAGCAAGTTACAGGGCTAAATTAAGTGCCATCATAGAGCAAAAAAAAAAAAAGAAGATGTTTCTAGAGTTACTACAAGGAAGTAGTATTGTCTGTCATGTCACTCTTATTTTAGATATGTTCAAAGGGAGGATGTGGTTGAAGCAAAACACAGAAAGAACTAAGAATTTAGTAACGACAGCACTGACCAGTTCATGATGTAACTAACACCTCTATTGACATAGTACAAGTACGGCACAGGCGAGAGAGATCGGATGGCGTTCTGACTGAGTTGTCATTGGGATGTCACAGCCTTGTTGCTACATCAATGGAGTTCTCAAACGACCACTTCAGGCTTGTGCTGTGACCATGCCATGTTGTAGAATACCACTTTAAGTTCATATTGCACTTTTCTAGCGCTTACCACATGTATGGCATGCATGCAGGAGGTTATCAGTGCTCCTATGTCACATTCAGAGAATTTAGTATAAATACTGCATCTAATTCCTCGTTCCTAACACCATCATTTTGTGACGAAAAGCACTGCTGCTATTTATAACAACCCACCAGATGCAATGGCAACGTAATAAACACGAGATACTGTAGGTGCCTGGTAAGAGCATGTTGCAATCTGATTAGACCTAGTAATAACTAACTTGAAAAATTAAAAATGAATACATCATAAAGATATGTTTTCATGTGCTCACTGGTGATTTTTTTTTTTCTGTCCAGTGAATTCTTTACTATTGCCCTATGTAGTTTTTTATTATTGAACAGTCCCAATAGTACTGGTAAACCCATTCGGTAATGGCGTAATATCAGACATCACAAAAGGCAAAGCAGATACCCATAAGTACAAACACAGAGAACAAGTACACATTTAAGGGTAAATATGGCTAACCTCAAATAATATTATGCCTAATATCACCATTCATGCCTGAATTACTGACAATTAAATAACATCCATTAAAGATCTGCTCCTGAGTCTGGGTGTAAAACAATATGATTGGCTTAATTGGTCACTTGGCATATTTGAGTTCTTACACTTCTGTTTCTTTGTGTATACAGTTCTCGTGTATGTTAGCATTAGGGGGCATTTCCCAAATTCCAAATGTGATTGGTGCAAGTTTGAGATTTGAGAACAAGCCAAAATCCTTGTTTGGTGTTGACATCTTAGCTAAACCCAACCCTGCACAGTAACCTACAAAATAGTATGCCCTCATGCCCATGACCACATCACGTCCGTGCTCATATTCAGCACAACAGCACTCCCTCTCTTGTCATATTGCTTAAGTACGCCATACAATGAATAGATAACACTACTCCATGTGGTGTAACACATAAAAACAATTATTTACTCTAATCAAATTGGTTATTGTTGCCATACTTTTTTTCAATGCCACATGATTTAAAAGAATTTAAATTACTTTATACATTTCTCATAACTTACATAATGCAAATTTTTTCATTTGATGTTATTCTTGGATAATAATATATTCAATCACAGTTCAATTCATTTTGTATATTCCACACATATACACACCACAGCCCTGCTGACCCTGTGGAAGTGTATATGTTGAGATGGCTCCTATTTAAGTAGCATCCTGTAATAAGCTTGTTGCATCTAAGAATATGTTAGCTTAATGGGTATATTAATTTGCCTTTGAAACATTTAAATACAAATGAACAATTACTGAAATAGCCAGCAGTAAATGTGTTTAAAATAATTGTACTTTATACCTAGCTGGTTTGTTTTTTGCCTGAAGATCTTGCATATGCCATGCCAGTTTAATTGTTCTGCCCAGGGCATTGTTGTCTGCGGAACAAAGCTTCAGATGTTTTGAGAGAAATAAATATTCTGATGGTGTACTCATTCCTTCATCAAAAGCCTGAAACTGAAACATCTTTTGCTGAAGATGTTTTGGATTTTTTAATAGTCATTTTATCAATTGCAATGTGTAATTGTATACTATATATTGGGGTATGGCATATAATACTTTGACTATTAAGGCATTTTTACAGTTTGAATTTAGAAAATGCCCTACTGAGTTTCCTGTTAATAATCCTCCATGACTCTTCCATAATTATTTTGAAGTATTCACATAAGTGAATTGTATAAGTGTTGTATAAGAGCATAAGGTGCATGATCATTAAAAACCTAAGCTGTTAGATTTTGTAAATGTGATTTGTTTCAGTTGTTTGTTTATGTACGTATTAAGCCCTTTCAGTTCTTTACAATGGCCTATAATCTGCCTGGGGATTATTGTTTATATTGTGGCAGTTTTCAAACTAGAAAATATTGAGGCATATAGGCTCCATCCATGGATGAGGAATAATTTGTTCCCAGAATACACAAGCTGCTTACACTGTCACATGGCCAGTTAAACCATTCGAGGAGAAAGAATTGACTACCTAATGAATTTCAGATAGTAACTTTACAGACCTGTGTGATTAATGTGTATTTTTCTTTCTATATTTTTCTTATGATATTTACTTATTTACTTATAGGAGCAAGTTACATTTTCATATGCCTAATCCCCTTGGTTTAATACATGTAAGGTTGGACTGATTCATTCCATTGCCACGGCAACAACACCATGAACAATTCATGAAGTAAGATGTTTGAAAATTATTGTTAATAATTGTGACAACTGCACCATAATTATGTTGTATGTAGCACCTTGGTCCTTGACCAATGTTGTTTTGTTTTGCTGTGTACTGAACTGTATATGGTTAAAATGACAGTAAAAGCCTACTTGACCATTCTGAACAGGAAATACATTTATAATGGATACAAATGCAAAATCTGTCTACCTATCTATCCATCCATCCATCTAGCTAGCTAGACTTCTGATAGCCTTGTTAGCCTGATGAAAATAAATATCTATTCACAGAAACTTCCACCATATAAAAGATTGAAACATTTACTTTTAACTTAGTTGTCAATCAAATCTCTATGAGAACCAAATCCAGACCTGTGGGACAGACAGACAGACAGACAGACAGACAGACAGACAGACAGACGCTTTATTGATCTTGAAGACGAACTTACAGGAGCATATACAGTACGTTGCAGTGAGCTCTAGTTTATAACTCCTTTTTATAGGGTTGTGTGGTAAAGGAGTTCAGGCTAGATGAGTATTTAGGTGACCTTGGTTGAGTATACTGGGAAATGTAGCTAAGTTTCTAGGCTCGGTTGAGCTCAAATAGCTTAAAGCCCCTTCTGCTGCAATTTTACTTTTGACGATTTTGAATTCATGGAAAAAGTTGCTACTGTCAGCAGTTTGTAAGAGTGACTACATTTTCTGTCACAGGGTAGTCTCACGACAGAGGATTTGTTTTTCCTATAAAATTCAAAGGAGGACAAAGAAATGAGAAGCTAGTATAAAGGGACCAACTGTTTGTGGATGTTGTATGTGACAACAGAAACAGTTTCTTACAGTTTAAATTAAGTATAAATTGTTTAAGTGTCATGTCATTCATATGTCAAATGTGTCATTCATGATGAATATATACATTTTTTTTTACCAAGTTGCTATAATTACATAATCCACTTTAGTGACAGTATCACAATCCATTGTGTTTTGTTCCTTAAATGATAATGTTGTATAATGCTATCTAGGTATGGTGTATGGTCATAGATGATCAATTTGGATAAAAAAACAAAACAAGTAAAATTGGCTTTAAATGAGTAAACTGAACATTGTCGTCATCATTACCTGTCTGATTACATTTAACGATAACATTTTAAATCTGCAGAATATTTGGTTGGTTCTTACAATAAATTCACTGGTTCCCTGAAAAGGCATCAGTTTCAGCAGTATCACATACATTCTTCCGAGTGGGTATCTGAGATAGGATTTACTGATATGATTCATGCCTGAATTCCATAATAGACATGTGACTCAGTTTGAACCCACAAACATCAATATCAAATGTAGCATGAAGCATTTTTCCCTCCAGATCAAATTGAGAGAGACAAAGTGCAAAGAGCTTGAGAGAGTGTGAGAAAAAGAAAGAGAGTAATCTCCACTTGGAAAGCAATCAACTACATTGTAATGGGAGATTAAAGCCCATAAATTTACCCTGTAATCTGCACTCCTGCCCAAGTTTTACCTGTTTCAGTGTTCTAAAAATAACCAAGCTGAGAACAGTTTTAACCTGCTTCTGACTCCATTGTCGACTAGGCTGCAATTTTGTCAGTTTTTCTTCCCTTCAAGTCTGTCTATCTAACTTAACTAATGTGTGCTCGTTTCTAAAGATAGAAATGCCAAGAAGCACCTAGACATACCACAGTTATCCATAGTAATACCATTTCCAGAACATTATGGAAATATTATTTGGTCTTCATGTCTCTGCACATTACCACCATTACGTAACCTCTGCTATCTCCCTAATTCTCCAAGCACATACAAAAACACTGTCACACATTTTATTCCAGTCTATAATAAATGCTACTTATATACCTTCTTAAATACCATTTAGGAGATAAGTTTATTCATGTTTACGGCATGAGGAAGCATAACCTCTAACTAGCACTAATGAGAGCATCTGTCTTTTAAAGTCACTTCTGTCAAGGTGCATTTTCTGCTGGTGTTCTAACAGTGGGTGGAAGGAGCTGTTATACCAAAGCAAATCATCTGCCCAATGTAGAAAATGCCTAAATAATGTAATTATACCGCCTAAACCTTACACACATCTCCAAGGATTCAACTAGTTTTCCATCTTGAAGGTCAAAGTCATTTTTAGACTTGCCCGAGAGCTTTCAGTCTAACGGCTTGAATGTAAATGTGGCTCACTGACACAAAGATATTATAGCAATATTGTTCCAGTTAAAATCATTGTGCCAATTTTGTACTGATCACATCTGCGATTTTGTAAAAGTAAGAGTAGAAGCACAACAATCATCCTCTTCTCATTTAGGCAAATTTATATTTCCATCTATTGCTGTCTCTGATGTCCATAAGGATTCTTTATTAGGAGTATTTCTGCCACAGGAGTAACTCTCAGAGCTTAATGCATGATTCATGCAGACTCTATCTCTAGTCTAACGTGCCTCTAATGACCCTCTGCAATTACTAAATCTATCATGGGCCACAGAACAGCCTTTATATAGCTCTCTCCTTCCTGAGCACACATTCCGAGTTTAACTGATAATGTATCCACAGTAGAATTATTTTCCAAGGGTTGTGTCATGGCTAATGACATTTTCAACATTCCTAAAGCAGCTTTAGAAAAGAGGCAATAATGC
>JAOVVB010000004.1:18452805-18477285 GCA_028570985.1 Heterobranchus longifilis | reverse complement strand
GCAATAATGCTTTAAACTGTAGTTACTTGGAATTGAGGAAAACGTTCCATCTTGTTAGGAACAGACATGGAGAGCCAGTGCAGGTCCACCAGACTTCAATAATTTAAAGCAAAACAAACATAAGTATAAAAATCAGAGTCAGAAAACCAGCAGGAATCAAGGAATGCCAAAATCAGAATATTAAAACAAAAAGCAAGGCTTTGTAATAGCCTTTTAACTGAGACAGAGCATAATACTTCGCAAGTGGGTGAGTGCACAAAGAGTCCTTATGCTGTATACTGAGTGTGCAAATTAGATTTTTTTTTTTTGTGTGTGTGTGTGTGTGTGTGATTTGTATATGCCAGTTGCACATTGATTTTTAGGGGTGCCAGGAGGGTAAAGGGGGGTTGTTTCTGCTAATGGGTCTGTTTTTACTTAGAGTAATGATGGGGCATGCAGACAGTTGGCTTGACAGTAGTCAGACAACTGAGTGATACTCTATTAGATCCTTCCATTAGATCTAATTGTACAGTTGCATCTATGAGAATTCCAAGATTATAGGAAATGTAGATGTAAAAGTGACCAGCAGGTAGATGCTATCAGAGTGCGCTGACATGGAGTGCAATGACCTACTGTGTTTCCTCTGCTGGGACCACTGATTAGGGCTTGAAATTTAAGTGGGTGTTGTAATGGTAGGAGAGTGAGCTGGAGCTTTGCTGCAGTAGTAATGTCTTTGAAATTTCCTACTCGAATTGCTCATTTTCTGAGCGTCTAATCATTACTGGAAATATGAAATTATTATTGTGGTTGAGAAATAGAGGATGATCACTCACAGGGTGTCCTGTGTGGTTTTATAGTGCATTGGGCCACATGGTGTTGTGGACTGCCACAGTAAAAGCATAGATGTTTGGATCTGCAATGCTGGCATGTATTCTAGTTTGTTTTGACTCCACAACTGCATGCCGCCCATGCAGTTGTGGAGTCAAACAAACATAGCATGGGGAATAGCATATCTTGTGCAAGTTTTTGAGTAAAAGGGACATACTGATGATTTAGTTGAGGGAGAGTTTTTCATCTCTGCATGCATATTAAGTGAAAATGTCCTTGCGCCGCAAAATTGCATTGAGGGCTGTTTCACGCCACCCAATTTCCACTGCAAGTCAGTGAAAAAAATACCTACTGTGACCCATTCAGGAACCCCATCTTAACTTAAAAATATAATGAACATTGGAGAAGAAAACCCATACACACGGTCAATTTACTGGAGGATGTATCATTAAGAGAGATGAGAAATAGTCTGGGTGTAACAAGGGTGCAGGCTGAGTTGCAGTCCTGGCTTGAACTTGAGCCATTTGTGCAGTTAGCTGGTCCATATGTTGTTGCTGTTTACTGATTAATCTCTGTTGAGCTAGCAGCACCTAAATCAGCTCAAAGACAACTGCTGCATTTGATGGATGGTAAGGCATACTTTAAGAAACATACATGGAGATATAAGTGCCGGTTGGCCAAAGCAACAAAATAAAAAATAAGTAACAAAATTAGAGTCAGTAGACTCGAGTCAGTAGACTAGGGTCATGTGAGCCACATACAGTATCATACAGAGAACGGAAAGATCAGGAACAGGAATCAAGGCAGTGTCAATAACAAAGAAAAGTTGTAGGAAACGACTAATAACTGGGACACTATGTGTTATACTTCGCAATTGGGTGAGTGCATAAATAGTCTCTATATAAAAGTGTGTGAGAATGTATAGAATTCACCCAAGGTCAGACCATGCAGTGGTCGGAGAAATACCAAAAACCAAGAGATACATATCAGACCCTACAGGCCTCACTGAGTATGTTAAATGTTAAAGTTAGAAGAATTACAAGAAACAATTAGAAGAATACTGAAAAAGTATGGTTTGTTTGGAAGGGTTGACAGGAGAAAGTCTGTTGAAAAAGAACACAGAAGCATGCCTGAGGTCTTCACAACTACATCTGAACAAACCACAACACCTCTGCAACAATGTCCTATGGACAAATGAGACCAAAGTGGAGTTGTTTTACCCAGTGCTATGTTTAGGGAAAACCAATGAGTAATTCAGCAGAAACACCTCATACCCACTGTCAAGCTGTCAAGATTAGTGCATACAGGGGTAATCATTTTTGCAGCCACAGGACATGGGTACCTCGGAGTCATTGAGTTGACCATGAAGTCCTCTATATACCAGAGTATTCTACAGGCAAATGAGAGGCCATCTGCCCAACAGTTAACGCTTTATTGAATTTAGGTCATACAACAGGACAATGATTCGAAGCACACCAGTTTCTCTACATCTCAATGGCTAAAAACTAAAACAATCACGGTTTTGAACTGGCTAGTTAAAGTACAGAACCCAACCCAACAGTAATGCTGTGGTCGGACCTTAAGAGAGCTGTGCATAAATAAATACCCAATGAACTAAAGCAATGTTTTAAAGAAAATGGGCCAAAATTCCACCAAAATGATGTGAGAGATGGATAAAGTCATACAGGAAATGATTACTTTAAGTTATTGCTGTTAAAGGTGGATCTACAAGCTAATGAATCATGAAGTTACTTAGTATTGCTTGCATGTTTTGGCTTAATTTTTGTTAAATAAATAATGACATGGTGAAAAAAGTAATTTGTTATTTATCTGAAGTTGTATTTGCCTTACACTCAGCCCTGCTACGATCAGATGATATTTTTGATACAAGAACAATATGGTCTGTTTACTATTTAAACTTTGAGTCACATTTAATTGCAGTTTCCCCAAAGAGCTCCTGTGTGCAGTATTCTACTGTGACTTATTTATATTGAGCCATGTATGCTTTTATAATGACACCATAACTCAAAGTCACAAGTTAATAAGGTGTCCGGTACTTGCCACATTTCTCATGTTCCCCTTGCTTCTTCCATATTATAAGCATTATATTACACTTGTTGATTAGTGCATTTGAAATTATTTTCCTGTACAAATCCCTGCCAATGGTGCTTGAGAATAAAGTAGGGGAATACCTCAGCCTGTCACCTCTGGCCATTGCTCAAATGTGCTTAACTTGCTTATGCTTTATCAATGTGATCACTGCAGAGGACATTTTTATATTGATTTGGGGTTTATTTGTTTGTGAATAAAAATGAACTTTAGATTTTTATACACGTATACACTACTACTACTACTACTACAGTAGTAGTAGTAGTAGTAGTAGTACTAAGGGTAGGATATAAAAAAAAAATTACTGGGCTGTAAAATATATGTGACAAACAGCTCTGACCCATGAAGACATGAACTCCACAAGACCTCTGAAGGTGTCCTGTGGTATCTGGCACCAAGACATTAGCAGGAGATGAAAGGTGATGCCTATAAGGATTGCACTTTCCAGCAGAACTGTGCCCAGAACATCACGCTGCCTCTGCCAGCTTGCCTTCTTACCACAATGCAGCCTTGTGCCAAGCAATGAACATGCACACACACACACCAGACCATCCACATAATGTAAAAGCCCCAGACACACTGCAGCCAACTCATGGCGATGTTCCTCAATCGAATTGGGGGGTGTGGTGGTCAAAAGCTTGTGTGTAGAGCAAGGTGGCAAAACTCCGCTTGAGGCATGATAGCTAATGGGATGGCCTCTCCTGTCCAGCCCATGCGGTAAAATCCTTGGCCAAGCCCCTGTAACTAGTGACAGATGCCAGAAGGCAAGAAAGAGGAGATTCCTGTGTCCAGTCTACTTCAGCCTGGAGAGTCTTTTCTCCACTTCCTCACCCCCAACCCCCCTCGCTTTGCAGTGTGAGCTACTCCCCCTTGCAGCATGGAGAATTTTCCTCCCAATCTTGCCTTGTGAGTAATGTCGCTCCCCCTCTGTCTTCACAGTGACCAGCACCCCCCTTTTATAATAACTGGCTAGCACCCCCTCTGGGCTTTCCTTCACACATCGGAAGCCACACATTAAAGGAGGGTTATGTCAGGGAAGTACCATAGAGGTGCTAAACTGCGGCTTTCATCAAAAGTCAAACATTACTAACCATGTATCCCAGTTTAGGAGTTTTGCTACTGATTAGTGTCTATATTTATGTTTTAGATTTCCTCGTCATGTTGTCTTTTTTTGTTGTCATATGTTGCTAATGGTTGTCCATTCGTTTTTGTGCATAGTCTTGATAGTGTTTTTTCCTTTGTTGCTTTGTTTAAAACATGTGTTAAAGACAAGTCTACACCTGCATCCTCTGTGTCTTTCATTTCTTACAGCCATATATATATACATGATATATAATAGCATTATTGGGCTGTTTACTGTTTATGAATGTGATTTTATTTTAACCTCCCCCACATAAATTTGATTTAGCATGGTGAATTCATAAATACGTGTATTAATAAATGTAATGTAATATTCTTGGATTCATTTAAATTGTTCAAAGTATAACAAATCATGACATGATTTTAACTTTATGGATGCATAGTCACAATTATTTTATCCAATGAGTAAAGGAATAAGTCCATAAACCATAAACCATGTTATATACAAAACAGGTAAATGATCTTTGTGTGACATGCTGTGTGTTTTTGCCCATGTGAGTGAGTTATCCTGGCCCGACACTGTGGGCAGTGCCTATTGAGCCCCATAATGATGGATATCATATTTATCTTAATGAAGTGGAATAGATGTGCTGGCAGCGCTTGGTGAAAGAGGAACACTAGTGATGGGGGTCTGGCCCATTGGGTGTAGTAATCATTTAACTCAACAAAAGGGGTCATTGTTTGGCCTCACAGTAGTCTGCCCATCCCCATTTAAGGCCGGATAAAAATCTTTCTGGACTGAAGGGAAAGCAACAAGCTTAGTTCTGAAAATGCCACTCAAATTAGGAACATGTTACCCACGATGTCAACAGAATCATTTGGATTTACACTATATGTCTAAAGGACACCTGATCATATCACCCATGCATGCTTTTTAAATACTGTATTGAATTCCAGAGTCAGTCTTCATTTTCTGTTATAAAAATTTCCACTCTTTTGGAAAGGTTTTCCTCTAGACTTCGGTGCATGACTGATTTGACCATTCAGCCACACGAGTGAGGTCAGGCCCCAGTGTCAGACAAGAAGGAAAACAAGTTGCTATTCCAATTCATCTTCAAAAGTCTTCAGTGCGATTGAGGTCAGGGCTCATATAATATTCAAAGACATTTTAAACAATGTATGCTTTCAATTTTGTAGGAACAGTTTAGGTAAGACGCACATATGGGAGTGATGGTCAGGTGTCCAAAAGTCATTGGCTATAGTGTTTAATGGGGTTTTGATTCATACGTATTGATGAAACACAACATACTGTATTACTGCCACTTATTTTAAGTGACACAGGCATTACATATTTAACATGTAGTCAACAGTTAATGTTCATTTCATTAAGATATGGAGGCAAAGTAAAAGGAAAATGCTGCTCATTCATTTCTATAAAATTCATATTAATAACCTTCATGAACTGGAGGTTTAAGGGGTTAAAATTAAATGCATGCAGTTCCATTTTTACTTGCCTTATCTCATAAAAAAAAAATCTATCCATTTTTGTGTTACATATTGAGAACTGCAGTAATACCCCCTCATACTTTCCAAAGCTGATAGAAAAAAATTAACTTGTCTTACTGCCAACTGGCACCGATATTGTTTATCACTAACAGTGTGTGTGTGTTTGTGTGTGTGTAGATGTGTGTGTGTGTGTGTGTGTGTGTGTGTGTGTGTGTGTGTGTGTGTGTGTGTTTGTGTACTTGTTTTTTCAGCTAAGGCTTCTTATCCCATTTCACTTGATGGATTCAAATATTCACAACAAAATATTATAATTCAGTATATTTCCTTTCTTTTTGGACTTTACATACCATTCTCATTAAACTCTGTTTTCCATCCCAAAAAAGGAAAAAGGCAAATATTTAAGATTGTTATTTTCATGAGATACCTTGATCATATTGTTGAACAAAAAAAAGAGAGAAAGAAAGAAGAAAAAAGAAACATACTGTAATTATATTACACAGTATTATGTAAACAGTATTTGTTTTCTACCAAATTTTACAAGCCATTTCTTTGCATAATTCCAAAAGTTTGTAAGTCCAAAGTTTGAATCTTGACAGCAGTTGGAGGTAAAAAAAAAAAAAAAAGAAAGAAAGAAAAGAAAAACCTTGGAATGCACTGAATTGCTTTTACTGGATAGAATATATGAGGGTAAACTTTAGAAGACCTATAAATGAATTTTATTCCCCTATGGAATAACTAGAACCACACGTTCATTAACTCCCACCACAAAGTTAATTATTTCCTACTGGGAGTCATTAAGGCTGCCTGGCATACCTGGGCATCAAATGTGGTCAGGCAAAGTACATTTATTTTGTGACCTTGCTTTTCTATGTTTCTAACTACTAAGATGAACAAACTCAGAGACAGATTTTTTTTATATATTTTTTTTCAATTTTTCGGAACTTTTTAGACTTTACATACCATTATATGTAAATATATATGTCTGTAAGTCCTGGATGTAAAACACTAAAATCAGGTCTTCGGCTTCAGAATACTTGGCATGTTCATAAAAATCAAAGAATTATTCTAAAGCAAGATTGTGTTTCTAATTTTAAGATCTATAAAATGCATTTAAACCTGGAAGGATAGTGGTGAACCATCTTTGAGGAAGGAATGTGGTTGGAAAAACCATCCTAAATGAGCATGATGGGAGATCCCTTAAATGCTTAAATATGAAATCAAACAATTAAATAGAAGCAGGGACTGATGGCTATGCTTAATAGTGAAAGTAAGACCATATCCACACACCACACAAAGGGAACTCAAGGGATTGGGACTAAACAGCTGTGAAGCATTAAGAAACCACTTAGTGAGACTAATTGGAAAAAAGGCTTCGGTTTTCTGGGGTTCATAAAGAATAGACTGTAAAGCAAAAGGAAAAAGGTCATGTGGTCTCATGAGTCCAGATTTACACTGTTCCAGAGTGATGGGTGGATCAGGGTAAGAAGAGAAGCAGATTAAGTGATGTATCCCTCATGCCTTGTACTTACCATACAAGCCTGTTGGGGCAGTGTTATGATCTGAGGTTTCTTCTGTTGGTCAGGTTTAGGTTCAGCAAGGTTATGTGCCCAAAAAATGTGGTTAGCGGACAACCTGAATATACTGAATGGCCAGGTTTTTCCAATTAACTGATTTTTCACAATCAGATTGTGAAAGAGTGGTTTAGGGAGCATGTGACATGATCTTCACACATGGATTGACCACCACAGGGTCCAGACCATAACCCCTGAGAATTGAGAATATTTGGGATGTGCTAAAGAATGCTTTCTGCAGCAGTCCAACTCTCCCAACATAAAAAAAAAGATCTTGGAGAGAAATGAATGCGACTCTGGACAGAAATAAATTATTTGGCATTGCTTGTGCACACGGTGATCCGCAACGGAGTCGTATCCAACTCCAACTGGTCTATCTCCACCCTATGTCAAACGTTTCCTGGATAGCCTTCACATCCGCTGTGGATGGAGGGTTGTGGCAACAGGGGTGTGGTCGAGCATCACCTGGAGAAGATGAGGTTGTTGCAGGGAGAGATAGCCATAGGTAGGTGTGTGTGTGTGTGTGTGTGTGTGTGTGTGTGTGCATGCACATGTGTTGAGAAATACAACATCAGCTGAAAAGCAGATTTAAAAAAAAAAAAAAGGAAAAAATTATGCAAGATAACAGCATACCTGCCTGTGGTCCCTCAGCAATCAAATCTGTTGCCTGTTGCAAGTGGTTACTGAAGCTGAACAAATGAACTAATGAGTTTCCTGTACAGTTTAAAGAACAATCTTTGCATCACCTCATTAAGCATAGTTACATCAGTATATTTAATTAGTAGATACACGAAGCAAGAGAAAAGATCGATGTGGAACTCTAACAGCTAAAATAAGGGCTAGACATACTTGGACCAGTTACATGAATTCCACTCTCTGTGGTCAAACAGTTGAGAAATGTGTTACTCACAACCTCCCTGCCCTGCCTGATTTAGAGTAGGGAAAAAACAAACACATGGCCCACATAAATCTGTAACTCTGCAGCCTGTGATGGCCCATATGAGACTCAATCTCTCATTTTCACTCCATGTGGTCCTCCTGACTGTGACCTAATTTACAAGCAGTTAGAGGTGAATGTGTGTGCAGCTGCTTTCCCCAAACTCATCAGTACAGACCAAATAGAAACGTCTAGGTAAATGAATATATCTTAACTTCAACAAAGAGTCAGCATTTATTAACCAAGTC
Organism: Heterobranchus longifilis; assembly: GCA_028570985.1. Taxonomy (NCBI): domain Eukaryota; kingdom Metazoa; phylum Chordata; class Actinopteri; order Siluriformes; family Clariidae; genus Heterobranchus; species Heterobranchus longifilis. Next base: position 18,469,027 of record JAOVVB010000004.1, on the reverse strand, counting down.
AGTGGAGCACAAATATATCAATTTCAGTTTGCTTGACTGTTCTGCTTGTTTTTTCTTCATCTTAGCCAGAGTTGCTGCTTGATGAATTCATAAAGAATGCACAAGATGTGTCTGCCTTATGTAAATGAAACAAAATGACTGAACATCAAATTCCATGTTCTTTCACTGGTGGGCAATCTCTGTGGCCATCTGTTTATGAAGGTTTTCAGTTATCCAGCAAGCAATGAAGTGTCTAGTGGTAGTAACTCAAGAGATTTAAAGAAATAGGATGATGTAATGTGTTTCGCCAAAAAGAAGAAAATCAGTACAATCCCTAGGGTGAACGGCATAATATCCTTATCATTGGCTTTCCTTGCAAATCTATTTAAAGAGGAAAAATATGATGTTTTATATTCAACATTCAGAAGACAAATTTCCATCAGGAAAATTACCCCCAAAAAAGCTTTTTTTTTCCCCCCCCATTACAATGACATAATCAAACACCAAAGAAGGATGTGGTTTTATGAAGGAAGTTTTATAAAGAAAATCATTTATTAAAGGAAAAACACTGGAAGGAGTATTTGCACTGCTCCTAAAGGCAACATTTCATGTACTTGTTAAGTCTTACAACTTATACTGGCAAATATATTTCCAAAATGGCTTTAAATTAAACAACATAATTTGTCTTGGAAAATGGGATTATTATTATTATGTTTCCAATGTGCATAATGTTTGGACAGTCTAAGCATCAGGATGAAAATGCAGCTTCTATTTTGGCATGGATGATGAGAACAAAAGGAGACATAAAATTGCATTCGCTGAACAAATCCCGGAGAGAACAAGCAGGTGTTCAGAATAAACAGTCTTACAGGGAAAAAAACTGATAGTACAGTGTTCTACAAAAAAAAAAATGGTTACTGCTACAGCCAGGCTTTAGATATTAGCTATAAAATCTTAAGGGTGTGTTCATTTAAGTACTACTCTGAAAAGCATGGATCCTTTACTTTAAGCTTAAACACATTAAAAACAAATGATCCAGTGTAAATGCTTTACGTGGAAACAAATATTTGAGGTACAGTATGTATGATGTCACTGAATGAAATTCTGTATAATTAACGATTTATGCAACATTGTTTTATATTTACATTGAACACAGAACATTTATAGTATGTAAAAACAATTCTGAAATGCATTGTTATACAAAATGCTCTCAGATATTTTCTCACTCCTAATAATTTATTTACTGCTAACAATTTATAAAAAGCGTAAGAAGCATACACTACCCAGCATTCATACACTGTGGGCACTATGCATGATGGGTGCATCGCTTCATGCATTACCTTCTTACCCCTGACTCACCCATTGCTTTGGAATAGCATGAATCTGGTCTCATTAGACCACATGACCTTATTCCATTGCTCTAAAATACAATATTTTGACCCCGAGAAAATTGAAGCCTTTTTGATAAACCTTACTAACAAGTAGTCTTCACATGACAACACAGCTGTTTAGCATTGTTTGTGTGTAAACGCTCTTACTTTTACTATTAAACATAGCTAGGATTTCTACTGTTGATTGTTTTACAATGCCACTTCACCAAGAGTTTAAGTGATCTCCAATCACAGTCATTCATGATAAAATCTTTCACTAGAGTCTTTTAAAGCCATCTATACTTATTACAAATTCAAATGCCTTTCAGAGTTCAGCCCTTGGTTGTGTGCCTCTAGCAGGTCTAGACGATCAAATTAGTCCCCAAGGTGGTGAAAAAATGCTGACTCACTTCCTTGTTGTTAGCGAGGGAAGAAATGGGGCACATAACCTTGTACCCATTCATCATCCTTTGTGTGGTTCTATAATAACCCACTCCACTGCCAACTAATATTAACAATGCAGCAAACTCAGTGCATAGTTCTCACCTATTCCACAGTTAATTTATTTAAAAAAAAAAATAAAAAAAACACTAGCTAATCCTCTGTCTGATAAATGTAAAGAAGCCAGTGAAAATATCTGCCAATGACATGGAGTCATGACTCAAAGAAGCCGTGGAACTAGTGCCTATTATTCACACTGGTACAGGAAACCAGAACTCAAATAGACAAAGTAATCAGGGTCAAATTCAAACCAGGTGAACATAATAATGAAATCAGAAAACAACTGTTTACAGGGCATGGCATAAATCAAAACACAAGCACATGTCAATGAAAGCAAACACTAAACAGATAATATGGAAGTGAATGTAGTTAAATGTAAGCCAACATGCAGTGTTTGGTTCAAGGGGAAAACCATAAATCAAATTTATGTCCATGAGTCCCTATCTATGCATTTTACTTTTCCAATCACCAAAAAATTGTTGGTTACATTAAAACAATAAAAATGTGGTCATCTTGGCAAACAGGATATAAAAACATGTGAAAAGTCTCTGTCTGCTGTATTTAACTGGTACACTCTGATTCAGTGAGACATGCTTAGACATGAGCGAGGTGAACACGCGTCACATATAGGGAATGTATTGCCATTTCGGATCATAGGGCTTGGAAGCTTGAGTCAGGTCAAATTCAAATTTTATTTGTCAATTATATAGGTCAAAATAATTAGTGTCCCTTGAGCACAAACCAAGCTGGTAAATCTCAAGGAGGGAGGCCACCAGAGATGCAGAGCTCCAATACATTTCTTTGAATCCCAGGTGCATTCATCCTGGCAATTATACTGGCTCATCCTATCCGCTGGCTCTAGATCTTATGAGGTTGTGATATCCTGTGAAAAAAGAAAGTAGAAGGTTAGCCAGGAACATGGTTCAGTTGGGATATTAATTAGGAACAGTGAACAAGTGACTTGGCAGCACCTTTTATCCATGAGCACAGTATGTATGGTTTTCTGCCAGTTTGTAGTAGATCAAACAGGGGACTTGATATTTGTTACTGAATATCTTTAACTGTTCTTGCTTGAAGCCATAAGACAAATTGATCAAATAACACCTACCGCCCCACCTTCTTGAGGTATGGAGCAAAGTGTGCATGAGCAAAGGAAAAATGTGATCTCCTGAAGGATTAAGGGATAAATCAAGAATAAATCTCCTTTCACTTTGGAGGAGCAGCAGCTCTACCCCAAGACTCTCACAGATTGTTGAGTTCCTCACCCCATTCACAGACACAAAGCCTAACAACTCTGTCATATACCATCTCTAAATCCACAATCCAGGGCAGAACCCACATTGTTCCTCCTACTATATCCAAGCTTCAGCTCCTCTGCAGGAAAGTGACATTCCACTTTCCCAGTGGAAGTTGAATTTAAAAGGTCTATTCCATCTGAATCTGTCAGTTACATGACTTCTGCCTGCCTGCCTCATGAATAGAATAAGGCTGCAAGTACAGGGATTGCAAATTAGGCTTCTCAGTAGCATTCTTGGCCTCGGTCTCTGTGGCTTGGCTTCAGGGCTTTGTCCTGGTAACTCTCAACTAGGCAGGGTTCACATAGGGGGCTTTCACATTTGCTTCTCCCACTTCTCGCCACTTTATTATTGTCCTCCATATTCAGGTACACTTGCATATTTTCACTCTCCAATACAGCACAGTTTGCGAGTTGCCATTAAATATAAGAAAAAAGAAGAGAAGGAGGAAGTCATCTCTTTGTGCTATACCTAATATTATTGATATTTAAGTACAAATGTCCAGATCAATGCTTTCACATGCCTTCCTCCTTTATCATCAATGGCTGTGTAGGTGAGAGGATGATATTGGCGTGTGCTCTGCACAAAAGACGGCACTGATTACATCACATTCTAAACAGGAGTCCACTTCCCTGTTCAGGTACATTTGGCTTTTATATGTGATTCGAGTCAGGCCCAAGTACGCTGTAGTGTGCTCGAGACCGTCTTTTCAAGTGGACTTAAAGGAGCATGATTCCTGAACCTGGTACGCTTGTGTTCACACTGATCAAAATGAACTTTGGGGTCGGAAACGCTCATGGCTTCATAATGTGAAAACATCCTTGAGTGCATTTCATGAGTGTAATTAAGATAGCTCTGTGTACCCGCGCCCTCAGATGTCTTACATGGCAAAATAATGTATTATCCTCCATTGTTTATATTCAGTATGGACCAAAAAAAAAAAAAAAAAAAAACTCGAGGTGATGATACAGTGATAAATGATGTAAATGTTTGAGACATGTCAGTCATCTAAGTTCATTTACACGTAATGTGCATATCCAGTTGTGCTAATTTGTCTGCACTCCCTGATGCAGACGTCGCCATTTTGTCTGCTACTTTTTGTCTTGTGACATTGTATTCTTCCACATGGCTAGACAGTAAAACCATACACACACTCACGCACACATCCCTGTAGGAAAGATGTCCATAAGGGCGCTGTACATATGTGTTGTTTTTCAAACAGAATAGACAATAACTCAGCTCTTTTGTGCTGATTTTGCATGTCTGAACCAACACATACTTCATAATCAAGTGAGTGATGTTAACAAATGGGGGGGGGAGATCTGTAAAATGCACACCCATAAACGAACATGCACTACACAGGCTGCGCTTGGAATGTAGGTGAAAGGGCACTAGCTCTGTCTCTCTCCCTCCCCCATCCGCCTTTCTGTTGCTGGCTCTTTTAGCGTAGCTATCAGGAATAGGGAAGAGTGGGGGATGGGAGATTATGCTACACTGAGAGAGGGAGGGAGTGGGGGATAGGCTGCTATCATATCTGCTTACACTGAAGAGACTGCAACATGGTTGCCTGAGTGTGTGAGCTGCATTGTATAGCCCACATGCTCTCTCTCTCTCTCCCTTTTCTCTCTCTCTCTCTCTCTTTTTCGCTCAGTTCTCTCACTCACACACACAGAAGCATCAGAGCAGGTTGCTGAATTTGCCATGTATAAAGACATTGTTTGCGGTGTTTGTTTAATTTCTCTCAATTAGGTTAGGTCTTCTGTTTACAGAAGTTATATGAAGTATTTGTCAACTTCTTTGCATAAAATTTCTTTCTAAATGTTCATGCAAACATTATGAGCATTATTTTTTTTAAATAATGTCAGATCTTGGCTAACAGGAAGGGTCTATGTTTTAAGCTAATTCATGCAGTAACTTATCTGACCTATCCCGATCGACGCCAGGTATGACAAATGGGAATGGGATGCCAGTCCATTAAAGGACACCTGCACACTCAAATCTAGGGGCTATTTAGTGTGGACTACAGTGGCACCTTGGCATACAAAATTAACCCATTCCGGAGGCGAGTTCTTAAGGCGAAAATTCTTATTGCGAAACGCATTTTCCCATAAACATTTAAATAAAGTACAATATGAAAAAAACAGACATTAAACCTCACTTACCCTTATTTTATGATTCCCTTTGGGCATCACCTGCTTAAAGAAATTTACTGAGTGGTTCTGCTTTCTTCTTGCTACCATGCTTGTTAACATTCCTGGGACCCATGGTGCTATGTCTTCACTAAAAAAATATATAAACTCGCTTTGCTTGGCTCTCCACTGACAAACGACTTTTAAATGGCTCCCTGACATACGCCCAACTTTAACTTCAGTCAGCGCTCAGTTCAACTCGCTCCCTCATCTGCCGAAAATGCTTCCTACGCGAGTCAAATTTCTTGCAAAATTTCAGTTCTTATGCTGAAAATTTGTGAGGTGGGTTGTTCATATGCCGAAGTACCACTGTATTTACCTGACATCATGCATTTGGGAGTTTGGAGGAAACCTGAGAGAACCTGGAGGAGAATGGACACAGGGAGAACATGTGATACTCCATATAGCCATTAACTAAAACTCAGGATCTGTAAGGCAGCATTGTGTTGTAAAGCAAAAAAAACGTTACAAGTTTTTGTTTTTTTTTGCTCTTTGGCTTTTTTCTTTTATTCTAGGGGCCACCACATTGGATCATTTGATCCACAAGATCTGGCACAGGTTTTACACCGGATGCCTGGTCTGTCTTAACCCACCCTTTTCGGAATCTTAGGACTGGCCCTAAATCTTAGTGGCTGGGTAAGCATTTAAGTAGTTGGGGTTAAAGGCCTCGCTTAAGGGCCCAGCTGTGGCAACCTGTTGGCGGAGGGCTTGAAACTCAGAGCCTCCAATCAGCAAGCCGGTGCCTCAACCCACTGTGCCACCACCTTTAGCTAGACATGTTTTTTTTTTATGTTACTGCCAAAATGGAAGATTTCAATGATGCAATGGGGAATCTACCAATTATAATGCATGACTCTGTCAAGCTCAATGTGATTGAGCTCAAACTGATGTTGTTAGTTGGGATCATTACTTGCGTAATTCTCTAATCATTCTTCTGTAGTAATCACTTTATCCTTGTTATGGTCATAGCAGAGCTAGACTTTGGACCCAGGAACATTGGTCACAAGGCAGGAATATAACATGGACAGGACACACACACACACACATTTAAACCAAGGGGAACGTATTAGTCCACCTACTTGCATGTTTTGGGAGGTGGGAAGGAACAGGAGAAAACTCAGAAACACAGAGGAAACTAACAGGAACACGGTGAAGCTCTTTCTTCCTCACTTTTCTTTCATATTTTGTCAAGCCTGTGCAGTAACATTAAAATAATGAGAAATACTTATCGCTTTTTTCCACCAGACGCTACATCTTCTGGCTTATGCCTGAGTTCACAGCTTTGCTAATAGAATCTGATAGCTTGTGGGTGCTCATAGCCCCAACGTGTTTCATTATGGATCAAGGCACAGTCACGTTATATGAGTGTTTCTCCTCATCACAGATAACACATCTAATCACATATCCTATCTGCCCATGTAAATATAAGTAACCAGTCCTTATTTATATGGAATCACTTACACAAGCTGATGGAATGCTTTGGCATGCACACATATGGGCAAAGCTGCTTGATGTTTCCCTTCCCCCAGCCGTGCTTCCGTCCCCATCTCTCCATCTGTGTGATTAATTCAGGCATGGTGGAGCGACCTCGTCTGATCTCAGCTCTGAGCAGCCCCTCCTCCTCCCTCTTTCATCTTTCATTAGAAACCAGCCCTGTTTCAACAGGATCTACTGTGATGCTTAAAAGGCCTGCTTGTCACTTACATCAACAGACTTAACTGATTCACATATTTTCATGTAGATGTTTCAGCTCCATGAGCCGTAACATGATCCTGCAAATGCTTTTGAATCGTATTCTCCATTCGATAATCAGTGGTTTTAGGTGCTATTGCCCACTTTATGCACAGCGCATACAGTAAATGAATCCATTTTCCTGGGCATCTTTTTACAGTGTGTGATTTTCCTTAAAGAAAGTCATTTGGAGCAGGCACCAACACTGTTGCTAAGGAAACGTTGGCACTGGTTCTGATTGGCTAAGCTGTATCCAGGCAGTCAGACAGCGCAGGAGCATCACAAACTCCACTCTCTGCCAATTCACAGCCAAAAATAGAGCACAAGATTGCGTCCTCTTTAAACCTTACACAACCGTCTTTAAGCAATCTTGAGTGAAATGCTCTATTTTGCTTTGTGCAAGCTGTCCACTGTAACTACATAACACAGCTAAAGATATTTTAAAACGAGTATTCATATAGCTTCTTATGGCAGTGACAACTGCAATCCAAGAATCCATGTGTGTGTGTACTACAGAGTATATGCATGATTGTTTTATTCAGGCTATTTGTTGACAGATCAGGTTGGTTGTACTCATAGACTAGATCTATTGAATAACAATAAATAACCAGCCTTCTATTAATGTAAATCCTAGTGTGCTTAGGGTAATCTGTGTCTGGAGCACCAGCCTAGCATGTCAAAGACTGAATTGTCAGAGAAAACTTCCTTATATTTCATAACGTGGCTCCAATTTCACCATAACAACACACAGACTTTAATCAGGTCCAGATTTATGCCTGTGGAACTTGAAATAAGCTTAGGGAAACTGGAGGCTGATCCTGCCACTCCCTTTTGAATGCATGCTGAATTACTTTCCTCCCCCTCCCCCACTGTTGTAAAACCCAGGCCTGCAGGAATGCTAATCGTGCCTGAATTCTTACTGATTTTGGGCACCAAAGACTGAAGAAGCTGATGCAGAAACAGTGCTGTAGGTCTTGCTGTTCTTAAGGAGGACATGTTAATTCCTTCGGCATTTGATTCAACCGTTGTCAGTCCTCCCACACCTTCCGTAGGCTGCCTGCATGCATATATTTGTTACATTAATGCATGAGAAGTAATGTGAGTCACAGGGAACAGCACACACCATTGCAGAAACACTCATGAGCAATATTATCCTAAAGCACAGACAAATCAAGCTGTACAAACTTGATGTTTACATAGCATTATTCTTCACACTATACGATTTCCTGCCGATTTTGCTGTCGAGGATCACGAGTTGAGATCTTAAAATACGTAATGTGACATACTCTCCCTTGTCCATTTTGGTGGCATTGACAGATGACAACAATGCATAAAAATGTCAGTCATTGCTGATCTGATGCCTATCCAAAAACAGAGAATGTTACGGAGGATATTATATGATTACACAAAACTCACATGACATATGCAAATACATGTATATTAGTGGCAAAATGAAAAAAAAAAAGAAAGCAACATGCTAATGGATAGTGAAAAATTATCAATACTTTAAGCTCATTGTGAAGAATGTTTCCATTCATGGAACCCCATTTTATTTACAAGCCTGAATTGTTCTGAATGCTAAGGAAAACATATTATCGTTATAAGCGTATGCCATTTAAGTAGAGTTTTTAACAGAGTATGATGGCTTGAAAAAAGGATCAGCAAAATAGGTCATTAAATGTGAGAGCAAGTTCCCATAAATTGTGTTCACACAAAGATATTTACTATTATGGGAAAAGAATTCGGAGAAACTGTTGCATGTAAGAGCACTTGAATTCCGTGAGCACTGAGACCACTGAGATACCTTGTAAGTTTCAGAATTATACGGCTCTACATGTTTTGCCACATTCTGGCAGCCCTTACACTTTCTGTTAAAAAATATGTTTAAGCACAAAAGGGCCAAAATTCAGGGTCCATAGGCAAAAATTTATTGAAATAAATTACAGCAAATGCTCAAATGGATGGTTTCTGACTTCATGGCACTTGTGCATATTGTGTATACTTGTGTACTGAAAGCACACACACAGTATACTGTGATATGACAAGGACAATGTGAATCTGTTTTATTATTTTGCATTCGAAGACATGATACAGAGTGCTCATTACTAATCGATTCTTCACCAGCTCACACAGATGGAGTCTGTCAGTGTGCTGCCTGGCAACCATCGGTTGGAGCTAAAGGGGGGCGATGTCCCTAAGGAAGCCTTGTGCCAAAGTCAGATATAAATGTGTAGGTGTGTGTGTGTGTGTGTGTGTGTGTGAGAGATGAGCCAATGATGAGTCACCATACTTGTTTTCTCTCTTGCGCTCTCTTTCATCCCTGACCTTGAACATGCTTGCACAGCACCAAAATTTCCAGCTGGGTGACAACAGTATATAGCCACAAATATACTTATCATGATAAACGTTTCTGCCTTTTTAAGATATTAATAAAAAAAAAACGCTCTACAAGATAACCTGATCACTTACTGGAAACATAATCAGAATCTTGTAAGATTCCAGATGGGTTTCAAGGCGGTAAAGCAGTTAAAAACATTAACATCCTCACAATATTTGTGAAATATTATGCTCTATTAACTGTATGAATCTATATTATTGTGTGGCTGAGATTGAGTGATTGGGTTTAGATTTGTATGATGAGTAAACTGGTGAACGTTTATGGTTGTTGTGTTGTACGGATGTCTTTGGTACAGAGACTCCCATTTGCGATAGGCTGTGGGTGTTTTTTATTTTAGGGCCCTGGGATCGTTTCTGAGAACACTTGACTCCAAAGTCTGGTTCATTTTAATCAGTGAGAACAAAATTGTTCCATGCCCGGGAACCGTGCATTAGTCTGCATGAAGCGGTGGTCTCAGGCGGCACAGTAAAGCATGCTCAGGCTCTGATCGGATCAGATATGGAAGCCGGCATGGATGTAGATTACTGTTTAGATGCGACAACATCACTGCTATCAGTCTCCTCAGAAATATCTGTGTAGTTTTAGCACGTGCCAATGTCATCCTTTGACTTACACAGCCATAGCTGACGAAGTAGAAAGGCACGTAATAGCGTCGCTCTTGAAATCTTTTTCTGAAATATCACCGGTATTGAGCATAGCGTGAAAATTAACTTGCTTGCCCTCTTCTTCTCTTTTGTTTAATGACGCCTCACAAACCAAGTAGGTTTCATATTGCCACCTGCTGTATTGGAGAGTGTAAATACACAAGTGTGCCAAAGAATAAAGAGCAAAAAACAATGTGAATGCTGGCCAGTGGGGGAGAGGAAAGGGGGAAGCAACCGTTCCTGGGCACTCACAGATCAATTGTGCCTAATGTAAAAAAATGCCCTGAATGCTGAATGATTGAACACACTGGAAATGGGTTGGTGGCTGAGTGCCAAAAGGAGTTTTGAGCATACTCAGGGAATGCCCAGAGAAGGAACTGTTCCTAGCCCTCCTGATTATCAACGCAACTGTGCAAAGCAAATGATCCTATTTCTTGGTTGGGTCTGTCTGCTTGGTCCTTAATTCTGGGACGGTAACCTGATGTTAAGCTCACTATGGCACCAATCTTTCCATAAATTCTCCCAATGTGCGAGATGTGAACTGTACTCTCTGGTCACTCACGATGTCCTAAGAAATTCCAAAGTACCTGAAGACTAATAAATATTAGCTCTGCTATTTTAAATGCTAGGTGTAGGAGATGCAGACAAAGGAATAAAGGGTCAGTGATACCCTGATGACTGTGTTGTTCTAAGGAGAGTCTGTCTTGAAATTCTTTAATCCAGTTAAGTATGATATCATGAAAGTGATCCTTGCAAAAAGCATAGCCCAACATGCATGCCCCGAGTTATTATTTTAGATGTCTTAAAACACCTATGGCTTTTATGGACAATAAAATGGGTGGATGGGTGAATTACTTCTTCCAACTTTTGTTGCCATTCTTTGCTGGGGAGAGCATCTGGGATAAAAAGGCCGCTGGGTGAATATCAGGCTTTTTCATAAACTGCTGTGAGAGGGTAGCCCCCACTTGTGTCTCATAAACATATGTCTCCACTATAAAAAGTTTGAAGATATTGGGACTCTTCCTAATTGGGGCTGAGTTGAATGCTGCCTTGATCTGCTGCAGAATTACATTGCTGCTTTTTGGGTTCCTTCTAGCAGAGCTACAGTATGATGCTAAAACCTCTGATAAATCTTCTAAGAAGGAAAGAAAGAAGGAAACATTGCGGTTCTCTGACAAGTATGTTTGTCAGAGGCACTCATGTTTTTAGGCCACATTGTGTTCTGGGTGTTGTAGATGCACACTATTTCCGTCATTGAACTGAATGCATAATAGGGTCCCCTCTATGCCCACCTCATGTCTTCCCGGGAATAGCCCCTTAATTCTATTAATATATTAGCTGTATATACAGTAATTGTATCACTTTGTGGATATGACTGTGGAAACTGTGCACTGTGAGAGAACCCGGTATTAAGGGCTTATGTCATGAGGCATGGGGCTAGGCTTCACTGACATACCAGGTAAAGTTTATTTGTGACTTTTTTTTATTCCTTGTAGAATCGTGAATGGACCCCCCCTTGATATGGATGTCCTTGGTGGATAAAGCTTCTTCAGGAGCATAAAGATTGGACTTTGGAGCAATGACAAAAAGTCATGTGATCTGAGGAGTCTAGACTGACCCTATTTCAGAGCCATGGGTGCATCAGAGTAAAGAGGGAAAGACATATGATGTGATTTACCCACCATGCATATTGGCCGCTGTACAAGCCTCTAGAGGCAGTGTTATGTTCTGGGGTTGCTTTAGTTTGTCCGGTTTGGGTTTAGGATGTTATGTGGCAATAAAGTAAAGTCATCTGAAACCTACAGTAAATGTACTGAATGACTAAATGGCACAGGCATATTCCAGGATGAAAATGCAAAGATTTAGCGGTATCAAACAGTGGTTCTGGGAGCACAAGGAAACATGAATAAGCAACCATATAGTCCTGATCGTAACAGAATTAAAAGTCTTTGGGATGCACTGGAGAAAACTTTATGGAGAGGTTCCATTCTCCTGTCATCAATACAAGATCTTGACCAAAAATGGAATGAATGGAATTATAAATGGAATTGCTGTAAATGTTGTAATATTGTTTTAGGCAGTGGAAACAGTTTCACAGCGAGTGCATACCATAATCAAAGCTTAAGTCAGTCCAACAAAATATTAGTGTATGGGCGTTTTTGTGCGGCAATGAATGTACAGCAACATAAAGAAGTTTTTTTTAGAACTAGTGTGTGTATAAAATGAAAACAAAGTTTTCTGTCATTTCTATTCCACTTATAATGGATACCTGATGGCATGTTTGAACAAAGTTTAATGTAACATACAATATAATGTTGTTGTTAGTCTTTCAGGTGCTCACGTCAAGGGGTCGCCACAGTGGGTCATCCAATTCACAAGCAACTTGGCACAGGTTTTTATGCTGGATGCACACAACCCTTCTATTTGATCTGTGCTGGGACTGGCATTGCACCCAGTGGCTGGGGTTTGGGCATTGAGTGGGTATGGAACCTGGGCCTTCTAATTGGCAGGAACCCACCACTTAGCCACCAATGCCCCGATAACATACAATATAATATATACTTTGTACATCTATAACTAAGTACCATTACAGTGCTCTTAGATTAACATTAAACTTAAGTATAATGTAAACAACTTCTTTGTCCTTTCTTTTTAAGTAGAGAAGTGGGTTAGCATTCTTGTCTGTGGTACGCTACAGATTGGCAGCTAAAAAAAACACTGGTGTATTCGTTTAAGGCTCTTTCTTACATCCATTTGTTTCTGTGTAGTAAGCTCTGCTCATATGCCCTCACTTGAGTGAATTCCAGAACGTCTTTATGTACTCTGCCACTCCATCTCTGAGTAACTGGCTCTCGTATGTTTACTGCTTGTGGATATTACTAGTCTGGTTTTTTTTTTTTTTTCTTTTAATTTGTCCACCGCCATGAGCTGCTGTCAGTGTTTGGCTCCCTAATTATCTTATTTAGACACACACACATACAGACACACACACGGAAATGTGCTGATAAGTCTCTTTTTTCATCTCCACACAATACTCTCGTTCAAGTGTGCCAAAGAAGATTCCTATCGTCCTTAGTAACTCTGAAAAAAAGAGTCTACTATTACCAAGAGGAAATGAGAAGGGAGGAGGCACAAAATGGTGGCCTGAGTGCTGTTTTTTTTTTTTTTTTAGATATGGAAGTGAAAACACAAGGCATGACCTAAGCTGACACTTTCTATGAGTACAGTGAGAGAAGGGAGGAGGAGTGTGTTTCTTTTTCTGGGTTATCACAGTGTTATCTCAGTGTGTGTGTGCGTGCATGTGTGCGTTTATTTGTGTGCGTGTGTGTGTGTGTGTGTTTCCTTTGCTGTAAGGTCGTGCAGACACAGTTGTTGCTCGTTTTTCCGGTGTAGAGAAAAAGCATGCAGAGTGAGGGCGAGAAAGAAAAAACACATTTCCGCTGTCTCTCTCTCTCTCTCTCTCTCTCTCCCACACACACACACACACACACACACATTTTTACCAGAGCTCCTGCACACACACACACAAGCACATGGCTGCCCATCCCCCATAGCACAACCACAGCTTGCTGACTTCTATTTTAATCATAGCTTTTATGGAGGGTATAAGATGCGTTTCTGGCACCCGTCCATTCGTTCCACTAAGGTCACCCCAGCCTGCCTCTACTTTGCTGTACAAGAAAAAAAAAAAAGAGAAAGATACATAACACTATAAAATTAGGCAACATTTTGAAAGTGCTGTTTATGTAATCAAATCTGTTATATAATGGAAGATGGCTTGAACATAGGAGATACAAAGTATAAAATACTGAACCTGAAGAATAACCTGATTTCTGTGCACCAGTGGAGTGGCAGGTGTCAAGTTCTGCAGTTTGGAGAGTGTTAGTAGGATATCAACAACCTGGCACACACATCTTGTTTTAACAAGAATGACCGAAGTGGCAGGAAATGTATGTGCAGAATGCAAGCATGTGCTTGACTGCCCTTGGTGCTCTTCTGGGTTCTTGGAGAGCAAATGTTTTACGAGTATTATCTTTCATCTGCCACGGAACACACCTGATGAGACATGTGATTGTCATATCCTTTTCAGCGCTTAAGCTATAAATCAAGGCAAGATTTAACATTGAGTTGTGCAAACAAGCGTAAGTAAAGTTATCCACTAATACACATTTTATTTACCTTATATAAAAAGGAAGCTGATCGCATGCATGTGCAGTATAGCAGTATGTCGATATTGCATTAATAATTATGCGTATTAAATCATTCGTAAAAAATAATGTCATATCCACTATTAACAGTAATGGCAGGTTTGGCAAAGCCCAGCCATTGCGCAGTAGGACATACCTGTATATGTATAATATCCAATGACGGTAGGGTTTGCAAAGTAATGATTGATGTGCATTTCTTACACATGTCTTTGGAGCAGCTCAAAGTGAAACCAGCGAAGGAGACTACCACAAATATTACTGCGTAAGTCTTCAAGTGATTTGTGTTTTGGCAATCCTTGGTTCTCTCAACACACAATGTTACATTTCGTCTCTGCTCTCTTGTTGTAGCTATGAGAGGAATGTGGGTCAGAGAGGAGAAGGCTGTGTCTTTAAGATGGAGATTCCCCCACCTCCTCTCCACCCGCTCTTTTAAAATATAGATGATGTATTACCACCGCGAGCTCCCCAAGGCAGCTAACACTTCTCTTTGGAGTGGAGGAGGGGAAGAAGCTATCAGCACCCACAAGCCTCTCTCCAAACTACAGTTTACTCCATCATGGTGACCTACAGTAAATTTTATCATGATGCTTTACAACCAAAGGTTCAGTAAGGCAATTCCATTTAATGATAATGTAGCTTTCACTGCTATGGACTGGTAACTCTCATCCTGATTCGTTATCCCTGACATGCTTCATACGTCTATGCTTCATTAAAGAGATTCATTTTCATTTATCATGATAATCAATTGCAGTAATACACAATACTGCATACATTACATCTTCAAGAAGCAGTGGTGCAGGGAACTCTTCCTGTCATGCTCTCTAGAAGCTATGTAAGTTAATAAAAAATAAAAAAGTACAAATAGAATGCAGTTAATGCAGGCCACAATAGGAAGTTTTCAGAACACCCAGTGCATCACAGCCAAGGATGTTGCCCTGGCTTCCAAATTCTCCAGATCTCAATCTGACCAAGCATCTATGGAATGGACAAACAAGCTTGATCCATGAAATGGGAGGCCCCATCCCACAACCCACAGCACCCAAAGGATTGGCCACTTACATTCCAGTGCCAAACACCATAGTGCACCCCAAGTGCCTAAGGATCACAATCTATTTTATCAACTGTGTTCAAGTAATGTGTATTCTCTTCCAAAGTAAAGTGAGTATTTTTTTTCTATTTGTCAAGTCTAGTTATGTTTACTTTGTACATTGAAGCCAGAAATCCAATATCGCAACCACAACAGAAAAATTATGTCACAAAAATGCTAGGTTTGTAAATTGTTGCATTCTTGAGACACCATTCTCCATGCCTTGCCATTTGTTAATTAAAAATGGCAGGTTTTATTTTGCATTTACATTGTGTGCAATGTTACAATATTTCGGCTAATTAGTTTGGAAAATGTAGTAGACAAGTAGCTATATTAAGTCCATAATGGGCATTATGGATTTGGTCTTCTGTTCATTAAAAAAAGAAAATTGCATGGCAAAAGCACTGGCATGTTTGTGTGATCCTTTGACTGTCACAATGTTTCTGAGCTGAACAACTAGATTGTTAGTTATATCTTCAGTTAGGATCCTGTGGCTTCATTTCATTGCAATAAATGACCTTGGTATGTCTGATTGATGAAGGATTTAACATGCTTAGTGGTAATCATACCGCTGGTTTTATTCTTTATTTTAACTAGGTATAATTTTTACTAATTATTTGTGATAAACGCTCATTTCTATCAGAATGTATATCTGGAATCCCTTCTTGTACCTAGTGTCTGCTAAAGTACTGTTAAGTCAAAGTCAACTTTATTGTCAATTCTACTACGTGTACAGTGCATACATGTAGAGAATTGAAAATTAAAGTACATGACATGAAATGAAAGTCCTGTAGTAAGGGAAACCAGCAGCTCCTATATA
>JAOVVB010000004.1:18437521-18448850 GCA_028570985.1 Heterobranchus longifilis | reverse complement strand
ATGGACAAGTATTGACTGTGAAAGAGACTGAGGGTCAAACTGGCAGGTTATGTGTAATGTTTCACACCTGTGTGGGATTACCATGAGTTTATTAATGTATGTTTTTCTGTGCTTGCAGGAACTAGAGGGAACCCTGAGCAATAGAGACCAGAGTATGTGTGGGTATGTGTATCTCCAGAGTAATAAAATCAAATTTATAAACATTTTATGAAGCACAATTAATAAAATAACCATGAAAATATTTAAAGCCTTTTTTTTTTTTTTTGCTTCCTCAATCTGCCCAAATCAGAGAGTTTCACTAGAAGTGCCATATACTGTAGTTAACTGACTGGTTTGCCAGACTAGCTAAAGCAAGTTATTTTTTAAATTTAATACACTTTTCTGTATCTGTATCAGCTTAATGCTACAATCCATATGTATATCTGCATTAACATTTAAACTCAAGATTTGAGACATTTAGACCTGATGTAGGCCAGGTTTGTAAATACTGGTTCTGATGGCTCGTCAACATACCACTACTTGGTAACTGGTCTCAACCAAAGACGTGTGTAGGACTGTTTTGTGAATAAGGAATGTGACATCAATGTGACAGAAAGGACTTAAATTCAAGGCAATTTGGCGCACTGTCATGAACAGTGTCGGGAATGTGAGAAAAGCCCCATAGCCTTCATTTATCCCTTGAGTTTTATATCTGACCTCTCACTCATGTCTGCAGAAACAAATACAGTGAAAACCTCCATCTTGAGTGAACTTTTAGTCACATTCTTGAATGCCTTCTTGTCATTTTAGTTATTGTAAATGCATATATATCACTGTCACCTTGCACCTCAAGGTTCCGGGTTCGACTGCCTTGAGGTCTGTGCGCATGGAGTTTACATATTCATCCATTCTTGATGTGTTTCCTCCAGGTACTCCAGTTTCCTCCCATAGTCCAAAAACATGCAGATTAGGCTAATTGGCATTCCCAAATTGCCCATTGTGTGCGAATGAGCGTTTGAGTATGTATATGTGTGTGTTCCCTTATATGGATTGGTACCCTGTCCAGGATGTAAACCGCCTCGTGCTCTAAGTCTCCTTGGATAGGCTTCAGGTCCCCCGTGACCCTGTACACAGGACAAAGGCGTATAGATGATGGGTGAGAGTATAGATCACATGATATATTCATATTTCATTTTCTTATTGCAAACACACACACACACACACATTCATATTAAAACCCACTTGTGACCCATGCACTCTACCGCCAAGTAATGAGTTTTAAAAAATTTCTAGGAACAAAATGAATCAGTTGTTTGGTATAAGGATGAATAAATATTATGGATATATGATTACTAATTGAACAGAATTATGGTGGAAAAGTGGGCCAGTAAAACATTTCTATGGGGTACAATGCCAGTAAAACTCAGAAAAAAGTCCCTGCAACATGGCCGACCCTATTTGAATAATCATGTGTAAGACTCCTTTTTATTACTAAATGCTTATCTGTGCATGTATACAGTAATATACAGCATTCATTTCCAGTTGTCCTGTCCAAATTTCCCTTCCTCTCTTGTTCTCCCTTTTGATTTTTCCATTATTCCACTAAATTATTCCATCACTTAAAACCGCTTCTCTGCCTGACGTTCTACAGAACGTAGATTCCCTTATTGCTTTATCAGAATGTTTATGCAATGCCACTACCTGTGTGTTAGGACTGTGTTCATTTCCTATATGTTACTTACATTTCCAATATTTTAATTGTCTTATATTGTAGTTATATTGAACTTGCGATTATAATTGAAATTATATTGAACTACCTCTCTGTCTCTCTCACACACACACATCAGATGTTTTTTAATATTCATATGCAGACCAATTATTTTCATGGAAATTACTTGCTGTACAACTGTGGGTGTAAAGAAGTTGCAGTCCAATGAGTTTATACTGTGCACCAACATTAGCCTGCTTATTCGATGTAGAAGCCAGTGAGGTTTTGTTGCTTTCTTCAGCAAATTAGCTAGCTAATAGCATGCTTAATAGAGAAAGTTTCTATATTGTATCAAGATATATTTGAACAGAGTGTTTTGTAACCTGTTACTGTTTAAAACATGCCTTTTTCCCTTGCAACTGGAAATGATTCTCTGTGCTATTTCTAAGAGAAATAAGTTATAATCACCCATAAAAATCAGAAACAACTTTAAATGTTAACTTTATTCACTGGTTGTAAAGACTAGAATATAGTGAGGAATATTGCCTCCGCTGCCAGTGATGCCTCATTTGGCCAGGCTGTTTTCACTCATGATTTAGTTAGTTAGTCATTAGAGTTTATATTTTGTTCAGATCAAGGTATGTTGGTTCTGAAAAAAAAAAGATTTCAGAATATTCTGTTTTGTAGAATAGCATTCACCCATTAAAAATATCTAGAATAAATAAAACACTTTTGTTACATCACACTCTTAAAGATGTCATCACTCATAACCTTAACTGAAAAAATTCCAATTGATTATTTTTTCAAATATCTTACAAAATATTACAGCTAAATAATTTGTCATATACAGTACTGTGAAAAAGTCTTACACATGCTTTGAGGGCCCTTTAGCATCAAATCGAATTTGTGCAGTTTTAAGGAAATTAGCTACTACGTTTTACTGAGCATCCTGCAGAACCACCCACAGTTCATCTGAGCATTTTGACGGCATCTTTTTTGCATGAAAAACCAAGAAGCTTCCTTTTTTTGCCTAAAAAGTGATTACTTATATAATTTTCTGCTTTCTTTCTTGACATTCAAATAAGTTCAAAATAAAAAATTTTTAAAAAGTTGGTAATAAAAAAAAAAAGGCTGCCTACGACTTTTGCACAGAACCGTATATACAATAATTACGTATCCTTTGATTGTGCTTAATAAGTGACAGAAGTAGAAGTAATAACAAGGCATGGAAATACATTTTGTAAAACTCAAATGCACTGAAGATCATATGTACGGAAAATTATATTAGTGTTTTAGCTAATATAATATATATTATTGACTGGATTGTCATATTACGTGTCTCATCATAAGCTTAGAAAAAAATTACAATACAATACAGAAAACCTGTGTAGGCCTCTTATGTAGACTTACACATTAGAATGTATTCACCAAAGATATTTTTCACTTAAACAGTTTGCATTATCAGTGTTTTTATTGCTGTGTGAATGAGCCTTATATGAAAGCAGCAAGCTATGAAACTACCCCTTCCTAAAATTAAATAAAAAAATAATTTAAAAAAATAAATTACACTTACACACCACATTACTCTACTGAGATTACTTTACTCATTACTGTGCTGTTGTCACAGACAGGGCTTTCAATTCAGTGAGATTTACTTTAACACTTGTGATCCCACTGTGAACAGCCAAAAGTTTTGGCTAATGTCAGGCTTTAAAGGCAATCAAAGCAGACATACACATAGTCTTTTGAAAGCTGACTGGCATATTGTATAAACTCTGGGCACGGGCATTGGAAACTCTGATGTTTAAAGGCCGCTCTGCTTGACTGAGCCTGTTCTTGTGGCTATGTGTTTTTCCGTGCCTCTGTCTTACATTTGATTTTATTTGGCAGCCAAAGGCAAGGATAAAATTTAAAACTGAACACAATTGCACACAAAAGTAAATACCATATTGGCCTGCCTATACAAAAGTAATTTAATTTGTATTGCATGATTTACCGTCTCCTCGACATGCAGGCCAAAAAGGAACTGACGCATAAAACTCATGATATGCTATAAGTGTGAACATCTGAAAGCCAGACTTTTCATGGTCTGGCTTTTATACAATCTACATGTTCCAAAGCTTTTCTTGCTTTGACATAAATAAGTGTTGTGACATTGATGTCAAGCAGGACTTTACTCCAGCTAACAGCTCCGATTTAAGAAAACTGAGCAGCAGACATATTCCCCATCTAGTCCTTTGGGTCTGAGCTCTCTCAGTCACCACAACAGTCTGGGATTGTCAAATATGTCAAGATGGATTAGGAGTAAAATGGAAGCAGAAATTAAAACAGCCTTGCACAGAAGCAGCAGAGGCTCATCATCGGCTCCTAATGAGTTCATGTCTTTCTGGAAGTGGGCGTTATCTGGAAAAGCACAGCAGAATTTGCATAATTTGCTTTTTATAAACCAAAGCATTCATAGCACAGTGAGAACTGACAGCCTGAGAGTCAGCCCAGAGGGACGCAGATTAAACACAACAAATTCTGCGAAGAGTCACAGTAGCCTGCCATTCCACATTCACATCATGATGTGCGACTCGGTAATTTAGGCCTTTTAGCTCGCTAAAATGCCATAGAAATTTGCATGATAACCTTGAGTTCCCCTGAACATGGGAAAAGCATAAACAGATATGAGTCACCCATAGTGCATGGCTAGCAGTCCAGCTCTTATAGGGCGCTATTATGTAGCCATCCCTTCAGGCAGACCAATGCCCTGTATGTTGTAAAGACCTGCAAAGCATAATGGAACAGCTGGTGCTTGAAAGTAGGAAACCAAATAACATAGAAAAAGGCAGGGGGAAAAAAACACATTGACTTTGTTTCATTTCTGCTTTTATTGCTGTAGCGTCACTAGTGCTGATAGAAGTAGAGAGCAACAAAACACAATAATCACTTTTGATTTTTAAAAATCTATACTTTTTTTCCTTTTTACTTTGGACTTTTGACTTTCACGTCTTACATTACATGGGGGAAAAAATCTCCACTTTCAGATAACCTTAAACAATTAGACTTGAAATGATAGTAATGAAAAGAGTTGTATTAAGAAAAATACATGCAAAATACATGCATTTTCACTACTAGTCTATTACTGCCAGATTATTGGATTATTGCATGAAGTGGAACTACTCTGATTTATGCCATACGACCAGTGCTTTCAAATACTATAAAATAAAACACTGATGTCCTAAACTGCCGTTTCCCAAAGTCAAAATACAAATAGGCAGCTGGGTGGTATGGTGGTTAGCACTGTGCCCTCACACCGCCAGGGTCGAGGGTTCAAGTCCAGCATCAGCTCTGTGTGCACGGAGTTTTAGTGTTCTCCCCCATGATTGGAGGGTTTTCTTTTGGGGTCCTTCTGTTTCTTCCCACAGTCCAAAGACATACAGATTAGGCAAATTGGTGTTCCCAAAATTGCCTGGTGTGTGTGTGTGTGGTCTGCAATGGATTGGCACCCTTGTCCAGTGTGTACCCCACCTTGTGCCCAAATTCTCATTAGGCTCCAAATGTAAAAGATAAAGAGGGAAACAAGTAGTTCACTTTTATTATCCACCTACAGTGCATTGCATAGTATTTATGAAAAATTAAGGTACTTAGTTATAATGCAATATTTAAAAGCTTCGGTCATTTTAGTTTTGGGTTGCACATAGAGTCAAAACAAGCAAAGCGAAAAGGAGATCACTTATGGACAAAATAATAAAGTGTTTGAGAAGATATTTCTTTTTCCATAATGTGTTTCTTATTGAAGCAACTAAAGATTTCAGCTTAAAAGACGCTGAAAGGTTTAGTTTGTTAGAGACAGTTATTTATCTTCTTGTTCTTTTCTTTAAAAACATTACGTCTTGGTGTCCTTCTAAACTACTAAGTAGGCGTAGTTGTCTTGTGCTTCAAACCCACACAGCCCCCTGCTCCTGTAATGCAATAATTCAAGCCAGGGCTATTATCCAATTGCACAGTTCTTGAACACTAGCTCTGTGTGTGTGTGTGTGTGGGTGTGTGTGAGTGAGAGAGAGAGAGAGAGAGAGAGCAGGTGTGAGCATGTGTGCGTGTGTGTGTGTGTGTGTGCGCGCGTGTGTTCTCACTATTGTATTTCGGGGAAATGTCAGGGACTCAGTGACTGGAAAGTCCACATTAGGTTTCCCTGGCATGCTTTCAGAGCTTCTAAAAAAAAGTCCCTCTCTTGCTGTCTTGCAGTGTAATCACTCCAGTGCCTTCTCCTTCACAAAATGTAAAGCTAACCTGCATAGAACAGCCAACATGCTCCCTCGAGGTCTTTCCCCCTATATTTATGAACCTACTAAAAGATGTAGCACACCAATAAATGTTTCTGAAAGCAGTAATGAGGGGTCATTACACAGAAGTGGAGACAGATCTAGTTTTTCCCCTAAGGAAAGACAGTGAGATTGAGGGTCATTTTAAAATGCTATCAGTAACATGCTTAGAATAAGTCAGGGAAATTTAGATTCTTATAGTAAGTATCAAATATATATGAAATGGGTGTTGGTGTGGTGTTAATGACAGTTATACCTTCTCTCACTGAATCATATACAAATCTACAGTACAGGTGTTTTGTTGAGATAGGATAGAAAAGGTTCATCCTTCCACAACATTTCCACTGTATAAGCACCAATTTAGTTGTTTTGGGCTGTATTCTAGCACATTGGATTCAAAAATGGAACAGTGAAGTTAAAGGATTTTACCTCTGCATTTACCGATTTGTTTTTATGTTTATCAGCTCTTTTCTCACCTAATCACTTATTTCAGCATAACATAATTATTTGGACTGAATGTATGTTGCAGAGTCAGAATCTTTTTCAATCACACTTTTCTCTTTCTCAACTTAACCCAAATAAAATTTTAAATAAATGTATAGGACTGTCTTTTTTTTTTTCTCCCTAATTTAGTCGTGTCCAATTCCGGGGCTCCCACATTAAGGCTACTACTCCCACCTCAGTCGGTAGGGCTGAAGACTACAACGTGTTTCCTCCGAACTACGTGATGCCAGCCGACTGCATCTTTTCGAACTGCTAGTAAACACACACCGTTGGGGACAGCGCTATCCACTCCTTCCGATCCAATCAGACCTCCGGCTGCGAGAGGTTACAGCATCAACCGGGAATCTAACTTGTGATCTTCGGATGATAGGGCAAGCACTTGACCACTACACCACTCGGAAGAACAGTCATTTTTGAAATAAATTAACCTGCTTTCATAGAAGCTTAATGCGTCTTACTTTATGGGACTAATAAGAGGCTTCACCCATATAAACATCCAACACCACTGGGAAAACCAAAAAGGTTTGCAGCCATCACAAGTAAGACCCATCACAAGTTTGGCATAATGGTAGGGCTGCAGTCAATGCCAACATTGTCAAGTCCAACTACTAGCTTAGGTTCAGTCAAGACCTAGTTTTAAGGTAGACAAGACAGGTCAAGGTCAAGTCCAAAAAGAAGTAAGACCAAGTCACAATCAAAACTGAAGACCATCAAATCCTTTTTTGAGTCCGATTGAGTTCAATTCAGCAAGCTGGTTTCACTTATTTATTGCACCAACGGTTGAAGCTATCTTTTCTAGAAGAAGGGATTACTTCTTGTAAAACTTTGCTTAAGCATTAAGAAAAGACTAAAAAATATCACCAGAATAGGGTTTAAACTCCAACGCTGTCATTTCCATCCAAATCCAAGTTTGTTATGCACTCTTAGTGTATAGTGATGCTAATCAATCATATGTACATTTGTTAGATCATGTGCTATATGCAGAAAGGGGTAGACAGCACTTTACTCTGAGTTTGTCAAGCTGTCCTGTGACACAGTCTGTGCAGCTGGCTTATTGTGTCTTGGAGAAAGCCAAAAACAAGACAAGTCTAAGAATGAATACCAATGAATTCAAGACAAGTCCAAGTCAAGACAGGCAAGATCTTGTGTCCAAGGCCAGAATTCTATATCTACCCCTGTGGCAACATGCAGTTTGAAAGGGTTGCACAAAAGAAGCTCTTCCTCTTAGAAACCCACAAATTACATTGCCTAAAATTTTCCGTTAGGGAATTACGTTCTGTTTAGATTGTGTTTGGTGAAAAAAAAAAAAAAAGAACTGCACACATGGAAAAGTCACTGTACAGTAGACTGTAGTCACTGTAAAATATGGCATTGGATCATTGAGGCTTTGTGGCTGTCTTGTTGCTGGTGGTTCAGGTTGTTAGCACATGAACGCTCTTGGCCTTATGATTTATGCTGAATATATCAATAGTGTTGGCTATGAATTAAATAAAAATGTGTTTGTCTTTGACAGGAAAGTACAGTGTATCCTGACTTGACATACTGACTCCAAACATAGATCCAGTTCAAAACAGAATTGGTTGCTGGAACACAAAATCAGTGTTATGGAAGAGACTCACTGAAGTTATTGTCTCAAGGGAAGGCTTCAAAGGCTCCAAATATTAATTGTTAGTGTTCCTATTTGCACCAGTGTTTGCAGGACAAAATAGCACTATTTAAGTGCTATTTAGTTTACTACGTAGTGTCAATAATTCTGATTGTAGATGATACGTTAAAAAGTAGTCTAATATATCATTTAAAAGGTTTTCTAC
Organism: Heterobranchus longifilis; assembly: GCA_028570985.1. Lineage (NCBI taxonomy): Eukaryota > Metazoa > Chordata > Actinopteri > Siluriformes > Clariidae > Heterobranchus > Heterobranchus longifilis. The sequence goes on along the minus strand of JAOVVB010000004.1, from coordinate 18,440,541 downwards.
GGTAAAGAAAACTTTTTTTTTTATTAAGGGAATTTTCTTGGATCAGGCAAGGATGGATCAAATATCAATATAGGTACGAGAATACACCAGCATGGCATGGTAGAATTTGTTAAAATGTACTGTATATTAAACACCTGTAGTGTATGGAGAAATGAAGATCAACCCACTGAAGGAATCAAATAGAATTCAGTTAAATAAGTAAAGTGTGAAAATAAAATCATACAATCTCATCTGTGTAACATAGTAGCATCTGTCATGGCAATGGCTTAGTTGTTCTTAATAACGATGCAGCAAGGATGGATTCTGATGAAGAAAAAAACATATTAACAACTCACTGAACACGTACACTGATCAGCCATAGCAGTAAAACCATCAAGGTTTTACGATCCCTTTGTGCCACCTTAGGGCATGACTTCACAGATACACTGGGGGTGTGCTGTGGTGTCCTGCACCAGGACATTAGCTGTACATCCTTTGGGTGCTAATGGTGGCAAAATGGAGCCTCCATGGTTTGAGCCTGTTTGTCCATCGCGTCCTAGTAGGAGATTGCTTGGATTGAGATCTGGGGAATTTGGAGGCTGGGTCAACAACCTTATGCTCTTTGCCTGCTCGGCCTCATGCACAGCGGGCTGTGATGAGTTGGGTGTTCTGATAACTTTTTTTGTGCTCCATTGGTTTTTCTGTGGGATCAGGCTGGGGCTGGCATTCGGTCCCTGTGGGCGTAGATGAGCCTTGGGTGCCCATTATTGGTGCATAATTGCTCAACAATGTTGTTTACATCAGTTAATATGGTGGCTGATTAGTGTATATTCACTAAATATGATACTTCATTTCTGTGTTGATTACACTAGTAAATACTGATAAATACTGATTTTCAAAGGCCAAATTTTGCAATGATCCTGATTTGCCATGTCAGTCACCTGACTTGCAACGCACTGAGCATGCATTTTATTTCCTACAGAGTAGACTGCAAGCAAAAGAAATCCCAAAATATAGCTGAAGATATCCAATATTGACTGACATACTTGGCAAACAAGTGCTCTATTATTTATACTATATGATTTCCTGGAATAGCTCAGAAATTTTCCAAAAATGGTTGAACCATGTAGATAGATAACACTAAATAGATAACATGCTGAACTTTAAATAATTATGGGTTATAGTTTGGTTCAGGATACAAATCTAAAATAATAAAACCTGCCCCTGTCTATTTACAGGATTTATTCAGTGTATGCTGTGTTTTGTTTGTTACTCTACCACAATCGAAAATCAAAACTGAGACGATCAGCAATATCAAAATGGAAGATTTTAACCAATGCTCAAAGTTGCCAAATGCCAAAATGTCACATTTACACAAAACAAGCCTACAGTATATATTAGATCTCAATGTGAATAATATGTCAGTTATTCACCATGAATATGTTTTATTTTTTGTTAGGCTGGAATGTCTGTCTCAGGCTGTCACCATAAATATTCTTTTCTCCTCTTCTAATTAATCATATGTATTATTGGGATATGTTGAAAAAAAAATCACCACTATTGTTTCAGTCCCATCAGTTCCAGTCTTTATTTTGAATATTTTTTGTATTCAACCTATTTGCATAAGCTACCCAACACCTTACTAGAAATATAATACTGTAACTACCCCCAAATGCCTAATTGCATCACGCTGTAAAACATAATATGCCTAATTATGTTAGCTGTCATAGGAGGATGAAAAAAATACGTTTAGTCTATTAGGCCCACTACACCGCCTCCAAGTTCACATGTTTCCCTCGACAACATTCCATCTCTGTCAGCATGCATTTAAGCCTGTGGCATGAACCAGTGAGAAACAGGCACAGATGATGACGGATGATCAGGCTGGTGACCAGTATACCAGTGATGGTGAATACTTGACTGGTTTGAGTAGACAAGAAGGGAAATAAGATTGCTGCTGTGGTTATTACATAAACAACAAATTTTTGAATTCTACTTTTAGACACTTTGCAGCCTGTCACAGATCATTAAATTCGTCTAATTTAATATGAATGAATGAGGAGTGGCTGAAAACCTTTGCACAATAGCATATACATGTCTGCATCTCTTTCTGTACGACAGAACTCTACATTCATCGTCAGCCATCGTCTCCCTGTTTTAAGTAGATTATTAAATCCCTCACATAACTGTTCATGACATCACTTTTACTGAACATTTTGATTTTAGAGCATAACAAGCCGCGCTAAGTTCAGGTATTGTTCATGCCCTTGCCTCGGTCTACTGCGAATATGTTTGTTCTAATGGCCTGTGTTTTATCTCATAGGGGCTCTTCACATTACTGCTTTTGATTATCACCGTGGATTCAAAACATATACGACAAACTGGTTTTAAACTTCCCGCAGGAAGTATAAACATTCAATGATCTGTCCATCCATCTTATAAGGTTTAGTTTTCTTACTGCATTTCCTTTTTTTGGAGCAAACCACGCTGTGTCGCACGTTTGTTTTTCTTTTATAAGAATTTGGGCACCTTGTAGGTGCATTGCGGTCGCTTCTGTGTGTTCCGCATACTCTATGTATTTACGGTAAACTATCGTGTTGATTGGTACTGTTGTGTGACACATATAGTCCTGCCCACCTCTAGGAAAAAGGCACTATATTCGTCCGAAAAAGCACTGGATGCTGTGATGTAATCTGGCACAAAACTGCTTATAATCTCCCTTCTACTCAACATTTTGATTTCATTTATGCCGCAGATTTAACTTTAGAAAAATAGCAAAGGATTGGTTTTATTAAATTCTGTCCAGCCAGTTTTGCGTGATGCTGTAACAAAATCAGCTAGACAGACATACAGATATACAGACAAAGATTTTTCTGAGACTGGTTTTTGGTCCTCCAATGTAGGAATCATAAAGATGTCATTGAAAGAGCGAGTTCTGACCAATGTACAGACAAAAACATGCTCATATATACAAACCGGATTCCAAAAAAGTTGGGACACTATACAAATCGTGAATAAAAACTGAATGCAATGATGTGGAG
>JAOVVB010000004.1:18411003-18425172 GCA_028570985.1 Heterobranchus longifilis | reverse complement strand
TTGGATTTTTACAACATTATTGTTGAAATACACAGTCCTGAAAAAGGGGCGTTTCTTTTTTTGCTGAGTATATATACTTTTTTTTTCCCTAAAATCTTTTTTTTTAATGGCTTTTAAATGGTGACAACCATTTGTTGTTTGATCATCATGCATGCAGAACACCATCATGCTGAAGCAATATGTCACCACAGTGAAGTAGAATTAACGGTTTTTTGTTGTTGTTTTTAATAAAAATTTAAATATTTTGAAGTAAGCGTTTCACATATTTTTAAACATGTGACAAGATATAATCTTCCTTTATTATGCATGTATGATAAATATATCCAACTTGTATACAGGGTGTCCCAAAAAAGTTTGACAGTATTTCATAGTCCAACAACATAGCCAATTCTCACTCACATTATCTCAGATTTGAATGAGATGTGTAACATTAATGATGGAGATGGATCGGGCATGCCAGTGATAATGGCAATGTGCTGTTGAAATGGCCACCACGTTCACCTGACTTGACACCTTGTGATTTTTTTTCTGAAAATGTGAAAGGACCGGTCTTTATTCGCCCTCTTGCTACAACCCTAGAGGAACTCAAGCAGAGAATGATTGAGGCACTGGAGAATGTTACGCAAGATATGCAACAGCGTGTTTGGCAGGAGCTGGACTACACACTTGACATGTGCCGTGTCACAGGCGGTGCGCATTTGTGAAGCTTTGTGAAATCGGTTATAAAATCTATATCCTTTTGAATATGTTTTGGGGATTTTGATGAAGAAGTCCTTGAGTTTTAAAAGCCTATTTAATTTTGTTTGCCTAGGACATGTAGTTACTCAGATATTCATACTTCAAATTATGTCAAATTTTTTTTGTATTTCTGAAAATAAAAATCAATTCTTAAAACCTTTTTAAAACATGTACAGTGGAACCTTGGATTGCGAGTAACTTGGTCTATGAGGGTTTTGCAATACTAGCAAAATGTTTAAATAAATTTTTACTTGTTAAACGAGCAAGGTCTTGATACTGAAGTACTTAATCGCTTTGTCTGCTGAGCATCATGTGATCACAACTGAGCCAATGGTTCTTCTCTCTCTTACATTGTGGGATTGTGGGTAATCGTCTCCCATGCTCAGTCTCAGTGCGCATGCGTCACTCGTTTAGTTAACATCTGTGCAAGTGTGTACTGTTTACCATAACATTGTGACAATTTTTTTTTTATTTCGTGTCCAAGTGTAGTGACTGTTCTTTAGTAACTGTAATATAACAACAGCTCCCTTGAAAAAAAAATTAAAAGGCTGTAGCAGTGCAGGAGATGAATCTGCTTAGAGGAGTTATTCCAGTAGTGTGTGTGTGTCTGTGTGTGTGTGAAAGACATCCTACACTGTCGCCCCCTGGTTCCTGCTTTTGCTCTCGTCTAATACCAGTCACAATTCTTCTCAAAGCTTAAATGCAGATAAATTTTTTTTATGATTTAGTTTTTTTTTTGTCTTATATTTTGTATTCATTATTTTTATAAGAATATTTTTGCGTTGTGGAACGAATTAGCTTTGATATACTGTACAAGTGCTTTGATATACAAGCATGCTTCCAGAACGAATTATGCTTGAAATCCAAAGTTCCACTGTGTATATATTTGGTTGAGGTCAGGACTTCTGCAAGGTGCAGGCCAATCAGGTTCTTCTACACCAAACTTGCTCATTCATGTCTTCATAGACCTTGCTTTATGCACTGGAACAGGATGTTGGAACAGGAAGGAGCCATCCCCAATCCGTTCCCACAAAGTTAAGAGCATGAAATTGTCAAAAATGTCTTGGTATGCTGAAGCATTAAGAGTTCCTTTGACTGGAAGTACAGAGCCAAGACCAACTGTTGAAAAACAACCCCACACTAGTTCTCCGTGACATGACTCCGCACCAGTGCACAAAGCAAGGTCCATAAAGACATGGATGAGCAAGTTTGGTGTGGAAGAACTTAACAGGCCTGCACTCCCAAGTGAGTCCTGACCTCAACCCAACAGAACACCTTTGGGATAAATTAGAGCAGAGACTGCGAGCCAGGTCTTCTTGTCCAACATCAGTGTCTGACCTTACAAGACATAGTCAAAAATTCCCATAAACACACTCCTAAACCTTGTGAAAAGCTTCCTTGGAAGAGTTGAAACTGTTATTAATATTATTGATGTTATTGATGTTGTTGATGTGAAAAAAAAAAAATATATATATATATATATATATATAATTACACACCCACAATCACATCATAAATAATGGTAAATGACCCATTTTTATTTTCAGCTATGTGTTCCCATGCCATCATGTTTTTACAACTGAGGCAGTAAACAAGATCAGTTCCTTTTTTTCCTCTGTACCTTCCAGATTCCAGCAGTCTGATAGAGTTTAATCTGTAGCTCATCTATTTATTAGACGTATCGTTAGATTTATTTATTAGGCTCTGAGTGCTACAGGCTTTTAAGTCATTTTCAACCAAACTGCAAACTTACACGTCCACTCATCAAGCTTTCCAGTGATTCACACCGTACAATAATGTGTTTATTTTATTCTTCCAATTAACAAGTTCTTGAAATAACAGGTCAACATATTCTTAGATTATTGTAATTTATTACATTGGTGTCCAATTTACTGAATTGTCTCACCTAGTGAGCTCATCATCATGTTCTTTCCTATTATCAACATACAAAATAATATATTTAGGCATATGAAATGTTTTCATTTAACTTTGATTTCTTGCAATTGCATAGCCTCACAATGACCTTCTCTGCTTAAAATACAAGTGTTATCCAGTACATGTTCAGGCTTCAGGTTGTCTGGCAACACCAACAGAGTCCAAGTCAAAATACTACATTTGGAATACTAAATCTCTACACCTATTACATTTAGCCACAGATTATTGCAGCACTATACATTTTATGAAAAACCAAATTACTAGTCACTGTCCAACTGCTTGTGGTTCTCTAAAACTCAGGAAGTATGCATTAAAGGATATGAGGTTTCTAAATGGCTCACTAAGCATATATGCAAATAATGTTGAATAAAAAACGCCATTCTGCACTTTAATCTCTTGGTCTTTGGCAATGGAGACTCAGTCTCACTAATGTTCTGAGCTACTGATTATTGCAGAGTTTACAGCCTAAAGCAAGTCCTATAACCATAAACTGCCTGAATTTGTATCCCATGTCAACTGTCAGTTGTTTTGATAAATGGCTACTAACAAATTCAGTCATTCCTCATCATTAACCTCTATTAATCATTAACCTTTTGTAGCACAGGGTTGTGGTGGATCCTTGGAATATCCCAAGAAGACACACCTTGAATGGGATGACAATTCATTGCGAGATACCATGCATGCAGACACACACACATATTCAAACAGTATATGACAATTTAGGGTAGCTAATCTACATACTTCATGCTTTGGGAGGTGGGTGAAAATGGGACAACCCAGAGTAAACCCAATATAGTACATTAGCAACATGCACAAAAACTTAGCAGGCTCAGTAACTCAAACCGGGGACCCTTGACCTGTGTGACGGAAATGCTACCCAGAGTACCACAATGCCACACAACCATCAGATCAATAAATGTAAATGTAGGCATTGTTGAATTTCAAACACAGTGTGCTGGATTGCTAAACCAATGCCCTGAAACCTGTCCAATTATTTACAGACTGCACTGTTTTTTTGCATCTGTATTGTTTAAGTCTATGAGTGATTGTACTGTGTAAAACCCTAGTTTGTAGGTCTTTAAATGGTTTGCACACTGGTTTGCTGGCTTGTGTGTACTCTCTCTCTCTCTCTCTCTCTCTCTCTCTCTGGAGGCCATCTTGCCTCATTACTGGTTGGCCTTGGCAGTGTGCCAGCTGTGCACTTCCATTCAATCTTTCTCCTCCATCTCCATCCTGATAGCCCACGATGGATACTGACCCCCTGCCCTGTTCTCGGATGATGGGATTATTGGACATAAGGGTTGAAGCCCCTCCTCCATTCTGTTATTTAAACACAGACTGCATCTGCAACAGTGCTACTTTCAGGGCCATCTATTTTATATAACACATAGGATGAAGTTTGTTCAACTTTTTTTTTCAAATACAGAATTCTTTCTTCCATCTGTAAGCAGGCATATACTGACAATGAAAAAAGAAAAGACATTTCCTATTGATATTTACAGTAGACTTCTAGCACTAGTGATGAGACTGCAATAGAATTTTTTTTTTAATGGTGCAAACGTTTTTAAGAAGGCTGTATGTCCTTGAATGACAATAACGGCAGAGATGGCTTCGAGCCCACTGCAGTTGTTCCTGTGAACATTCAGCGAGTGGAATGCTTTCAGGAAAAAAAATGGCCTGGTTTGATCACCAAAGGTGTTCTGTTTTCGCAGGACAATGCATGACCTTATACTGCCCACCGCACCACATGCACATTACAGGAAACTGGCTGGAAGTTATTGCCACATCCTCCTTACAGTCCTGACCTCGCTCCAAACGATCTCCACCTGTTTAGGCCATTAAAGGAGTTTCTCGGACGCCAACGTTTCAGCATTGACGATGACGTGAAGCAGGCAGTCCAATCATGGCTCTGGCACACTAAGAAAACTTTCTACCTTGATGGTGTCCAAGCACTAGTGGATCACTGGGATAAGTGCATTAGTGTAGCAGGAGATTATACAAAGAAGTAAGGGCAATTTTACTCTTATAACTGTGACTGCACAATCAAATGTCCTGGTTTGAATTGAACACCCCTCGTATTACGTAAAATGATGCTCAGTGAGGTTTGACCAACATTCATTACCTACATGGATGATCCTCATCAGAATTAGCTAGCTACTTCATATGGCACTGCCTAATAAATTCTTACTTTTTAACGTTTTTTAAATATCATTTTACTTTAAGGCTATAGGAGAAATGCAGTTTTCAATGCAGCATCAAATGAATCCAATCTTACTGTTCTGAACTGACCATGATCTCAAAAGACTTTCAGACTCTGCGATTATATCACAAAAAATGACTACGTCCTGCCTACATCAACAATCAGTGCGAGCCAATCTTTTGCAGAAAATGAGCTTGCATTATTTGAAACATTTGTCATACTGAGCTTTACAGAGTGCATTTCTTGTCTATGGCAGCAAAACACAGCGGATTACTGTACATAAATTCCTACAAAAGAAATTAAGATAAATTCATACAGGAAATAAAGGTATGATCTTCAGTTATTCCTTCAATATGTGGGATTTGTTTTGTGGATGTATACTTGGAGCAATAATATTTTTTACAAATGTGGGAGAAAGACGTCTATGTGGGAGAAAGTGTGGAACGTCTATTTAAAAAAAATACAACTGTTATGATTTTATGCTGTTTTTTTTCCTGCTCCAGATGTGCCTTGAAAACTGTCACCCTGATCAGTATTTGCCCCTGTCCCTTGTAATTAGCCTCATTGTTTTCTCATTAACCTATATATACACACAGTGAGTTGGGATGTGTTCCTTGCAGTCTAATTTGTTCCTGTACAAATCAGGGTTTCGGCATTCCATAGTGGTTCAGATTCCAGTTTATTATTGTTACATTTGTGTTTGCCTTTGATAACTGTCTGTGCAATCAGAATATGGACCTTAGATGTGATTTATGGAAAAGCAAACCTTAGCAGAGCTAACCTTAGCATCATTATTTTTCTAGGTATTGCCTTAAAAAACGAGCAGGAGTTTTAATCAAAATGTCTAAGTCAACAGAGCTGGTATGTCAACAGGTATGTTTTTGAAGTGATTTTCAAAGTATTACATTTGAGCACTGAATGAAAACAAGCCGAAAACAAGGCATCCAAGGGGGAAAAAATAGTAAATTGGACTAAGCCATCCCTGTTGCCCTATTTCCCCGATTAGAAAGTACAGTTGCATTTTTTTTTTCCAATGCAATTAATTCAACCATGCATTTTTCATTATGCTTTCAAAGTCAGCATGATGCAAATCTTTGTCTTTTCTCTTTCACTACTGCTTGCAGTGGGCATTGAAAAATCACTTGCAATTTGATCAAAATGTGGGAAAAAGCTGTCACATTGCTCCAATTTAGGCTATACCAGAAAGAAATGAATTTTTCTCTTTATGCATCTAGTAAAAAAGCAAAGGATAAAATATACCCTTAAACAGGTGTTCTGAGAGTCTACTCTGAGGCCTCTTGATATATTAGTCTCTTCAGCTGAGGCAAGCCTAAAAGAATAAGATTCCACAGTCTGGTGCTGGACTGAGAAAACAATCCTGAAGTCTGGAATGTAAAGCCCCACTGTGCCTAATTGATTGGCATTCTGTGCACCATGTGTGTTGATGTCGGTTTGGTAGAAATAATCCATGTCAAATCACAGTCATGTGTAGTAACTGCACTTGCTTTTATATAAAAACTACACACTGACAGACATGCATAGCTTTCTTTATGTGTGCATGACTTTCCAATTGTGTGGATAACGTTTAAAATTGTATCAAGAAAGAACAAAAAAGGGACTAATGAATATGCATAAAAATATAAACCCTGCTGATGAACACACACTGTCACCAATACATTCTGATAATGATGCCATTAAATAGATCTAGTTTAATTCAGTGTTATTGCTCTCTCTTGCTTTATTTCTTTCCAAATATTTAAGAAATTGGATTATGTTCATTAAAAAAAAAAAGAAAATTCCTAAAGGGGTTTGTTGAATTGTTACTGGAGATAAAGGGGTCCCTCTTTGAAAAAAGGTGTAGAATCCATAATGTAGAGAGTAACTATAGACAAATCTAATTAACTAATGTTTTTTCTTTTTTTTTTCTTTTTTAATATAATGGCTATACTACAGTAAATAACAATCAACATACATCTTAAAGGAATTCTTATTGTGTTTCTGAAAAACGTAACATGTATTATGGATATATAATTATGTTACAGGATACCTAGGACAGCAACAGTTTAGGTATTGGGTTTTTAAAGCCACAAGAGAGCTACATTTAATACATTGTGAATGAGTTCATTTGATGGGACTGCCTTAGCAAAGAGAAACCACGGGGAAAAAACTCAGGCTCAGTGTTGGGTTTAAAGAGGATTATTTCAGAAATGATCCCCTGACCTCTATAAATCACTGTTACCCAGCATCCAGCATCATTATTAGCTACACAAATCTGAACGCTATGGCAGGACTACCAAATGGGATTCAAATTAGGTAAGATAGGTGTGAATAAATTTACAACCTGGTGTAATAAGCACAAAAAGATGTTAGGCCAATGGAAGAACATAATAGATACTTGTCAGCTTACACTGATATACACTATGAAAGAGTAAAATACACATATTGCCCGAAATGTGTGTGGTCTTCAATTAGCCATGTTCTGTTTCCTACAGAGGTTAATAATTCTCATAGGACTTTGAACTGTTCTTACAATTCTGACAAGCAACTCTTTTAATGACTATTGTTTTTGTAAGATGGGGAAAGTGCAAATAATATCTGAAGAAAAAAATTAGAAATGAAGTACTCCCAAGTGCTTGGAAGAGAAAAGAAAATTCCAGGAATATTGAAGATACAACAGTAACACTTGTACCACGCACACCACTACTGCATCTGTGCTACTCGGTCCAGCAGGTCATATCTGTAGAGTGGTGGTTTTATGCTATTTTCTTTCTATTATGTTTACATAATAGTCATTTGTATAACAGGTTATGTCAAAAATGCATTTTGTTTCATTTAACTTAGAAATGAATGAAAATCTGTGCGCAGTATAATCCTGAGTTATGCCCATGCTAAACCCTTTTCATCATTGCTGTTGACTGTCTTTCATTTTGTTCCCTTTGCAAACATGGCTACCAAGAGAAACTGAACTTTGACCTGGGAGTACAATTGCAGGGTCATTCACCTCGACCTACTACAGTTTAAATACATCACTCAGCCATGAATATTTACCCAGATTTGGTAAATGCATTGACATAAAAAGAATTAAAACATTTATCACTCAAGTGTCGATGAAGTCACATCATGCAGAAGTCAAATACACACATCAGTGAAGTCCAATTCTTATTTAGACTGTTGGATGACCAAATGGTTAGACCATAATTGATTAGTGTCTGCAAATCAATTGTCTGGGAAAAAAAAAACAAAAAAATCAGTGGCTAAAAAGGGGTTCTTTTTAGCTAGGATGGTTTTCTGCTGATGACTGGTTTATTTACTTTAATATACATTTTGGACATTTTTTACCTATTAAATACATAACAAGATTATATGATAATTGTTACATGGGCAGGTGTTTTAAATTGCCTAGCCTCACAAAGACCTCCTGTCTTTCAAAGTTAAAAAAAAAGATTATACGGTATTAGTTTTGGCATCCATATACGTTTATTGAGGCTAAGAATCAGCATGACCACAACAACAAGAGTCATTAATAAGTACACAGAATAATATAAAGAAGCAAAGCTGATGCCGATTTCATTCTAGCCCAGACTGTAGGTTCATGATGTATCGGTGACTGTTGCGTCTGGTGATCTTGGCATTAACATGTGTCCTGGGTGATCAAATTACAGGTGGACATGTGAGACGCATAGCAGTTCACACCTAGCATATGTGTCTTCAGTGACCACTCATGATTAACGGATTTGATGGATTGTTTCTACTGGAGAAAGGCTATCATGTACATTTATTATGTCAGACTTACCTTACCTAAACTTACCTTAAGGTTATTTCAGGTATTACTATTACTAGGTATTTTCCAAAGCTAATGAAATTTTGCTGTTATAATATTGCCTTTCATTAACAAAGCCTAGCAATTGGTAAAAATATTTTGTATCTTCTGGCAATGGCAATGACAGTTATTTAGTTGGTTCTCTTTTATTCTCTGAGATGCATCAAGATGCTTTTACATTCACACTGCAATGGGATGTTGCCTTATGAGTCCCAGGCCACCTTAGAGATGTATTTGATTCCAATAACACCCATACTTCGCACTGTCCATTTGTGATCTGATCATCCAGGATGCCAATACAATTGGTTTGCAGTTTTGAAAAAGAAAATATTTACTAAACTTATGATTGATAGGCAGCATGGAAGCTTAGTGATTAGCACTGTCACCTTGCACCTCCAGGTCCTGGGTTCGATATCTGCGTTGCGTCTGTGTGCATGTTTGCATGTATGACCAGTGCTTGGTGGGTTTCCTCTCACAGTCCAAAGACATGCAGATTAGGCTAACTGGCGTTTCTAAATTGCCCATAGTGTGTGAATGTGCATGTAAATGTTGACCGGAGGTCCTAACACGGTTGTACAAAATAGGAATAAATAAAATGGTCACCATTGGCCTCCACAATCAATGATCGGAGGTTCCTAGATGAATGGATAGATGGATGATCAATAAGGTTAGCGGCCATCATCGATGTGTCAATGTTTCTTCCTATCTTGTAGTTTGAATGCGCCAGCTTGAAATGAATTCAGAGTTCAGATTTCCCAATTTCAAGTAATGTGTATTGCAGCAAAAGAGCACATCATGGAAGCAAAAAACAAACTACACAAAAAGACAGAAAACAGCACTGTATGATTAATGTTTTTTGTGTTACAATACAAAAGCATAAGAGCAGTGGAGCATTATGAACTTATAGAAAATCATGAATGTAGCTGCTTATCTGTGGTAATAAGCACGCGTTGCTCCTTATAATTATTATTCTACTACTGATGAGACCTCATCATATAATGCATTCCTAAAAATGTCTATAGTTTCATTTTAAAGATACTGACTGCGATTAAATACGAGGGCTAAAATCGAACATCGCAACCACTGCTGCAATGAAACTGAAATGCCACATGTCAAATTTCCCATCATATGGATCAAAATGAACGTATGTACAGTGAAGAGCAAAGTCTTCAGAGAAGCCTCCAGCATACTACACTCAATCCTCAACTCAGTTTCTTTACATTTGATTGATGCAACACCCAGAGGCACCCAGAGATGAGACCTGTCAAACTGATACCACATGTGACCATGTGAAGGTCAGAGACCAGGGGAGGGACAGCAAACAAAGCTTTAAACACTGATGATACACACTCCTGAATAATAACCTTCATATACATATCATTCTGTTTAAGTTCCAAAATGATATGTGTACTTTAAACTACGGCACTCTTTTTATTAGTAGATGGTGGCTATGAAAGCAGCAATGCAATATACAAACCAATGATGATGTCAGCTTGTTATTGACTTTCCAAGTCTGAATGACTGAGCAAAGGAGAGGGGGTTGGGTGGAATCTAGCTATTGCAGAGGAAAGTGCCTGGCCAGACAAAAATGAGTCCACGAGCCGCTGTGGGGGAGGGGTGGGATCCTGCAGAGTCTCATAGCACCAGACATAGGCTTTAGCTGCAGCTTTTCACTCTTTTACAATATTCTCTCTCTCTCCCTCTTTCTCTCTCTCTCTCTCCCTCTCCTGGTTTTTTTTTTTTTTCCCGGTTTGAGGAGCCAGGAAAGCCACCTCATGAGCCCACATGAGTCAGATGTGGAATTCAGAACAATATATTTCAGTGCAATAGTGGAAAGGCTTCAGTGCACAGAGGTAAAGAAAGAACATTCGTCGTTCTAGGGGTGTGGTGATTTGGAAGAAAATAGGTTACGGGGAAAATGGGGCTTGAAAATTGCAAATTGCGTATATTCTTTCAACAGGAAATGGCTCATGGTGTCTGCCAAAAACCACACGGGCCCTGAGTCAGACAGTGGAAAAAACAAAACAGCAGAGGCCTGGAAAGGATTTTGCGCCCTTCCCCCACGACACATGGCCCAATGCATAACGCATGGTAAAATCTGCAAAACATTACAATATGCCGGTTTCTCTCAGGAAGAAACCAGCAATATGCGTACAATTTCAGTGCTGGGCTCTGTGTTTGGTATGTCATTTATTTATATATATTTATTGATCAATGGCAATCGAGCTTCACACATTCCCGGACATAATGACTTTGTCATTAGTGGAATTTATTTCAGCTGATGAGGTAAACATGTAATTATAGTATTGTGTAAAAACAAAAAGAGAGAGAGAGACAGTGTGATTACTAAATGTCTCGTCGTTGAAGTTACTTCCTGTAAAGTCCTCGTTTCAATTTAAGCACCTATAAACACTTAGTTTCTCATCAACCTCTTTTTTTCTCTATAAGAAAGAAAAACACAGTGTGATCCTCGCCCTGAGGACTTTTCGGTTGAGTAAAAAAATATCTGACCATTATAAAGCACTGGCATTGTTAATCTGTCCATAAACATTAAATAAATGGGTTCATTCATGTTTGTTTAAACGTCCTGGACATATTAACAAAACACATTACACATAATATTGTACAACCTATCTTCGCCTTTTAAGACATACATATAAAACAAGAAATGGACGGATTTGGAGGTTAGATGTTTGCTCAGCGATACCCTGGGTCCATCTGCACAGAAACACATCTCATGCACTGAATGAAGCTCTTCCTGAGCAAGCAGGCTCGGTGTGTTTAAAATTGAGAGTTTCCTTATTTATATCACCATGCCCTAACCCCACTGTTGTGTGTTCATGCCTACTATGCTGCAACTCAGATTAAGGCTCTCACTCTGCTCTGTCACCAATCATTCAGAGGCTTTGTTTTCAGAAGCTCAAAGAGGCGTGCCTTTGTGCCAAGCAACAAACAATTGCTCCTCATCCTGCCTGCCTCCCTCTTCCTCTTTTCAATGCTCTCTCTCTCTCTCTCTCTCTCTCTCTCTCTCTCTCTGGGTCCCTGGTGTGAAATGCCAGATGGCTGCCTTGGTCAGAGTACTCTGGATTTATCTTGCTTCTCAGTCACACAGGAAAGCCCTGTGACTATCTTGTTTCCACTTTTTACTTGTTATTGTTGATATGATGAAATTCGAAATGATGAAATTACAAAACTCTTTAATTTTAGCATTGACAAATGGCATTTTTGGGCTTTAGACAGTTCATTTTCTTATACATTTTGTGGTTGTTTTGTGTAGTCGCTGGTGTACATTTTCAAAAATAATAATTTGAGGCAACTGTGTAGCGCAATACCAGTGTTACACAGAGGAGGCACCATAACACTCTGTACACTTTGTCTGCTATTAAATAAACTAACATTATGTCTCAAATGGCAAACTTCCAACTATTCCCATTATTTCATGAATTTTAGAACGCACTTAAACCTACTAAAATGTCTGTTTTAAGACTTCTGGATTTTGTAGTTAAGTAAATATTTTTGAATGTACAATGAAGGTTTCAATAAACCCAGGGAGTCGTAAAAAGAAACCATACTGTGCATGAAATCTCAAAAGATTTTATAGTCTGACTTAGAATCCAGATAACAATTTAAGAGAAAAAAAAATATTATGCAAGGGAACAAATAACCCAGTGGCACTGAGGGACCAGGGTTCACAGTTTGATCCTGAACTATGAGCTGGGTTATTGTCTGTGTAGGGTTTTGCATAGTGTTGATGTGGATCTTCACCTTTACTTTTTTCTCCTATTTCTCAAAAACCTGCCAGTATTTGGATTGGATAGTGTAAATTTAGACATGTTCCCAGGATAAGCTCTGGATCCTCCATATATATATGAGTTGTTTAACTGCAAAATGTAATAAAGACTTTTTAGACTTTTACTCATTCTGCCAAATATAGTAGACATAGTATATATATATATATTTTTTTCAAAATTCCTCAAAATTGGAATTTTCTCATTTTGCATTAAGAGTTCATAGGTTCCTCAGCAGCAATATAAACCCTGGGTGGAGACCTATGAGCTTGATGGGTGTCAACTTTGTAATTGATGTCTTGGCAAATCTGTAGTAAGCATCTTAACATGTGACATGTAAAGTTAGCATGTGTTTACTGTAGGAACTCCACCGCATGAGTAGCGAACCGGTTTGTCTGGCTGAGATATAATAGTCCTTATTGTGCCTTGTTTGAACACTCACTATCGCGAAATGCTGTCAACATTCTTTTTTGCATGTGTTAGATACTTTCAGTTGTCTGAATAAAGAATATTTGAAAAATGTAAACAATGGGGTTTACTAGTTTATCAAGCTAGCTGTAGTATTTTTCACGATGATTGATAACATGATTTAGAGTAATGACAGAATGCAAACCAACAATAAGAGTAATGCAACATTTACAAAGGCTCAAGAAAAACTGGGAATCAACAGCAAATAGAAATAAGGCATTTGTTAATGTAAAAGTGAATGAAGATAGTGCCATATTGAACTAAGATAAAAGCTAATTGTTACTTTGTAGCTGGAAATTAATTATACATGTTATTGTTTCAAGTATATCTATACTTGTTCTAAATTTCTTTTCTATATTAAACAAGCAGTTAGCTACTATTTTAGAGGTAACTACGACACCTTCGATTCAATTGCACCTGCACTAGAAAAGCATATTTTATCAATTGCCATGTGCCCTGCTTGTTTTTATATTTAATATTTAGTGTCCAATTTAGAAATGACACATTTTTAAACAGTAATAAACAGCATTGTTATTACTTAGTTATACAGTATATTCTGGAGAGAAAAAAAACTATGTAACTGTAGTTTGGTGTAGCACCACACTGTGCTTGGGGTAGCTGTAAATTAGATATTTTAAAAAGGTCCAAAATTCTAAAGGGGAAAAGGAAATTGTGCCCATTTCCTAAGCCTAAACTACTGGAGGTATAGGATCCGGATTAAACTGTGTGGAACACCACAATTATAATCAGCAATAAACACACTGCTCCAAGCCTGGTAGTGGGTCTGACCAATAAAAACTTCCTTTGTTATTCTTAACTCACTTAAATTCGAACATAGGATGAAAATCAGGAATGGAGAACACAATAAAATGCTAACCTTCCATATTCTTTAATGAAAACATCATTTTGTTATGTTTACATTAGGCATATATTGTAAATATGTGCTCAGTATTTCTAAGAAGCTATAAGATGATATATGAATGTTAATTCTCATGAACTGCCAAACAAATTTTGGATTCATCACTTTCCTATTGCACATTATCTATAATATTCAATTCAATTCAATTCAATTTTATTTGTATAGCGCTTTTAACAATTGTCAGTGTCGCAAAGCAGCTTTACACAATCAAAAGTATTATTTACGTTTGTATGGAATGTGTATGAATCAAAATGGTCAGATAGTCCCTGATGAGCAAGCCGAGGGCGACAGTGGCAAGGAA
>JAOVVB010000004.1:18336936-18382760 GCA_028570985.1 Heterobranchus longifilis | reverse complement strand
CTATTTATTTAGCCAAGCATTTTTGTTAATAGATTTGCCTTAGGTAAAGGAGCAGATCTGGGGGACTCATGGACATAGAGTATTATGGGGAACTGGTATGTTTAGATGCTGTCTTCCCCACTCTCATTGATCACTCAGGTTCACTCAGTGAACTCCAAACGAATTACACGAACTAGTTCGTTTACATTAATAAATGAGGCATACAAAAACAGCAGAAAAAAATCTAAATAATTTTTAATTAAATTAGATTAAATAAACTACACCAAATATGGCTTTTTCATGGTTTTAGAATAACGAACAGAGCTTGGAACAAAAAAGTTTAAATATGAAGGTTTTTGGACAGAAATACTAACATGTTCACCTTTTCTGGCTTTAATAAGCTGTGAAGTGGAGTAACAACATTACCCGCTGTGCTGAACACACGTTCAGACGGAGCACTAGTAGCACATGTGCACAAATATTTACGAGCGATGTTGGCCATAAGAGGAAACCGTCCTTGGTTAGATTTCCACCAAGTTAGTGGGTCTTCTTCTCCGTTATGAATTAATTACTTAACAACAAGCCGCCCCCCCCTCCACCCGCCTACGATGACGATGCCATCTTCCATCGCGATGTTTTACATTAGACATCGTACGATGTCAAATTGGTCGACATCGCCCAACCCTAGAGTGAAGTAAACCTTCATCATTCTGTTCTGTCTCTTGTGTTTAATGGTGGCACAAAAAACAAGTAGGTGCATAATATTGCCACCTTTTTTAAACGTTTTATTAATCCTATTTTAAAATCCGTTGTGGTGTACAATTTGTATCATTGTCCAAATGTTTATACACCCAACTGTATTGGAAGTGTATAGGCCTGTGCGGGCAGTTGCTGCAAGCCACACATGCAATTAAGAGTGTGACAATTACACAACACATCCGTTGTAAATTCCTTCTCCTTTACTTTACCCGTAATAATGCAGAGATGACCGTGCGTCTGTATATGCGAGCCAACAAACCATATTGCATAATGTATTGAAACAGCAAATTAATATAGTTAGTACTTTACATAATAAGAATGTTTATAAACAAGAGGCATGACTTTTTTTGTTGTTCATGCTGTATTAGCCATATGGAGTTGAGAGACTATCCGAATGTTTGGATAGAGGAATTCTGAGTTAAGGGTTTTTTTTTTTTTTTTTATCTTCCCCATTTCTTAGTCAGAGATCTGACGTTACTACGTTCAGATAGGTCGTGTCTGTGTGTCTGTGTGTCTGTGTGTCCCCGCCCGCAAAAACGCAAGAAAAAAACTTTTTTTTGTATTTGCTGGGTTTAAACTAGCCAATTAGGTTTTCCGCCTATTGTGACCTCATATGAGAAGATGTGCTCTCAGTTGTGGCTTTTTTCCTTTGGCTTAATGCAGGTCTATTCTGGTTCTCTGGCAGGGGCTGGCTCACCTGTAGCTCAGAGGAGGGGTAAAATAAAGGGAGTTTGAGATATGAAAATGCATCATCTGTTCAGCCTGAGCATTAACCCATACACACAGCAGAGGATGTCGGACACCTGTATTAACTTCTTAAAAAGAAAGAGTAAAATATGTTGTAATGGGAAAAGTGGTGGGTTTTTTTTGGGGATAAATTAAGATCTTAAGATCTGTGCTTAAAGCATTGGGCTAGTTTATATCCGCATTTATTATTTTTCAGAAAAACCACAAGTTGTAAATTCACACTTTACTGGTGGGAGTACTGCTGTTATGGTTATTTGCCGCCATTAAAAAAAAAAAAAAAAGCACACACACCTGTGACGTCAGCTTTGAGTCACCTCCACTGGTCGTATTCAAAAATAACATCCAGGGGAAAACAACCCCTGTGTGGAGCTCGTAACAGGGAATCACACACTAAGCCAGTAGGTTTCCTTTGTAAGTTTGCTTTACTATCGTAACTCACATTAGCCCTGTTCAAACAGTATTATTTTCTCAGTGTGAGGTTTTCTGAAGTTCATCTTGTTTCAGCTGAAGCTCTTGCATCCAAATGGATATGAGTACAAAAGGCTTTGCTGCAGGGTTCCTTTGTCTATAAACCAGGCAGTTCACACTCCCTAACATTATATCAACAAATTATTATTATTTTTTTTTTTATAAATCTTGTGGGAAAACCTAAAAAAAGAAAAACCTAAAAAAAAATCAGATTGCTATTATTTTGACACACATCGTGATTATGATTTAAACTGAAATACGCTACTATTAAATGTACTGTTTTGTATTTAAATTTATTTATCAAATCTAACACCAAATAATGAGTAAAATAAAAGGATGTTTGCTAATATTTAGCCGACAAACTCTACATTAATTCCTGACTGAACGTATATTAGCTTCAATAAATTGCAGCCTTCTGTGATTTAAATGTGTGCGATTTTGATTTTGTATCTTACAATTTCCCCAAGAAAATTGATGTGGACACTGTGAGGTGTTTTGGGGCAGCAGTGCATGCACATTTTAAGACCAATATGGGTCACTTGTAGTTACGAGTTGTAGTTGTATCGCCTCAAAATTTGTTTGTCTGTTTGATGTGTGTGCAAGTTGCATATTTTGGTTAGCAGCTTTGTGCTTTGTTCTACAAAGCAACGCTACGCCAAAGCATCGGCAATATTGCAGAATAATACCACTGACAACGAAAAAAATATCTTGAGCATCAAGAAAAGTCCACCACTTTAAAAATGCTGACATACACATTTTCACTTAACACTCTGTATCCTTCATTGGAGTTCATTTAATTAACGTGCGTATGCCTCTAACACACAACACACAACACAACCCCCCTTAACACCTGATATCAGTTCAGGTAATCTAGTCCTCTGTGGGCTACCTGATACTGCTCCTACTACCCTCATTAAATAATTACAAGTTTTTTTTTTCACATTTTTTTAAAAACTGTTTTGTAAAGAATGATGTAATCTTTTTGGAGAAGGCAGATCCTAGAAATGGATTGGTACACTCTGTTACAGGTTTGCTAAAAGGTAACAGGAGGTTTATTAAAGTGATCTTGTATTGCTAGAAACCCCTTAGCACGTGCTTAAAAAGACCAGGCATTGGTGTCGTACTCGTAAAGCAGTCGTACTCGTACATGTAGGCCATGTAAAGATATATAGTTGTACAAATCCAACTGTCTCCACTGGTTGTTGATAGAAATATTGTCATGTTAAAAAAAATGGAATCTACACACTTTGACAGTAACGATCACTTGTGATAAAACACAGAGTCTGTAATAAATGTGTGGCTCAGATGGTGCATAATTAAGCATTGCGATTCAATGGCCAAATCGATTATCAGCAGCGAAGGCAATTTTTCCAATGACTTCCTTTAAGGATGTACAAAGCAATCGCAAGTAAAGGGGTTGTTCAGCTGTTCAGGCTTTATGCTGTGTATATCAAAAATGTGCACTTTTTTTTTTGCCCTATTTTGCAAAACCAGCCCAACCCATAAGCTTATAGATAAAGTGACTGTTGTTACTTTAGATATGAACATCATTGTAAGAAACTAAAAAAGCTAGGATTTTTTTTTCCTACTTGTTCAAGAGCTATTATCAGTTTATATTAATGCGCTGGTACAGATACATCTTTTACTTTATTTTTTAATTGCATTGTGGTCGCTTCTGATAATAAACAGATGTAGTGGTGTTTAACTAGTTTTGCATGATTTGATAAAAAAAATATATATATTTTTTTTAAATTCACATTATAAAATTTACATTGCTATCATTTTGGCATGTTGAGATTGCAATAGGTGATATGTAACTATTAAATTCTTGTAATCAAACATTTTCATCTCGACGAACAGCAGGTAATGGTACAAAATATCTCATTAAGAGGATGTTTGCCCATATTTATTACTTCAAAGTTATTTAAAAAAGCAAACAAATATATAAATTATTGACAAACTCCACAGATGTTACCTGTCATAAGTTGCAACATTAAAATTTTAATGTGTTAGTGTGCAGCGCTATGTTTAACAAAGAAAAGCGAATGGAACTTAACGTGGGGGAGTTGCTTATGGAGCATTTATGGTTAGAACCCCTTGTTTTTAAACGTTTTCTGAACACTTGCACTTTCTACTTCATTGTTAACATGACAAACCGCGCTCTTATTTCCATAAATTCACAAAAGGAGTTTTATTGGGTGTTTGTGTCTGGCGTGTCCTATCACTCTCCGGCATCGCATAGTTCATAACTAGTTCTAAATCCAACATTTACGACATTATCCATTTGTTGTCCACCTACTAATTTAACATCTTGTTCATCAATAAGTTCTCTGTTCATCGTGGGACGATCTGAAACCCACTGTCCTCTTTACATATTCATTCTTTTCATAAGTACATGAGGATTTATTCAGTCAGCGAGATTAAACAGTATTAACAGATTTTGGTTTCATATAAGATTTACCTGATGTGGAACTCTGGTGACGCCTAAGGGAAACACATACCAAGTAACAAGTAACCTCCTACAGGGAATTTCAGTGAGACAGTTTTATAATCTGATGACCAGCATCAATATGGGTCAACATCAATATGGACCAGCGTAGAAGAGGATTCGGGATGTTTTTTTATTTCCAGCTCATGTTCAGGACAGTTTAACCCACTCTCTCCCTAGCACTCATTTATTATATTGTCCCTCGCTCCGTCGTTTATCATGTGCATGTCATAGCTTGAGATGAGTGCAGTAATAAAATTACTGCTACTACCACATCTTTCATATTGAGCTATTTACTGAAGGACTTGCAGGACTTTACTATGTTTTAAATTTAACATGAAAAACGAGCTCTACAGCCTGCTAAACTTAATTTCCCAGGATACAGCAAAACATCTTAACACGATTTCAGTCAACTCCTAATTCCGATGGTGATGGAGTTCACTGATTACTGACTTAACACCTGCACCACACTATACCCACACACTCGGTGTAACAGCACAAAAGACCTTAAATTCACGCATAATTGTTGTGTTATATACGGGAGGTGTGCTTTAGCCCAGTCGTTACAAAGTAGTGTACGTATATACCAGATTCCTGCTCCGGCCAAGTCTCCTTGATGGTGTTTGCTGATAAACTGACCTTTGACTGTAAAATGTTTCTGACTCTACTCCATGTGTATTTGACTCGATTGTTTGGTTCAATTATATCCTATTAAACTGCATAGCATGCTTTTAAAAATTCCTCAGAAGGTGCACGTTTTTGTCATTCACCAGCACGGCTCTGACGGCAGGTCCGATCCCAACACGAACAGTGGGCTCACGTTAATGTGCTCGATCAAATCTTATTATTGTAGTTTCAGTTCATACACGGATCCTCGATTATAGGAATCGAATCATCATTGTAACCATCAAAGTTTCCCAGCTCAGGAAAATCTTCACTTCAACGTAAAGTCAAAGAAGATTACAGTTTATACATTTTAATGCATAAATCAGATTACTTGCATTTGATCAGTTAATCGGTTTCTGTTTGGGTTTGTCTGCAACTTTATCAAATCCTGATGAGATTCACTTAAAACATGTATGAATGTGAGGAAAAAGTACAAACATGCATGCTACAATATGATTTAGCAGCCTCTGTCTTGTTCTGAATCTGGGGCTCGCGTAGCATTAATTTGCTAATGATCATAACATAGAGAAGAGGTTCTGACCAAATCATTTAATTTGTTCAGCCTATTAACACATTAGTTTAATGTATGATTCCCAATCAATTATGTTACATGATAATTAAGCAAGATGACACAAGAGGGAGTATGGTTTACCGAATATCAGAACATGGGAATGAGGTCGCAGCCCAGGTACCAAAGATATCACGTGCCAATATTCTGCATACACGCATGACCTTGAGCGTGATATTGCTTTTATACAACAGTTCACAAACACAATTCATTGTCAACAGATTATGATTTCTTTATTTAACCAGTTATTGTGCTCCTACAACACATCCTTCCACGACTGGCGGAACTAAATAGCCATGACTGACTGAGTTAGTGACCGACAGTTAACATGAGTGAAAGTAGTTTTAAATCCTATGGGGCCAAAAAGTGAGAATAATAAACCATGGAGGTGGTGGACAGTCCTGGGGAAATCTAAAGCATTTACTTTATATTTTCTCTTATTTCTTATCTCCCAAGTTCTTGGGTTGAACCTCAAATAGCATGAATTGGAAATCTAGTTTGCAATGCGTAGGGTGTACAATCTCTTGGTTTGTGACCGTACTGACCTACTTTTCATCCATGCTGGGAACAGACGGTTTGTGTAATTAATGATTGTTAGAACTGCTTTAATTGTCTTAACGTGGAATTATCCATGTAGTTAAATGTCCCAGTGCTGTTATGCTCTATATCAGCACTAGTGGAATGCCTCAGTTGAAACTAACTGTTGTATAACTGATTCATAGTTAGTATCATGTGCTCATAGTACAGAGTGACCCCTGATGAGCAAGGGGCTTTTGTGGCTCTCAACTGGGTAAAGCACTGTCATGCTGTGGTTGGGAAATTGGTCAAAATATTTATTTATTTATAAATTTATAATATATATATATATATATAATATATATATATATATAAAATAATGAATGATGATTAAGTACTAAGGTTTACTTTCAGTATGTAGAATTGTTAGAGTGTGACTCATTGGTAAAAACAAACATGCTCATTTGTGTGTTATAAAGGAAACCACAAACATTTCATTGGCTGGCCTTAAAATTTTACACGGTTTTCAATGAATGTTGACGGAGAATTTTTATTTTTTTCCCTTTTCCTTCAAATGGGTGACCCTTCAAGGAAATACATTTACATTATTTATTCAAGCACGACTGACTGTTATGACTCTTCAAGGCTCTACCTTCACATACCCTAAGCTGAAATAGTACATAAAATCATTTTGTTGCTTCTACACACAACCTGGAATTTTATTTAGGCTGTCCAAATTCCCCTCTTCTTCTTCTCATATACATCAACACGCCTGCTTCGAAGCTAAAACAATGGGATACTGTGAGCTGACTCTGTAAACATGGGTCTATTTTAGTCTCATCGGTTTCCAACTGCCAGCAGCTACCCCGAACTAATCCAAATGGCCCAGTTTCTCAGTAAACAAAGGATTAATTACTCTGATGTGCGATTCGACTTGAGCTTGAAATTTCCCTTGCACATTTCAGCGTGGTGTAATCGGTGGCGTCCACGGGGCTCTGAAGACAGGGTCAGGTGTAGAATTTGTGCAAGGAGAGTGTGCCTTTAGTAAGAGTGACAAATAGGTGATGGGCCTACTGATTGAATATGGCATCCAGGAAGGCCTTTGGTAGTATTTCTACCTGGAGAATAAGGAAAGAAAATAAAATCAATTATAATATTTCTTTGCTTTGTGGCGAATGCTATATAGTGCTTTAGTCTCCTTACTGTAATTGCAACTGGTCTTTCGGCTTATTTTCTCTGTATTATTTACTGAATTGTACATATTTACACAATAATAATAATAATAATAATAATGTCTTTTATGTATAATCATTTATGCAGAACATCCAGCACTAGCTAACACTACATATCCAACACTCACTTCTTATTTATTTGAAATGCATGATGTATCCAGGTTGTTCTACTTAACCATTGATTAGACGTAGCCATGTGCAGGCAATGATTTGTGTTGTTCGATACATGCAGTTCTTCAATGCCTAAATAATAAATAACAAACGTCTTTAACATTTTCTGTACTGTTAAAGATGACAGGACTGTGTTCAGCAGCTTCGCGTATGTTATTTGAACATGAATTTATGCGTTACTTCAAGCAGTGTTCAGTGTACGGCTGGCAATGTGAAGATGATGTCTTATTGATATTAAACACAGGAATCACCAGAGGCCACCTGATACAATATTATAATGATAACTAAGTGAAGATTAGATTTGTATTATTATTATTATTATTATTAATAATAATAATATTATAAAAATGATAAATTATTATATATTTAATCAGATTATAAGTATTTTATAAGTCTGATTTGATATCTTAGGAATAGAATTCTTCTGCACATAGGATGCAGTGCTGTCTGGCAGTGTGAGAATAGTTTTGAGCGCCACACCTGCAGGATCATAGAGACATGGCAACATTTTACCACCTCAAATGCAAATGTACAATTTAAAAGGAAAAAAAAAATCTTTTTGGTAAGTTTTGTCACATGCATTTTGTTGAGATATTGATTTTATTTATTTATATATTTATTTGTGATTTAAATAGATTAAAAAAATATTGGTAATATAAAATTTATATATATAAGTTTATAAGTTTTATGTTAGGTAAGCATATATATATATATATATATATATATATATATTTTTTTTTTAAGGAAATTACTTTTTAAATAATAGTTTAATAAAAATATTTTATTGCTCATATTTCATATTGCTCATCCCTAGTTTTGAATCAAAAACAGTACTTATTAAGCCCTAGAGCAAGATTCTGAACCCTCAAATGCTCATGTTTATTTGCAGGCCTTGCTTTGCTGCCTTATCTTTCGGCAAATAAATGTGAATATGAAATAAATATTTAAACCCTGAAAGTTCTTGAAAGCCACTTTGATTCTTAATTAAATGTAAATGGAATGCAGATGAGGTAGTGTTTGTCAAAGTTTTTGCTATGAGCGAAGGTTAAAAAGAGCCTCACCTTGTCAAATAGGGCGAATGATAAAGGCTAGTGAATTCATTTGTTAGGAGAAACTTTATACTTTGATTATTTGAAGCATGAAACTGTTTCAGCAGTTATGCTGTAACAGATGCCTTTCTTGTAATTATTTGTTGTGTAATAAAGGGACGTGCTTTGTGTAGGTAAAATAATTAATGACATGGTGAGGATTTTGTCGTCACAGCACCCTCACGTTTTCTTCAGTACTACATCCTGTGGGGTTTATTCATCCATCAGGAGAGACAGCTATCATCCATTCACTTATTTTATCCTTTTGTAGGTATACATTTGTAATATAATAATGTGTCTATATAATGTAATACATACTAATGTATATCCTATTAATGTTGTATATACAATAGGGCTGCAACTAACGATTATTTTAATAATCAATTAATCTGTCGATAATTTTTTCGATTAATCGGATAAAACCCAAAAGACCAAGAAAAGCGTTCATTTTCAACCCTTTATTCAAAAACAGAACTAAAGTCTTTAGAAAGTGCACAAACATGTTGCTCCTTGAGCTGTTATAATAATAATAATAATAATAATAATAAAATAAAAATGGACACAAAAAACAGACATGTATGCTTTACATCTGCCAAATATATACAGTGGAGCCTTGGATTACGAGCATAATTGTTGATTGGATGTTGATTATACCAGTAAGAGTCTCGCACTAAGACCCAGCAGCCTCCACCGTGTATCTTTCCTCTACCTCCGTTCCTTTTTTAAAAAAATTTTTTTGCTCCGCCCTGTCTATGAAGCGCCGAACTGCTAGCATCAGTGCGCGAGTCCGAGTGTGTTCACTCGGCTCCGCGCTCAACTAAAGTTTTTTTTTTAAATAGTCAAATTTCTCCGCGTCGCGCGACACTAATATACAAGCCCTAATATGCAGCCCTAATATACAATATATTAATGTTGGTTATTGGCTTTTTATCAGACTGAATTATAAAAACCAAAATTATTTAGAGTTGTCTTTCTTACCTCTCATCATAAATTGCTGACGCTGGACTCCTTCCTATAATTTTTAAATAAATAACTCTTTAAAAATTTAAAACAGCAATGTGTATGGGCAATGTTTGTTTGTTTAATAACACCTTTTAATAAATTCATTTTAGTGTTTGCATTATGTTTTGAAGCTATGTGTAGGTATTACAAAGAGCATGTTAATATGAATGTGTGATATAAATGACATCTTTACTATCAGAGCTGCAGTTGGAGAAAATTAATCCACACCTTCTGACTGAATCAGATTTCAGAATGCAGTGCTTGTGTTTTTATTTGTAGTTCTGAGTATTATCATTCATTTGCGATGGCAGTGTCTTCTGCAATAATTTTAACGCTTATCACAGTGTGAGCTGTGTGCTTACACCTTATCATAGTGTTAGCGTACTTACACCTGTTCAGTGTGGCAGGTAGTGTGATGGGTTACTGCACTATAAATGAAAACATGTCTTAGTGGAACAGCGTATTTACCCCTTCTGACAGCTTTATGTTTCCTTCTCATGATCAAAAAACAAAAAATGGCCACACTGTGATGGGTTTTAATCAATGCAAAAGAATGTCTTTTGTTATCAGCGCTGGTTATCAACTATCCTACAGCCCCACTTCTGCAATTTCTCCCTGAAGACTAATAAGTATGGTGTCATTTTTAGTGACGTACGATACAGTTGCAGTTCTACTCATTTGCAACTTTTCTGAGCTACAGTTTTGTCCTCTGGTCTCAGATGACTGAGTTAAACTGCTCTGTTCTGCTTCTGACTGAGCTGTTAAAAGGGTGTGAGCTGAGGTCCAGTAGAGGCCAGACTGGTTGCTGAAAGTTTCGTGGGCGTGGGAAGGATATGCCGTAACCTAGGATAGCCTGAAAATAAAAATGAATGGACAGAGTAGCACTTTCTGTTTTTACTGAAATGTTCACATTGAAGTTGCGTTTGTTCTGAGCGGAACAGCGGCTGTTTCAGCACAGCATGAAGACTCGATCTGTCGATAAAGCGACACAGAGCGATACTGTCTGGTTAACCATGTAGGGCACTTCAGAGAGATATGTCCTGATGCTGTGTGACTACGGTGTTAGTGATATAATGGTGTTTTTCTTTACTGCTGACAATTTAGCTTAATGGTTAAAAAAAAAAAACAGCAATAGATTACAAGGAATTTAAAGCACATTGTCGTTTCCTCAGGAGTTAAAAACTTAATCAACTTTTCTAAAAAAATAAACCAGGCAAATCTGGCATAGCAAGCTTATTTTAGTGGAAGTTTAAATTGACTGGGAGGAGGGGAGGGGAGCTTTCATAGGTAGCCAAGTGAAGGAGCCAATGCTTTAGAGTAAAATACGGGGCTCGGGCTTCCACATGATATGATTTCAATTCTCAATGACCATATTTTTCTGTTTCTTAAACAAGTTAGCACATGTCTCTGAGCTCCCACAAAATTGTGTCTGCTAAGGCTCTAGCTGAAATAACCTTCAGCTGAAAGAACCTATTTTTTCATATCTCAAACTAGGGCTGGGAAATAAATTAAAATATTTATCCAAACTGACATTCAGAACCTCTAATCTTCCCCATGTTCATTATTTCAGGGTTTTTTTTTCTTTTCCCATTAATACTTTTTCATTCCGTTGAAACTTTCCAGACTGATGTGTGTTCATGTTCCCTTAAGACATACTACTGCATATGTAGTTGCATGGGTCTGCCCCATCCCATGTGTGACATGGAAGGAACAAGGATAAGGACGCTTTCATTAGAAAAAAAATAGCCTGGCTTAAATGATTGAGCATATTTACAATACAAACTTTTTCAGTGAACAATGAGGGAGGGGGAAAAAAACAACAACGCCAAAATTAAAATAATCCTTCATTAACCATAATTGAGGTAAAATGTTCAAGTAAGCATGACATTAATGCTAGGTGATATTGCCCAAAGGTTCTTTTTTTTCCTTCATAACTCAGATCTGTATGTAAATACACCAGCAAGCCACGCCCCGCCAGAAAACAGCAGAGCAAGGGTATCTTCTTATATAGGGTCATAATAGTGGAAAAATCTGATTGGCTTTTTTAATTCGTGGACAATACTAAAATAAAAAAGGACAAAAACATTTTTTTTAAAAGAATGTTGAAAAAATAAAACCTGAATTTTTCTGATGTCCTTTGGATTTAATTGAGGTTTGATGTCACTGAGTTTGTGACAATATTAGTTAATCTGATTTTTGTAGAGGCAGATAGCTATTTGAAATGTATCAGAGACAAAGGGGCTTCACATCACCTATGTACACATTGGTTATGACGATGGAAATGATTAGAGATTCCAGCCTAGCTGTTTAAACACGCTGATCTGATGATGTTCGTTTCCATGCTTAAAGCATTTAATCAGAATGTATTTTTTTTTTTTTTTTTTTTAGTAAATATTATTTCTGTGCTAAAAAACAATCACTCCACCAACAATCAGATCAGATGTTTTACATGGCTATGTATGCGTTTTAAATGTTTGCATGGTGGGTTTTTGTTCTAATTGTACTATTATTCTAATTATTACTGGAGTATTACGGTGTGTTCATGTCAACAAAACTGATATTACCTTGATTCTTCTCACTTCCTCTCTTTTAAATTGATGCATCATTGCAAATCATCTAGTTAAACACTTGTTAAACCTAGTGAAAACTCCCCCTGCTACCAAATAAGGGGGGGGGGGGTATATTACATTGTTCCCAACTTAACATTTCCGTTTCCTTTTTTATTTATTCACCCACAGTTAATTTTTTTTAAATCTCTATCTAACTTGATCTTGTATTAAAAGATTAAACTAAGTAGTGATGTTTGCGAGAGTGAATAAATAAATAAATAAAAAAACTAAAAGATAAATTTTCTGTTCAAAAGTACTTATTTAATCCACAAGATAAGAGAGTTCTGAAAAGTGGGAGAGAGTTTAGCAGGCAGTACACTAGTGTACTGTTAAAGGGTGTTTTGTGTGCGTGTATATAAGAGAAGCAATTCCAGAAATTCATTGGAAGACAGATGTAACGGGATGCTGATGTTAGGAATATTTGCACCGTTTCTCTTCTCTCTTCTGTGTTATTAATCTAGTTGGATTAATCAGTAAATCAGTAGTTAGCGATCTTCCCCAGTTTATCATCAGTATGAGCTATAGGTATTTTTGTAATGTTATAAAATGTAACTCTCTATTTCGTTGCTACTTTCTCAGGTATGTGTTTGTAGAGAGAACACTATTTAACTGGGCTTTCTGTGTTATTTCTAGACTTGAAGAGACTCGGCGCAGAAGGCTGAAGGTTGAAGCCTGACATCCTGACGAGACCTGATCACATGGTAAGCTCAGATAAGCGCTTTAACCAGCCTCAGATGACACGGCCGTGTTTGGGGTCAGCATCAAACCTCAATCAGTCATGCAAGAGCCTAGAGGGTAGTATTCGACCATGAGGAACAGGAGCAGCAGCAGCAGCACTCCTACACAACACCACTGGACTATGAAATCTAAAAAAGATTAGCTGTGCGCTTCACTACTAAACCATTCTTTGCTGCATTGCTGTTATCTCTTTTATCAGATATCAGTTCAGGGCTGTTGTCATAGTAACAGTGCTTTACAGTGAGGATTACAGCTTAGTGTTGCTACAGTAGGTGATGGGAAAACTAGCGCTCTTCTATACTTGAGATGTCTTACAAGCTTAAAATATGGTAACTGTAGCTTTCTAGCCCAAGGGCGATGATGTATTGAACTGTAGTATTTGGAAAGCACTCACACTATGTGTTCAGGCAGATCTGTTGGATCAAATATCAGCTATTAGTACTACTGTAGTACTACAGCATTCTTAGGATTAACAAAGAGTAGCATTAAATATTATATACGTTAATATCTACTATTACACAAAGTAGTTGGATTAAATGGAAATTAACTGTTTAAAGATTGTTATAGGCAGATCTTTGTACAAAGGAAAAAAATATATATTATGGCAGTTATAATGTCAAAATCCCAATCACTGTAGAGAAGACCGAGCAGTATTCTTTCCCCTTGGTAAAATGCCCAATGTAAATCTGGAACAATCAACGGTTGCATAGAGGCATTAAACTCCCCCATGTTGATATGCGTTTCCTGGAAGCCACACCTCTTCTATCTTGTTTTAGTAATTTTCCTGCTTTAGATATGCTGAACCTGCACCCCACTTTCAGTAAGGCTATGTTCACATTACCAGCGTGTGACACTTGTTTCAGATTTTTAAAATTATTATTGACCACAGATCACAGATTATGTGCCACAGATCAGGTAAATTTTTCCCCTTTATTTATTTATTTATTTTTCTAGGTCCACCTGAACCGCAAATCTGATGTTTTTTCAGATCGTTCCGAACCACCTCCATATATGGTCCTAAATTGCGTACATATTCTCTATGTGGTCATGCAACTTGAATAAGAACAGGCAGATCAGAAAACACACATTTACTCATAAATGTGTTTTAGCCCAGATGGCGTGAGCAAAGGTGTGTGCACATACATGTGCCGTTTCAGAGGGCAGACGCGCCCACGTTAGAATCAGAAAAAACGGCACTTGTAATTATGAATGTGAAACGTTATGACATGCAAATTCAATCTGACATTTTTTTTTTATTTGATCCCTGTGGCTTGTAATGTGAACTTAGCTTAAAAGTGTAACGTTTGAGTTTTTTAATGTGAAAAAAAAAAATTGTTCAATCTATGCAAAAGTCACTTCTCGTTATCAGATGAAAGAGTCAAATGTGTGACCCAAAAAGTTTTAATATTCTTACAAAGAAGTGTCTAGTTGACCAGTTCATAAATAATCTTCACTGTAATGAGAATTAGAATGTAGACAGAGCACTAATCCGATACCCAGTATTGGGTCAATACTAGCAAACAAACAATCAAAAATAGTGGGTCAGAAAAGTTGGTACCAAAAAAGAGAACAGTTTATTGGATTATCCCTGTTATGAGGTACTGAAAGTGCTGGTTGTTTTCTGCCCTGAGTTGCTTTGTTTTGTAAACAGTGTAAAATCTTGGCTTTGTGGAAACGTTTCACAGCTAATAAAACATACAAGCCAATTGTAAAAGAAGGATGTCAGTGCTGTTGTGCCAGATATCAGTAATGCTGAAATGAGGTCATAGGCCATAGTTCAGTTATCCAGAACAACAGCGTAACATCAAGTGTGATATTGCTTTTATTCAACAGTTTCTCAAACACCACTTATTATCAACAGATTATGATTTGTTTGAAAATTAAACGCTTTTTTTGTTTGTTTTGTTTTTACTCTGCCAAATCATATCATTCTGCGAGTAGTTGAAGTAACTACCTGGGACTGGCTGAGATGGTGACCGACAATTAGTGTAATTAACAGGGGTGAAAGTAGTTTTACTGGTACTATGCAGTCAAACGTAAGGAGAATAAACCATAGAGGTGGTGGACAGTCTGGGAAATCTTTCACTTTATTTTTCCACTTTCCCCACTTTAGAATATAAGATCTATTAACGTCTGGATTTCGGCGTTGAATTCAAAATAGATTTCAGTGGAAAGTTATTGCGTTAGGGTGTACAATCCCTTTTACACATCAAGTATTGCCTTTGATCAGGGCTTAGAGAGGGATTTGGGATACAGCCTTGTTTTAGATGCTGTTTAGCTTTGTACCCGGCTTGGGCGTAAATAATACAACACCAACAGTTACGAGACAATTCAGAAGCATTATTAAGACAGCAAAGTGTCATTTAAGATGACAAACCGATCAAATATTTGTTCTTGCTGAAGTGCTTTCAGGACTGGTTTTGAACGTGGTTCTTGACCGACAGCCTCTCTGTTCTCAGTACAAACAAACAAACGTCAGTTAGTGTGATTAATGGTTATGAGCGGCTCAGTGCTGTTACCGTCTATTATCACCACTTGTGAAATCAGATTGCTTGGTCTGAAATAACTGTTTTATTATTATTATTATTATTATTGTTTTTATTTCATTTTCCCCATTCTCCTTGCTGGAACTACTCATTATTCTTGTTAGGGGTGACAGGTCAGGTATGTTCTCAGTTTATATGAATAGGCTTTGAGCAGTACGGTTTTCTTTGTCAAACCACAGATATTTCCGTAACCGTGCAGCTCTTCTGCATGGTTCAGACTTCAGAATAGCAACAGTGGTTCCACAGAGGCTGAACAGGTTTCAGAAGACGTGGTTCACTTGGGGAAGTGAAATACACATCCTAGCATCGCTTATTGTGGTCGGTGTCTTGTCATATCCTCTTTGTGTCATTTGAGACCAGTTCGGTCTGGTGCACATCAGTCATCACGACAGTCTTTAGCATTTCTCCATCATGTTCAAAATAATTAGTAAAATATGTAATGTGAACAGTAAGCAGAGCGGCAAACAAGAGCCAGTTACAATACAATATGAAACTTTTAAGATTTTACAAATTCCAAGAATTGTGTATTTGTATATAAATATATATACATGTGTGTGTGTGTGTGTGTACCCCACACACAAAACAGTGGTTCAAAATAATTTACACCTACTTTTTAGAGACATTTGTTTTTTGGTTTCATAGTAAGGGTCTATAAGTTTATGGGCACTTGAGCCCTTTTGTATCTTTGCTTCTGTACACCACTGTAACATGCCAACAGATGCCAGCACACGTGTACACACACACACACACACACACACACACACACACACACACACACACACACACACACACAGAGTCACAGAGAGCACCAACCTTCATAAGTCAGTGTGCCGAAAGACATTGTTGTGTGTACATTGGGACCGAGTCTGCTATTTCATCATGGATAGCAAAATACAACAAAGAGTTGAAATTCTGGGTGAAACTGGACAGAAGAGAGGTTTAACATGATTTTGCAAGTTTATGGCAATGCTATTTGTGCTTCAAGATTGGAAGAACTTCACTGGAAGACGCCCAGAGATCAGGAAGATCGATTTGATTGATTTAAAGATTGCTGTCAGTGTGTCATACGGAGCAGTCCAGGCAATCCTCACGTGTGATTTGAACTTGAGCAGAAGGAATGTTGCGACAAATTCTGCCGCGAACTCCATCAGCGTGCCATGGATGACGAAGATTATCACCAGCGCCGAAACTTGGGCATATGGGTACGACACTGAGACAAAGCAACAGTCTTCACGGTGGAAGAGCTCTTTATCTCCGCAATTTTAAAAACCCGAGGTAGTTGTGCAGCTTGGCCAAGTGCATGTTCATGCTCTTTTTTCAACAGTGCATTGAGAATTCGTCCTCGGGGGCCAGATTGTCAATAGCGAATTCTCTTGCCAGGTTTTACGGCGTCTGAGGGAGGAAGTACAGCGAGACGGACTGAATCTGTCGTATTAGAATATCAAAACCTTTTGATCCCACCTTGTATTTATATATAAAAAAAATGATGATAAATTAATCGCTTAGGAATTACACCCATTTTTTTATGGCTCCAGCTGACTGATAAACAGTTTGAGGACTAGCCAAAACACTTAATTTGCCACATTTAAAAAAAAAAAAAAGAAATGCAACTTGGCATATCAGCAGCTCAGCAACACCAAAAGTCAGAAAGGATGCAAAAAATAACTAGGAATATGTAAAAGGAAAAGAGAGGATCATGTTCCATGTCACATTTGTCTGAATGAGCGTATATGGCTGCCCGTGGAACTGAGTCACTGCTGTTTATTGATGATGTGACATCTGATAAGCAGTACTGGATGAATTCTTGGCTCTATAGAGCTGTACTTTCTGCTCAGATTCAACCAGGTGCCACAAAACTGATAGCACATTGATGCATAGTACGGATGGATAGTGACCAAAAATATACCACAAAAGTAACTCAAACCAAAGAAACTGAATGTTTTTAAAGGGCGTAGTTAGTCATCTGACCTTAACCCAACTGAGCTGCTTTTCACTTACTGAAAATGAAACTGAAGGCAGGAAGGCCTAGAGACATGCGGCAACTGAAGGTAGCTGCAGTAAAGTCCTAGTAAACTCACTCGAGGGAGGAAACTTTTTGCATCGAAGAATTAAAATGAGTATAATTTTTTTTCATTGTTAGATTGTTCAATTAATTTTGAATCTGTAAAAATCTGTAATTTTATTAAATTTGTAATAAAATTTAATCCATCGACTCAACTATTAGGTCTACACTTTAACATCTTAATTGTTACACTCACTCACTCATCGTTATTACCGCTTAAGCCTGTATTCAGGGTCACGTGCTTAATTGCTACATTTCAAATAATAAAAAACAAAAACAAAATTCTCTTTTTGTTCAAATACTTATGGACCTTGTTGTATGAAAAGTCGTCTTCATGTTTGTGTAGCATGATCACTCCCTGAACCAGTCAGGCTGACTCATTGGGGCCACTCTGTTTCTGATGTAACTGTATGTTTGTGTGTGTGTGTGTGTGTGCTTGTGTGTGTGTGGTGAGAGAGACAGAGAGAGAGAGATTCCTATTGAGGAAGTGGAGCTGCCTAGAGCAGGTGCAGTGGTGGTTGGGTGGTTGGTAACGAACACCTTCCCTGTACAGCGATACCGCTGGGGGAAGGGAACGGCACATTACACATCGTCTCCACGCAGCCTGGGGACGTTACTACCAGACATGCACAAGCACGTTTCAGAGAGACATTCATGAAATGAGACAGGCATGCAGGAAACTAATCAAGGTCAAAGTAAAACCCAGAAATAGGTCAAGTTTACATTTCATTATTCAGATTCCAGTGTTCGACTCGGTGTATACCAGATAGTGGTTTATTGAGGAATATTTGTTTTAGGGTCATTCTGCATGACAATTTTTTTTCCACTCTCCTTTGCACCCAACACTGTCCACACTGTCTTCTTTACAAGAAACAACTGCGCATTTAGGAATGTGGCAGTCATGCAATGCCAAAACCGTGCAGATACATGTTGAGCTTTATGTAATGTTAATGTCTAACGCAAGAATTAAGTGTGTGTGTGATGTGTGTGTTGCAATTTACACACAATTGTTTATAGAGTGAGAAAATGAATGTTGAAAAATAAAAAATGAATGTGTGAGGAGCAGGGATAAATGCAACTTGTTGTTGACGATGGAGGTCGGAGAAAAATTGACAGATTGGTTCAAGCTGCCAGGCGTGATATAGTAACTCATATGATCACGATTTACATCCGTGATGAAGCTGATGCATTACAACAGCAGAATACCATGTTGTGCTTTCTGTCTTCTCAGCCCAAGAAACTGGGCAGGAGAAGCTTAGGTTAAAAAAGTCATCTGGTCTTTTCCCAGTCTACACTGGTCCATTTAAAGTTGGTAAGCTCTTGTGCCTGTGATAGCCTCAGATATTTGTTTTTGGTTGTGTGCCTGATGTGGTCATCTTTTGTTGTAGCACATCCACCTCAAGGTTTGTTGTTTTGTGCATGATGAGAAGATTTTCTTTTCACCAGGTTTATAAAGAATAAAGAGTCATTCTTCTCTGAGTAGAGTCCTGCTCATTAACAATGTGTTCCAACCTGCAGACCCTTCACTTTTTTCTTTTTCTTTTTTTTTTTTTTTTTGATTTTGTGCATTTCTCACCACTCTATAAACTCTAGAGAGTGTGTTTGTAAAATTACCAGGAGATCAGCAGTTTCTGAAATTCTCTAACAATTGCATCTGGTGCCGACAAGCATGCCTCGGTTAAAGTCAGAGCGATCACACTGTTTGATGAGAACACTACCTAACCCGTAAGTCCCTCTCGTACACGCAGGAATCCGAGGAGAAATCTCGTAGAGAGCAATTTTGGCATGAAAAAGTGTTACATCGTGGGCGTACGGATTCGAGGAGAGCTTTTACGAGCACAATGAATTCTCAGCGAGCATATGGTGAGTGTATGGCGAGAAGGAAGAATATCCACCAATCTCATGGTTTCTCTAAAAAGCGAGAACAAATCCTGGATCAAGGAGAGGTGACTAGAGATCGGTGAGAGGCCTGAGACTGCGAGGAAAGCTTGGCGAGAGCTTTACGAGTGAGGCAAGAAAGAATGCTGTTAGCGTCGATTGTGCCCTTAGCGGGAGTTCCCACCACCACTTCCTTCGATCACCCCAACTCTCTCTTGAATTACTTAGATCACCCATCAACGCTTATCGCGTTCTCCTCAATAACGCCCACCAAGTGCAAAATGCATTCTTTCTGAACTCGTATGACTTCTTGATTTCTCGTGCGTCCACGAGATCGGCAAGAACCAGGAGAGACCAGTGACTTTGCAGAACGCACAGGACTGAGTCTACAGGTGCTATGAGAGAAATGCATACATCTATTTATTTAGGGTTTTTTTCAATTGTTAAAAGTCTTCGGAAATAATTGACATGTCCAGTAATTTCGTAGCTTTTTGCTGTGTCTGGCGAAATTGAAGAGAGGGTTGGGGAGTTTGAGGAGAGCCCTAAGAGAGCCCCGGATTCCAGGAAATCTCTAAGAACATGCCAATTTCCTTGCCAAAACCGCTCTTGGAGAGAATTCTCATTGGACTGCTATGCGTATGAAAGGGGCTTTAGGGGCATCTGTGTGATTTAATGAATTGCAATGCTGTCACATGACAACTTGACTGGATGAATAAACAGGTGTACAGGTGTTTCCATTAAAGTGACCTATGAGTGGACATACAGCAGTTAATTATTGGGCAGTGTTTCATGATGTATAAGCACGCTACTGTATTCTTGCACTACATGACAAGTCTGTGATGGTCTTAAACATTTGTGTACTATAGTACTGCATCATATGGTCAATTTTAGCAGTACTGAACGACTTAAAATAAAAAATAACTGGATCTTTGGGGCTTCTCCTACAAAATTAGTTTATAACGTGCACAAGAAGTGAGGCCATTTCCCCGCAGAGCCGTTACGGATTGACATCAGATTTGGCGCATATGTTTAGCAACATGAACTGATGTTAACAAACAAGCATTGGGTTCATTTGCAATCTGGAAGGGCTATCGAAGCAAGAAGTGACGCATATCTCAGAAACAGCTTGATGCTTTATTCAATGTAGTTTATCTTAGTAAGCACTCGTTTTCTCAATGGTGTGTGTGTGTTCTTTCTCTGTCACTTAGGACTGCAGACAAACTGCTCAGCCCCCTTCATCGCTGTTCACAGCAAAAACAAAAAAAAACATGAGCAGTTAATTAGATACACAATCAAGCCATATGATTTGTCTTTGCATTGTTTAATTCTAACTAGGAATGAAACCATTTAGTTAAAAATAAGGTTAAAATTGGAATTGTGGCGCAAACCCATCAAGCCCTAAATGTGACCAGCAGCTTTGTCAATGCTGAATGTGACTAAAGGTACATTTATATTCGCAATGTTCAGTCCATTCAAACTTCTAGAGTGTTTTAGTAACTGTGTTCTGTTGAGGTGGATGAGAACACAGCTGGTGTGGAGAAAAACATCTGCTCTAAGAGCATCTGAGTGAGGTTTCCAAGTAAATTCGAGCAGTTTCATGATTAATGACGTGTTTTGATCCTGATCCTGACACAACTACAAGAACTGAGTCAAATACAGTATGACGTTTATTCTGGGTAGTAGTTTTTAAAAAAACATTTTTTAGGGTTGTTAAATTTAGCTATAGCACTATTTCGATTGATGAACAGAGAACACAAAACATTATAAACGAGTTTATCTAGCCACTAGCTCCACATTCTCCATACCTGGGTGAGTTTGGTACAATTGAGAAATCTTTGTGTTGAGTTTTTACTTTGCTTATTTCTGACCAATGTATGAAATCGCTTTAAGAGGACGTTTTCAGCCTTACATATCCTTCGGACAAAGTTATTTTGCTTTTAATTTTCCTCAGTGTGCATCGTGGAACCAGTTCAAACAGCAACTTTTTTTTCTCTTTAAAGTAAAATGACTGATTAGTTTGGGAAACGGATTAATAGGTGTGAGTGTGTTTTTAGCATGATGTTGGCATGCAGGGATCAATCTATCTATCTAACGGTACTTCAATCTATTTGTTGAAGTACCGTTTGGCCTTTATTTGATAACCGTAACATTTGTAAGTCTGAAGAGTATTCCTATGGTTTCAGTGCTCTAAAATTTTTATTATTATTTAAAAAATAAATTGTTGTTGCAACAATCAGTCATAAACCTGTTTGCAAAATAATTTGACATTATGTATAAAAACATCGAGTGACTACAGATGTAGATGGACTTACAGTGACTTCTATTAGTGCTGAATTATCCTGATTGAGGTTGATTGGATTAATCAATCCTTATAGATTTGTTTATTAACGTTATTGTCTTCAGGCCACATTGAGCTACTGCTTGTTTTCATGTATCGGATTTTCAGAGCTTTATTTTTTTCCACACAGTTCTAATCGAGAATTCTTTGTGAAGACCTATCACGCAGTTCTTGAATGAAGTAGTTGTAATGCGGTACACGGTCAAGCAGTCATTTTTATTTCTTTTTACAAGCCGCTCAATCCAAATTGTAATTGTAAAAAAAAGAGTTATTGCACAGTACACTGAAGTATCAAATTAATTTGACATCTGTTTCCCTCTGCTGTTTCTCGTCTCTCTCGTCTTTAGCAACTTCGAATGGGGTCGTCTTCAGTGTTTATGAGACGATTTTGTGTGAATGGCCACTGTAGTGTTATTCACCACTCAACAAGTGAATGTTTTCTGGTAGTTGTAACACAATGTTCATGTTTCTTAGTTGGTCATAAAGTATAAAAGCATTTTAAAAAATCTGGGGAAAATGTGTATATTCATGATGGTTCATCATTTTTTTCATTGATAATTTTTGCTTTTACACTGCTTATATAAAAATTATATACTAATTATGAATTAGTATTTTAAAAAGGTTGATTGAACTTAAATACAATTTTCTTAGTTGCTGGTAAAATGTTGAACCTGTTGCAAATGTTTTGAAAGAAGATTTCAATCGTCTTTTTTGTTTTGTGTATTAGAGAACCCTTGCATTTTAAAAACACTAAAGTATAATGGATTGCCATATGATCACAGTTTCAAGATGGCTGTTGAAGTGACAGTTTCTCATATCTTTTCACACTTGGTTTGACTGCTGTGTCAAAACAAATGATGTAAATGAAGGAAATGACATGGTCAAGTGCCAC
Source organism: Heterobranchus longifilis (assembly GCA_028570985.1). Lineage (NCBI taxonomy): Eukaryota > Metazoa > Chordata > Actinopteri > Siluriformes > Clariidae > Heterobranchus > Heterobranchus longifilis. Next base: position 18,360,013 of record JAOVVB010000004.1, on the reverse strand, counting down.
ACGCACAGTGTGTGTACACGCCATGCTGCTTTCTTTCATTTTCATATTTCCTGTGTTCAGGAACCATTTAAAATTTATGTGCTAATGTGGACTAGACCTTGTAAATACTGTTTATATTATATAAATATATTATTAAATTATAAATATATATTATAAATAAAAGCACATTTGGAAGTAGTAATATCAATTGCCGCAATCACAGTCTCAGTGTGATATTTTTGTGCTTCTGCAGTGATGCATGGAAAACTGTAAGGTACAGACATGTTAAAAATAAAGATGTTAATGATTAGCTTTTCGATTCAGAATTTAACAAGTTAAAACCATTTAACCATTAATGTTTATATGCTCGAATTATCTATTAACTTATACACAAAAGTATGTGCTTGCAGTTCAGGGAACATGAAGCGTCCAGCATGGTATTTTTAGCCACCATGTTTTTTTTAAAAAGGACAGAGAAAAAAGAAAAGTATTTTCAACAGGATTTTTACATACAACCAGACAAAACCCTGCACTTGAGGTAGAAGTAGAGAAAATATTACTCAAACATAGGAGTCCTCCATTTACATGTCTACTTGCGCAAAAGCACAAAAGTACTCAGCTTTAGATTTTCCTCAAGTATCAAAAGTACTGAGCTTGTATTACCTCACAGTAGTCTTTCTCACATTAACACCGAATTTGTAAACATGCTGTTTTTGTCACGGTCACCAGTTCTGCTTCTGATTTCGTACACCTGTTCCGTTAGAAGTCGTGTCGTGATGAAAAGGCAAGTCACACATGTACGCATATTCGTCAGCAAGTGATGAAAGTCTCTTTTTAAATACTTTACACTACGGTGGTTAGGTAACACAACACACCGCAGAAATTAAGTTAAGTAAAAAATACAGCAAATTTGCTGTATCATGTCGTGGAGTGAAAGTAAAACATAACCTCTAATAAAACTACTTAACTGAAGTACAGATACGTTAAATATTAAAGTAAAATAGTGAAGTAAATGTACTGTTGCCTTCCACTTCTGCATATAACTGATTGGGATTGTGGAGATAGAACTGTTTTTATTTTTATTTATTTATTAAAACCTTTTAAAACTCACTGCATCTCGTCATTAGTTATCAATGTGGTTAATCGATTATCGATTCCTAGTATGTTCAACTATTCAAACCGTATGAAATTTTCAGCTTTAGTTGAAAGTTTTAAAATCTGCCATGTTTGCCAATTTTCCTCAAAAATATTTAGGTTTATATTAATTACTTGAACATATTCCTTATTTATTGTTCCTGTGAGATGGGGAGAAGTGGAAAGTTTCGCTCCTATTAGGTCATATTCACGAGTTCTAACATGTGATAATGTACACTTACAGTAAACTGCTTAGCTCCTCTGTGAAATGTGGACAAGTTGGCAGGTGATACCGATAAAATAATCAGCGTAAATGTTACTCGGTATCGTGACAGTGTAGAGAAGATAAAATCCTAAACCTCTTAGTGTTTGCTTTTGTATGTCAAAAGTAATAAGTCTCAGGTAAGGTCATTGGCGACATTTGAAATGATTACTCAACATAACCCAATAATATCAATGCTCCAGATGTTTCTTATCTCAATAAATAGACACTTAAATGCTTCAGGCTATTAATACTGACAGTACCTGTATAGTTTATAAGTGATATCGTGCAGCATAATGCCATTTCACACAAAGTTGTTTCGAATCCTGTGTCTATCGTATAGTTTATGGAACAGATACACTTATATTTTAACCGCCAGTTTTGTGAGACACACAACTCATGCGTGCATATATATATATATATATATATATGAGCCCATCTGTCCAGGCTGCAGTTTTTATTTCTTTGATATGTCTATTTCTTTTTCCCCTGGGTGGACAAGTGAAGTGTAAACTTCACAAATCACACTCGCGTACACACACACTCACATACTCACACACACATGCACATACTACATGGTCTTACAAATGTTAAAAATCATAGATGGGGATTAAAAAAAAAAAGAAAGAAAGTGCTGTTGCCCTGGACGTCTAATCGTTACAACTGTGTTAGTGTGAAAACCGTAGAGCCAGAACATGCCGTCTATTCAGCAGGTGCGGCTTCACAAAGAAGCCTCAGAGAGGCAGGGAGACTCTTTGGGAGCTGCTCATATGAAGGAAGTGGCTTTTATCCCAAAGTATCTCTCTACAGGCGCCTCTGCCCAAGACAAGAGACTATTGAGGCCAAACGCTGCGGTCGTTCACTCACTCAGCCATTTCACTTTAGGTGTTTTTCTCTGCTGAGGAAACCACACCATTCATTTTACAACATGTATTCCAAGCCTGTTTGTGTGTGTGAAGTGGTGGGGTGATTTCAGTGGATACAAAAATACTTAAGTGTAGTAATAAGAAAGTTAGTGATTACTTGTTTAGGGAGAAAAAAATAAATATGTAAGTAGGTGGTTATTAATTTCTTTATCGATTTAAAAGAATAATCAACGTAGTGGGTAATAAATTAAAATAGATTTAACGATTATAATTTGTTGTTGCTGAACTGTGAGTAAGCACTCTACGTTTATTTTATTTTCAGGTGAGACAGGACCAATGATTCTTTCATTACATTACATGTTGAATGACAGAATTTATTTTAAACAAAAAAGCAGATAGCATGAAATCTGTGGATTAAACTGGCTCTTTCTCCGTCGCTTCATCTAAAGTGTGTGATTAGATATATTTATAACTGCTTAAGCAGAAAACTGTATTGCGTACACAGGCTGCATGGTGCAGTAAGTAGGAGCGCTGCTGCTTCTCATTTGGAGAATTAGAGGTGTGGATGGTCTGACACAACATGTTTCATTTAAGTACACAACGCATGAAATGGAAAAATTCACATTGATGGTTTACATAATCGTTTATGACTAACTCCGGGAGCTCAAGAAATTATTTATTTCTTCTTCTTCTTCTTCTTTTTCTACTTCTTATAATTATTATTATTATTATAATATAAAACAGCGAGCCTGGAAGTGAAATGGCGTTGGTGTTGACAGTAGATTACGTAACTGATGTAATGTCAATGCTTTTCATTCTGGTTCGTTTGACAGAATGTGTGGAAACGGCAGCATCATTGATCACTTCAAAATTCAGCGTGAAGTCTGCCTTTATCGGCCCCAAGTGCCAGCGGAGAAAAGCGTCCGAGATTAATGCTTCTTGACTGTTTTTCTGGACATTTTAATCCGAGACAGACCCATCTCTCAGATTTTATTTTAATAGCGTTATATTCACAGTGGACGTGAGTGTGTTTTGACAAAACCAGGGTGATAAAGCAAGTCTCAAGGTAACTGATTTTACTGTTCGAGCTGGCACGTCAGATAATATCAGATGATGCCCAAATTTATGTAAATCAAACGAAAGGCACCGCTCTGTGAAGTTCATTCAGCGTTGATATTCATCCCGACCTTACCACCACGCAAGATGCAAAACGACGTAGGTTGTGTTAATTTATTTTTTTCTTCATGTTGCTCATAGCAAAACATAACCCAGTTTGCACTGTGATTGTTAAAAGTCCTTTAAAAGACAACCTTTCCCCCCTACAAACGACCACACAGCTCCTAAAAATAACATCACAAGTGCAGGAGTTTCCGAAGGTGCTTTCATGCCTGTTAGTCTGAAACAGAACTGACCCAGATTGATACCTTTGATTTGAAACAAAAAGCAAAAGGGGTGCTTTTAACCCTAGGGTAGAAATTTACAGCAAGATTTTTATTTATTTATTTATTTGCAGCACTTCAGCTTATAGTCTCAGTTTAGCTCACGACCCAAAATAAAGTGCTTTTCAAAAAAATTTTATATCATGAAAAAGTTCATTTTATTTTACATATATTCTAGAGTCACTGAATGTAAAGTAAAATATGTCGATGATTGATGCATCAGTGTGGCATGGGATAGAAGCAGAAGACTGTTTGGGCTTTTAAGGCTCTTTGTGCTGCAGTTAAGAGTGCTGATAATGCTGTGCTAAAGAATATTTTACACATTGTATTTCTCTCGTGACTTTGTGGTGTCATTCTATCTCTCAATCTGCTATCATGAGCACCAGGTTTACATGCAGACGCAGAGAGAGAGAGTGGGGGAAGGGCTGTGTGGGGTGTGCGAAAGTTAAGAGAAATGCAAAATGTAACAAAGATTCATGGAAGTGCTGTCATGTAATAAAACAATCAAACTAAACCAATACAAACAGTACTGTCACATCCCATATTTTGTTTCAAAATATATTCATATATCTTAAAATATCAATATACAGCCTTTGGCACTATATGGGGTGATATGCACTTTCTGACTTTATTTACTCGCATTCCGGTCGAATCAGGTCCTCAGAGGAACATACTGAATAAATAAGGCTTTATTAATTGTAATTTCATGTTGAGGTAATAAAAAAAATTACATATTTTTTCAGTGTGATATTGCTTAAAGATGTAGACATTTTGTGTGAGTTGTGATTGTAGGAAATTAATACAGGATTGTTTTATATTGACCGCAATATATCAGTCCTTTATAAGTACAGTTAAGTCCCCAATTTACAAACATTCGAGTTACCAATTTTGACAGATACGAACAGACCCCAGTTTTACGGACATTTGTAGATGCGAACAAATCATGGAAGTAGCTCACGTGTATTGTACAAAGAATAGACACTGCAGTGCACCATATACCAATATTTACAATTATATACAATATTTTCGGTGTGTACGGGAATGTATAGAATGTCTAAAGTCCGGTATATTGTATGTGTGTGGAGGTGTGGGAGAAATGAGTCGGCTTCACCGGTTTCAATGAATTAGTGCGAAGGCGCGATGATAGAAAATGGCTGTCTAGTAAAGCTGTTCTGATGGTGAATAATCCCCATCAAAACAGAATTCACTGTCCAATGCAGTGGAAAACAGCTCTGAGACAAAATGGCGTTCTGGATTTCCACAAGATGGCAGTGTGGGGATATGGGACAGAGATGTAGTCTAGTGGATTGGTATGCTTTACATTGTATATTCGTGTCAAAGGCATATAAGACTCATTTTTGCCAGATTTAAGAACAAATCTGACTTACTAACGGGCTCCTGGAACGAACCTGTTCGTAAGTCGGGGACTACCTGTACTTTTAAATTTAAGACATAACATTGCTGGGTTCATCAATTCATTAAAGCACCAGCTTTCTGGCATCTAAGTAGAGGTCAGGTTTACATTAATGTTCCTCGAGCCTTCATTCAGACATATACATGACCATTACAGAGAGATCCACATGACATCCACTGCATAACAAATTCTGCCTTTTGCATTATTTTTGGTTTAAGAATCCTTTCACGTTTGTGATTGGTTAGATCTTCACTAAGTATGAAATGTGGGCCAATCGTAGAGCATGAAGGCTTGAACATTTTTAGCACAGTTTAGCTGTGTCCTGAATATTTGTTCATTGTTAAAGCTCAGGGACAGTGTTTGTCACATAAACTTGTCCATAGCATTTAAAGACATTTTTAGAATTGATTGTCGATTATTTGTAGGTCCGAAATTGGTACGTAGTGACCTTAATCTTCTTAGTGACCTTAATACTTTATCTGACATAAAATACAGTAAAATACAATACTAACGTCACAGGACTCCCACAAGATTTTCTATGCACTACTTATGCACCATACATTTCCTGTAATGAACAAAACACAATAAACACATCTTTACTGTACTTCACTGTGACATTCATACTATGGGTTGGGTCAGTGGTTTGCTTGAGTGTTATGTACGTCTGTGTTTAATTCTAAGACATATTTTTGCCTAGATATTTTTAGTAAATGTGCTGACCTGTATGGTCCAGATGTTTAATATTCTCTCTCTCTCTCTCTCTCTCTCTCTCTCCTCCTCCTCTTCCCACCCATATTTGTGTTATTGCAGGTGCTGAGACACCCGGACAGGACCCTTATAAATCGTTTGCATCGCGGAAAAATACTTGATACTGTGGTAAGCACATGAGTTCGTGGTTTTTAAAAAGTTTTTTTTTTTTTTTTTTCTGCTACCAGGAAAGTATTTTCATTTTAAAAGTGGAAATGTCTCTTAAGTTGTGCAAGTCTTGGAGTGCAAAAAAACCAAAACTCCCAAGCTTTTGGGCAAATACAAACTTTTGCAAACAATGCATGACATTTTGAGTTGTGAGATCATATTTATTAGCAAATGTTAATTTACCGCCTGCAAATAAATAACATATGCAATCTTAATCTAAACCCTTCCTCATCTTGTCTCCTATTAGTAATCTTTCTGCCAGTTCTGGAGTTGAATGTGAAACATGTTTACACAGTTTTTGGAAGATTATGGTTTATTATATTATGGAAGATTTGGTTTATTGTAATTTTCGATAAAAATAATAAATTGATTTGACTGGATTATATATAAATATTAATCAATATTAAGGTCAATATTAATGTGCACGGTATTAATTTAGAAATTTTAATGCATCACTACTTTTTAAAAATCCTAATGTTTTTTTTATAATCGCAGCGTGTGTGAGAAAATGGCACGTTTAACGATAGTCAGATGACTGAGGAAACACTGTACTGAACTTATGAATTCAATCTGTTCTGGAGGCGAGTTCTTAAGATGAAAAATTTGTATTGTGAAATGCATTTTTCCATAGGAAATAATGTACATGCAGATAATCCGTTCCAGCTGCTGAAAAATATTACAAATTTTCAACACTATAATCATATCTTTGCATATAAAACAATAGAATAAGAACTAGAAAATACATGTAAATTAAAATATATGAAATAAATAGACATTAAACCTCCCCTCACCTTTTTCTTGGCATCGCCTTTCTTTATTAGCGATACTGAAAGTGGCTCTCTTTTCGTCTTGCTAACTTTCTTTGACCCATGGTGCTATGTCTTCACTAAATCTTACACAAAATGCAAAAAATTAAAATAAAACCCCTATACTTTGCTTGGGTTTTCACTGACACAAAGAAGTTTTGGGTGGCTCCCGGTCATACGCACAACTTAGCCGGCATTTGGTTAAGTTGCCGAAAATGGTTTGTTTGGCAATGCAAATTACTTGCAAAAATTTAAATTCTTAAGGCCAAAAAAAAACTTCGTTTGGGAGGAAGTTCAGAGAGATGTTTTTTTTCTTTTTCTTTTTTTTTTTGTCAAGCCACACAGTGACCTATGAATCATTTAACCTCCAACTTGAGGCATGAATCAGTGAGAGAGGTGCAGATGATGACAGATGATCAGGGCAGTGATTGGTATACTGGTGAGGCTGAGTGGTTGGAATAGCTGAGAGGGGAAATGAGGTTGCTGCCTAGGTTGTTATAAACGACCAGTTATTAAAAAAAAAATGTATCTTTAGGCTCTTTTCTACAGCACAGTAAAACCATTGTTCCCCTTTCTTTAATTCAGTGTACTTAATTTAATAAGAATAAATGAGGGACTTAAGACTTTTGCACAAAACTGTGCTTATTTATTTTTTTCAGTATATGGGTTTTATAATGTTCGTCAGTTTCTCCAGATGATGGAAAAGAACTGAAAAAAAAAATCTTGGGATTTATAAGGGTGTTTGGCAGGCAGGAAAAATAGGTTAACAGTGAATTCTTACAAGCTGCAAACATTCATTTAAAATGCGGTTGCTTCATCAGTTTAGATTGAGATAGCTAACTGCTGAAGAATTGTTGTTGCTCATAGACTAGTAGATGTCTGGATTTAAATTTAGTCATTTCTCTTTTGTGGGAAAGTTAAGGGGATTTCCTGGAAATGGTCTAAGTTCACTTGGCTTGTCTGCAGATAAGAAATGATAAGAGCTGACTGCTGGAGATTGAACCTAATTTATCATTGATTACTCCCTTAGTAGAGCGGTGAAGGGAGGGAATAATCAATTTTTATTTGCCTCCCGTCTGTCCACTCGGCATCGGGCAAGGTGGGGAGGTGGGCACCTAAGGTGTGCGTGGGGGCGGAGGGGGATGATTAGCTCATTTTACTCTCACTAGGGCAGGTTGAGTGAAGAGATCAAGTTCATCTAAGAACTGCGGAAGCTTTTCAAATGAGCTGAAGCGATTTATAGTAAGGTGCTTCTCTGGAAATTAAAAAAATAAATAAATCATCTCTTACTGAAAAGGTCTAGCGAGTTTATTCTATAGAGGCCATTATTTTTGCACGTATTGCTCTGTCATGTGAGTCCTCATGACTGTGAGATTTTGTTATCTGAACAGGTTACTGTTTTACATTACATTGATTTTTCAGTTTCGAATCCCCATCGTGCTCTGTGGTTTCTTCACCAGTTTGTCTCTGTTGGGAATTCATGTTTACACCAGGACTGATAAGTAGGCACCTCTCACTGCTCAGGCAGGTAGAATTCGAGTCAGAATTACCCTGTCGTGTCCTTGATGGTAAATGGGAAGGCCAAGCATGATGGCAGAGATTGATTTTTGTATAAAAAGCAGTAAGGTTTCCATGATGGCATGCTAGTAAAACTCTGCACCCACACTACAAATAAACAGATAAGACCTTTATGTGAAAACCATATCTGTGATAAGCAGCGGCGTAGGTTTCTTGAACAGGGATCATTTTTATGTGTCCGAAGATGACTAGTTATTAACCAAGCAGAGCTTCACAACATAAAGCCTTTTCTTGTGTTGCCTTCCAGTGCTTTTATTCCCCTTCTGTTGCAAGTTAGCCTGTTTATTGAAGTAAAGCGCCATGCCGCATGCATAAATTCCTCGTTACAGAAGCCTGGAGCGTGCATAACCAAAAAGGTACTATCCATATTTCCATTCTGTCTTCGAGGAATTCAGCCATGTCAAGTATCTACAGAGGGTCTATTCTTTGTGTAAAGTCACGCTTTCTTTTTTTCCTGAGCTCTTCTGAAGAGGAGCCATGGGACTGTCTTTCCCTTGATCTGTCTTCCACCTGTATTCTGGAGATAACATGTGTTCCCCTGACTGAAAGAGGCCTCTCCTCACCCAAGCAGGAGTCAAACATTCCTACTCAAATACCACTGCCGATACCATGTGTGGGTTTTGGATATAAAGACCAAAAGAAGCTTTTTGTGGACGCTTTTTTGGATCTTTAAGTCACACCAAGTCGTGTTGGTTTGTACAAAGTGTAGGCTTTGTTTGTTGCTACACATTTCCCCAGATTATTTAACAGTTTCTTGAGTCTTTTTTTTTTTTTTCCCTGCACATCCTACATGTACTCCTCTTCCCCGAAAGGACTGGTGCTGTTATAAAGGGAAGGATGCTGCTTTCATCCTCTGATGTGCAACCCACAGTCTGTACACGCTGCAGATTTTATTATTTTTTTTCGTCCACTTTTCTAGCCACAGGCTTCACGTTCCTGAGGTGTATGGTCTGACCGGTACACCACGGTTCCATGTGTTCACACTTTTATGCGCAGCCTTTCAAGGGCAAACCATTTGGAGACAGTGACAGTAAAAGCATCACATTTATAGGACTCTAGTTACAAGACTAGAAAAATGAATCAAATCCCAACATTAAATCTGACCATCAGTCTTCTTCCAGAACTGGGCAAGCTTAAGATGTTCTCTGTCAAAGCTCTGTCCAATCTTACCCATCTGTTATTGAGTGTTTCAGTGGTGTCGTCTTAAGGTAATTAGCTTATTAGCTATGGGACGATATGTTTTTTTTTCTTCTTTTCATTTTCTTAAATACCATACCGTTTATCGTGTATGTGCGCTCACCTGCATGGCCTACATAGCTCACAACATCTAGCCAGGAGGAGAGTTCTGGAAGCGTTTGCTTTATTTGTTTGCTTCAGTTGTTTCAGGCCTTTTGGTGTTGCTGATCTCACCAGTGCATCTTTTAAAGAGTGGACCAATAATTATGGTCTTCTTCACTTGTATGAATGCCTTTTTGGACTGCATATTGAGCTTGCCCAGGAGCAGCTGCTAAATGTAAATTATCAGTCAATTGCCATGTATACATATAGAGACTGTGGGGGGGGAATGCCCGTAGTTCTTAAACAAATCGAATCTCGATTGCTTTGGTTCAAATCTGTTGTGATGGTGTGCAGAGACTAAAATACGATAGCTGTGTTATTGTAGAAATACTTATAGACCCTGCTGTATATCTGCATTTCACTTGTGGTGTGTGTGTGTGTGTGTGTGCAGGTTTCTCCAACTGTTGTAGAGCTATAAACACAAATATGTAGGTATGCCACCCCACTGCTCTGCTCAGCCAGGATTCAAACTCTCAATCTCTGTTGTATCACTTGAGAGCCAGTGTGTGATCGATGCAGGATCAAATATATCTGAGCAATGCTAATGGCTGATTTGGATGAAAACTGATTGGCTGGTGCATCTTTACTTAAGATAGTGCACCTGTTACCCTTATTGAAGTCAGAATTTTGATATCATGACAACCCTCCTGTGACCTGGGACCCCAGCAGTATGGTACATAGTGTTACGAAACAAAAATTCCCCTTCACCCTTTTTTTTTCCCTCCACGCAATATAACGGTAGTCTTTGGCAGTTCATAAGTGAGATATGTGGGTTTTATTCGCGCATGTTTGTTTTTTGGCAGAATCAAACAGAAAACTTTGACCTCTGTGAGGCCGGTAGTATATTTTTGAAGAGTAACCCAGGCCTCAGAGGGAGAAATCCATTTCTGCCTGGCTGTGTAATATTCCTTTCACGGTCAAATTGGCACTGATGAAGATGGAGCCTAAAGCAGGTCAGCTGTGGTGATGTGTTTATCTCTGGGGCTGTAGGTTTATTCCCTTCTTTTTTTTTCCTCAGAGAACGTGGTGCATCACAAGTAGTTTGCTGCTACATCCTACTTAATCCATCACGACAGCATGTGCTAGTATGTGACATGTAATAAGCACCGCTTGTTGTTCTCCCAGCAGACTGATCAGACCATCTTTCCTTTGAACACGCCGCAATTGTCAGATGCCACGAGGGGAGATGTGGAATGTTTTGCAGAAAGCCACTGTTGTTGCTTAAAATAATTTAGAAAAGCAGTAAATAAACGTATCCGTTGCAGGTCGGTCAGATCTCCACCAGCTTCAGCTGCCAAAGTGTAACTTTCAGTGCGGTCAGTGATTCACATATTACCATCAATTATCTAAACCTGTTACTTGGAATAGGGATTGCGTAGTGAGTCCTTCAGTTGTTTGTGTGAGCAGAGTTCATGCTGGTCACAAGAAGTGTGTGTGAAAGGCTCTGCGTAAAGGCTGACGTAAACTTGCATTCAATACAGAGGTGTGACGAACCTTGAGAATTAGGTGAAGGTTAACCTTTTTTTTTTTTTTTTTCCTTTGTGCCACATCTTTAAAGTGGCAGTGTTGTTTTTTGCCACAAATCATTTTCATTCAACTCGATTCACTGACGTGCTGCTGGGAGCTGCTACAGCACACTGAGAGCAGCCACATGGTGCAATGCTGCTTTTATAATCTCTCAAGAATCTAATTTGGGCTTCCCTAATTTCACCCTGTCAAGACTGTAACGACTATCTTGCACTCTGAGCTCCACCAGTGATCAAATGATACCAGAATTATACCGTGCGTTGACATTAGTTTATAGTTTCCTTTTTCTTTTCTTTTTTTCCTGAATATTGGCTTCAAAAGAATGCACAAAAATTCTGAACAAATGTTGTGGCCTAGTTTGTGGGACGTTCCACAACATCTTTACAAGTGTGTGGATTTTCCTGTTCTACTCGAGAGCCTCCTGGAGAAACAGATTTATTGAAAAGGGGAGTCCTCTCAGCCGATGATGCGGCAGCTCAATAATATAGACGAGCTTTCTGTTACAGGGATTTGTACTGTTGCAGATATTTAATTTGACTACAGAGTGAGATGAAACAAATTGATTTCAAGACGCCATTCGGTTCAGCTTTCACCTTGATTGGCTACCGTAGTAATGTCGCCATCTGACTGGTTCTTGTCTCTGAGACATAGTTTACATTTGTGTGTTTGATAAATGTTTATTGAGATCAAGGTTACAAAACACAGGCTCATCTCACTAGAAGTGAGCCAACTTCAAGTCCCCACTTTGTCCCCATCGGTTTGTTTAGTTTAGTTGTCTCCGCAAACCTCCATTAAAAAAAAAAAATTCCTACGTTAAGACTGATCAGGCTTAAACAAGCTGTTTCCTGCAAACATCTCAAATTTATAAGTTGTCAGTTGCACAAAGGGAAAGCGAGGGAATAATCAGAGAGGTGTTTCATCACCACAGCTGTGTTCTCTTGAAATAGAACAAAACCTCCACACCCAAAAATTGTCATGATAATAGAAATGTTCCTGACCTTTGTGCATATCCTAGAGAGCAAAAAATATTTTACCTGTAAACAAGCCACAACTGCAAGTGTGACACATGCTATTCAACATGGAATTATTTGCACTTTTAATGTAACTACATTTTAATAGAGGCTTTTACATAGACTCTAATCCACCACATTTTGAATTTCATAAAAAAAAAAAAATTACTATATTGCATAACCTTTTAAATAGTGTCTGGTTGAAAACAGTTTTATTTATTAGCTATACAAATAGTTTCTTCTTAGTACAAAACCAATCTAAAAAAAAATAATTGCTTCTCTAATAGACCATTTTGCTTCTGGCATCCAGTGAATGTGGTCTGACTTGTAGCTAAACAAAGGTTCAAAACTTCTGATGAGTCATTCAGATTATTTCCCCCTCCTAATAATAATAGAAAATGTATGTTAAAGTTGAAACTCGAAATTGGGTCTGACCCAGCAGTTTCAGGTTTGTTCAGACTGTAAGTGAGCTTACTCAAATCTACTCAGGGTTTCAGGGAAATTAATTTAATGGTCATTTTTGTATAGGATTTGGAATTATAACGCAGCCACCAAGTAATGAACGGTTATGATCAGCAATAGACAAACAGCTCAACCAGTTAAGTTAAGGCACTTGTTGCAAATTGGGGCGGAACAAAAGAAAATTCTGCTTAAATTGCAATATCGATATGCTTTTTAATACCGTTTGATTTAAGTGCCAGTATAGACCTTTTGCTCATGACGTGTATTCTGCTTTGAATTTACTGACTATAAACTTTACCTTGTGATCGCCGTGCATACACCTGACATGAGGTGAGTATACCGAAGAAAAACAGTGTGGGAATGCTGTGAGTGACATAAAATATAGACCTTTGTATCATAAGAAGACTTGTTCTTTTGGCATTGTGATTTTTCATAGGATTCAGTTCAATAGCACTAAAGTTTATTGTCCGTCAAGCTAGATTTTAACAGGTTCTAAGGTATAACCCAATGCTTAGTGTTTAGTAAACATTGAAATACTGTGTAACTTGTATTTATACATTTTGTAGTGTACAATAATTTTTCCCCTGCCATTCTTCTGCTGCACCCTCCAGTCCAGTAGGTGGCAGTAATAAACCAACCACCCATAAACTCAAATATATCATGTCGCGCTAATCTCACAAAACAAAAAAATTGTTTTGCAAGTACTTTGTGGTAGATGCAGACATTTGTATTTCTTGCAAAAGCTTTAGTATATCTTTTAAGAAATTAATTTATTTTAGACAATTAAATGTTTGTATGTTCACCGAAATAATTTTTAAAGGGTGAATTGAAACTGACCCCTTAAATCAAATTGCATAATCAATTTAGCTCTGTTAAAATGACACAAAAACTGACTTGAAATGAATGAACGAGTTATGTGAGTGCAGTACCGCAGTACACATACAGCATGATTATCAGAAGCGATTTTCACCCACAAGTTTCTATCAGTTGAAAAACAAACATTGCCACAACTGATTTTTTAACCAAAAATATTTCTGGTTTCTTTTAACATGAGGATTACTGAATTCTTGGTATTGTAACTAAACATTGTAAGCAACTTTTAATTTTGTACAGGATTTTAGTATTTTACATGAGGATGCAGAGGATAGGGTTAGATGGAGGCAGATGATTCACTGTGGCGACCCCTGAAAGGGAACAGCTGAAAGACAAAGAATAATAATAATAATAATAATAATAATAATTAAAATAAATTTTATTAACCATATGTAAGACTAAGTTTAGCTTTTTCTTATTCAAGTATTGCAGTTCAAGTAAGTAAGGTAAGTGTAGAAGTATGTTTTGTGACATGATTCTTACAGTGACTCGGGTAATCTACACTTTGTCAACATGTACAGTAAGTGCATGTGTTGAGTAAAACAGTAGAAAAACGGTATTAAGTTGGTAGGTTTAGAGCTTTATAACATCAGAAATGTGGACGCTAAAGAGCTTGCCTCTTTTTTTTTTACAAAACAATTAAAGGCTGATCAATGAATTTTGATTATTATGTTTGTTTGTTTTTTCAAATTAAAATTTTGGACTATTTAACAAATTTTTATGCATAATATTTCTAAAATTCCACCTAAGATATTATGACTTTTAAGGAATTTTCAAACACCCCGATTCCCATTAATAATACAGTGGACCCTCAAATTGCGAGTAACCCTAACCCTAACCCTGGACAAAGTGTCAGTCCGAAAGTTGATAAGCTCACTCTCAGCAACAACTAGAATTATAAGAATTAGTGAGCCTTCCACAATCCACAAAATAAAGAAGAAAGTAGCCAAAATTATCTAAGAATCATGTAAGAGTTCACTAGCAAACATTGTGGTACCTAAGCCCAACAGTTCACTCTGTCTTTGCAATGATTTCCAGTGACTAAGGGTGGACAGTTACCACCCGCTCAGAGTGGATGATCTCTTGAGGAGAGCATGGTTTATCTCTATCCTTGACCTGATTTAAGGGCAATGGGATGTGGCCCTCAGCCCAGACACCAAAATAACTTTTAGCACAGAGAATGGTCATTGGAAGTACTGATTTTTCCCTTTAGCCTCTATAGCTATATTTCTCCATCCTGTAAGTTACTTTGCAGCAGCCTACAGAGAAGAAAAAGTCATCCATTTTAGCATCACTTGAGGAACATTTTGAATGCACTAAGGAAGGCAAGGCTCACAACAAACCCCTGCTAGGGTCAATCTCCGTCTCTAATGTTATTAAAGATGATATGTATTTCTGGTGGGGGCTACTTGCATCTGAGATGGAATTTGGAATGGGTAATGTAGCAAACAGGTCCATAAAAGTTTGGCTGGTATCGCTTGATACATCGCTTGTGCAAATTCTGCTCAACCACAAAGGCTTTAATGTGTTGCATGTCCAAGGCTATTTGGGTAGACTAGAGTAGACTGATACATTATTAGGAAATATACCCTGCACAGTGTGGTCACTACTGGAAAAAAAAAACTGTCAAAGAGTATAGTTGTTGTCCATGCTTCAGGTGTAGTGCTAAATGGTGGACAATTTTGAAGCAACTGAAATACAAGTATAAGCTCCTTTGCAGTCATTTTTACTCTGTGCATAATTTGTACTTTTTTTGTGGAAGTGCACCCTGTGTTTCCTCGGATACAAAACATGTTATGGGGCTACAAAACATTTGTGCTGATCCTAGCAGCATAAGAAAAAGGTTTTGGCACAAGACAACTTTCCATTGTGCATTAAAGGTCTATGTGATAAGGATGAAAAACCAGTGGCTAGTTAGTATAATTACACAGTAGGATTGACTGCAGTGGCTACCAAAGACATTAGGATGGGGCAATGGGAAAGGAGACTTGAATATTGAAGAAACTTGAGAATATTGGAGAGAAAAAAACAAAGTCTGGTGAAACAGGGAAATAAAAAAAAGACTTAATTGGCAAGCAAAAACATTGCTGGAGGAACAGTCCTTTTAGGAAAAAACAGGGGTGCATCATGGGTAAACTCGAGTTCTGTTGAAATAGTGGTGGCTAGGCACAAAGATGAGAAATACATCATAAAATATATAATGAAAAGGCCAATTTTAAAGTCAACTTCCCCAATTAAGAATCTCTTCCTATTCATTTAAGACATCTTACATAATATTTTGCCAATGTTCAGATTGGTTCTAATGGTTTCCAGGACTGTCCAACCTGCATCAGTTTGGACTTCCCAGACTTTGCTAATGTTCAATGACTGCCTGTGCACACCACATAAGAGCTTTTATTTTTTTCATTTTTTAAAACTTTTTTTTTAATATTTTTTTTAATATCACATTTTCAGTAATATTGGGCTGTTAATGTCACTTTGATACCATGTGTAAGTAATACTTTTATTTTCAGGTTTAATTAAATATAAAAGTAGTGTTACCTTATTAAAGCTTAGCTTACTTGAACCAAGGTTTTCTGTATTTTCCTGTATTATTTTTGCTACTTAAAGCATACACGTGCTGCTTCAATTCACAGCCTAAGAGCTTACTGTGCGCTTTGTGAATTCCAGGTTTGTCCAACCAAACCATTATCATTCAGGAAGAAGCTAGTATAAGACACACACACATCCCTGATCCTTGATCCGGATAATTGTTGTCAACTTGCGGGAAAGACTTGTGGGAACCGTATACACAACCATTCACAAACACCACTTGTACATTACAGGAATTCGGCAGGGAGTTATTGACACATCTTCAACAGTCCTGACCTCACTCCAAGACATTTCCACATGTTTTGGCCATTAAAGGAGTTCCTGGCAGATCAGCCTTTCAGATGCGAGGCAGACAGTCTGATTATGGTTCTGGCATACTGAGAAAACTGGGATTGTTGGGATATGCTGTATAAGTGCATTATTTGTAGCAGGGGATTATATATAGACATAAATGTGTATATACAAAGAGATATCTATATAAATAAAAGAGAGATTTTGTCTGTACATTGGTCAGAGCTCACTTTCGATGATATCTTTACGTTTCATACATTGGAAGACCTGAAACCAGTCTCGGAAATATTTCCGTCTGTATGTATGTCCAGCTAATTTTGTCACAGCATCATACAAAAATGACTGGACAGAATTTTATGAAACTTTGCCAGTCCTTCATCATTAATTGCCTGAAGTTAAATCTGCCCCATAAATGAAATCAAAATGTTGAGTAGGAGTGAAGTTATGAGCAGTTATGTGCCAGATTACATCCCTTCAGCCAGCACATTTTTGGATGAATGTAGCGCATTTTCCCTCGAGGTGGACGTGGCTACATGCGACACTCAACAGAGCCAATAAACACGATAGCGTAAATACCGTAAATACACATATTTGTAGAAGACAAAAACTACTGTGGTGCACCTATAAGACCAAATTCTCACAGAAATGAACGCGCGGCATAGCATGGCTTACTCCAAAAAAGGTGAGTACACTATGAAAACGGAACCTTCAAAGATGTATGGACAGATCATTGTATTCTTCCTGCGGAAGGTTTAAAACCAGTTTGATTCATGTGTTCAGAAACTGTGGTATCAATAAAATGGGGCGTGGGGGCATGTAAAATACCCATACTGAAAGCGCATTGTTATGCACAAAAAAATCGAATTGTTGAGTAAAAGTGATTAATAATCTACTTTAAACAGGGATTGTTTTTGGCAGATGATGAAAGAAGTACAACTTAGCATAAATAAGGTGTAAGATACTTACAAAATGTTATTTCTTTAAATTAATAGGCTAGACAGAGAGTTCTGATGTACAGAAAGACAGGCAGAAATGTACTTGGCCTTCAACCTGAAATAATAATAATATCTATGACTATAATGAAATGAAACATGAAAGCTAATCAGACATGACATGAAAGCTAATCAGCTTATTTTTACCTTTAACCTTTTAACTATTTCTACAAACGACTGGTTCTAATGTTAGTAATATATATTTATTATGTCTGCATTATTATGTACAAAACCATTTAATATTTCCAACCATACCTTAAAAATGAATAAATAAATAAATAACATTACAGAAGAATAATTGCATGCCTGTAAAAAAAAAAAGCAACATATTAAATGACAGACCAGTTTTCAGATGAACAAAAAGGCAAGCTTTTGAAAATAGAAAAGAGCGGGTGTGACAAAGTTATCAGAAGAACTCTGGAATATTCTACAACAGGTACATTAACACATCCAGTTATTTTACTTATAAAAATGCACAAGTCTGTATCTAACACTACTGATTATTTTTAAGCAAAGAGTTTTTACATCAAATATTGTTTATTTGATTATTCTTTAGTGCTGTTTATTGAAGTTTCTTTCATGAAGAAATGTCTTCAAAAACATACTTTTTTAAGGGATTTTTTTGTACATTCCCAAGACGTTTGCACAGTTCAGTAAGTAAAACAGCTGTTATGTTTTACTAAGCATGCTGGAGAATATGAGTTCTTCTGGTAACTTTGTCACACTCGCTTCTTTTCTATTTTCATGCAAAGCCCAGGAGCCTACATTAGGTTTTTTCTTTCCATCTGAAAACTGGTCTGTAATATGTTGCTTACAGGCATTTAAAGATTATTATATGTCATTTTATTTATTTATTTATTTTTAAGGTATTGTAAGCATGTTTTTAGGCAAAACATATTTAATCACCTACATGCCAAACATTCACATTAATAAAGTACTATATACAATTATATAAACTTCTAAACTAAGGTTTGCAATTAAACTTTCACAACTCATATGGGATAAAATGTAAGACACAGAGAGCCCAGTGGAGCAGGGTGCTTTCTTGCATAAGATCATAGTGAACACAACACCTGCACGATAGGAAGAGAGGTCAGCCTGACCCAGATAAGAAATATACAAACAACGAACAAGGGAATTTTTCAGTAAGGGGCTTCTTCAAGAGAGAAGCCACGCTGAAACATAGTGGTGTGAGGGAAAAAAGACACAAAGGATGAATAGGTTTTTGTATGACTGTACCGAGCGCCCCTTATGATCTCTAATCAGGTAAAGGCGAACAAACCACAACAACCTCATGCTGGTGCAAAACACCATTTAATCCGCTGCATGAATAAAATACATGCAGACACGAACACAAGTAACAGATACATTAGAGAAAAACACGGGCTTATATCAAAAAGCTATGAAAATTGAATAATAATGATAATAAACTGAGATATACAGTATAGACGACGCATTAGACTTGACTAAAACGGACTCAGGGACCTGAGGCCCAATAGAAACAGTGAAATCGGTTTGGGTAGCAGCAGAACCACTCACAGAGATAATTTCTATGCGAGCCTTTATGCGAGAAGCAGGTGTGGACTCATCCTTCCTCTGATAAGTAAGTCCTTTTTCATAAAGAAACTTCAGCAAATTCAAGGACATTTTTGGCATTCAATTTTAGCTTGACCAAGAGCAGCGTGATCAACGGAGGGCTGAGAGGAAGGGAGGGTCCACTCTATCCATACTGTTGCTATGGTTGCCCTTGCAGATGCGCTTAGCTAAAGAGAAGCAGGGAAGGAGCGAGATTAGATAGGAGACATGAATGAGATAAGAATGATGAAAAA
The DNA here is from genome assembly GCA_028570985.1 of Heterobranchus longifilis. Taxonomy (NCBI): domain Eukaryota; kingdom Metazoa; phylum Chordata; class Actinopteri; order Siluriformes; family Clariidae; genus Heterobranchus; species Heterobranchus longifilis. The sequence continues at coordinate 18,340,706 of JAOVVB010000004.1, read as the reverse complement.
GACCAACAGAGAAGGAGATGCTTACCAATGCTCTGTCTCTGAACAACTGATGACAAAGACCCAGGAACTGGGGTCTGTATAAAGAAGTTAAGCACCTCACTGCTATTTTTCTGTTTATAAATTTAATGAAAATGCTTAATAGATAATAGAGATATAAAATAACGGGAAAAAGGATTATACTGGAAGAAAATATAGTCATGTGATATAAACGATGTAAGCAGTCATGTGACAGGAAGAATGATGTAATACAAAATGGTGGAAAGTTTGGATTATAATGGGGAAATTTTCCCGGAACAAGTGAATAGATAATGGGAGGGCACAGTGTTTGAATCGCCTCAGTATGTAAGTTGTCTGCATTGAACTGCTTTTCTGCTCTTTGCCTGTTCTTGAACTGGCATTGGGTTGGCACACTTGAGCTTTGTTGCTGCAATAAACTTCAGCTTACTTCATCCAGATCAACCGACTACAGAGTCTTTTTTTGATAGTAATTTAAATTATAATTTGAGTTACATCTCGTGTTTTACGCTAAAGTGTAACTGGCATTAACAGTGGAAGATAAAATGTTTGGAAATAGTGAAAGGTTTTGGACATACAGTCATAATACAGACATGATAGACATATGTAACAACATTTGTACCAAAGATAATATTCTGCCAAAGACTTTTGCACAGTACTGTATATACATTGCCAGTCAAAAGTTTCGTGGTCATTTTGTGGTTTTTCCTGATTTGTATCTATTTCAATGCTGAAAGAATCCAAAATATGCATTAATGTCCTTTGAACTGTTGATATTGAGATGTGTCTGCCACTTATGCTGTGTAAACCTGTCATAATGGCTCTAGTCTGAGGTGGTGTTAATTGATGATTTCTGTGGCTGGTAACTCTAAATGAACTTCTCCTCTGCAGCAGAGGCCAGTTTTAGTTTTGCTTTCATGGCGTTTGACAAGTTTTGTAAATGCACTTGATACTACTGTTCTTGCAGAAACTATTCCAGAACAAATGACCTTTGTGTCTTAAAGTAATAACTGAATGTTGTTGTTGTTGCTGTTACTTTATTACTTAATTCCATATGTGTTATTTTATAGATTTGAAATCTCCAGTATTGTTCTAAAATGTAGAAAATAAATCACTACAGAAAAATAATTGAATTAGAAGGTGTGTCCAAACTTTTGACTGGTTCTGTGTGCCATGATCCTCTCGTATATAACCTAATTTATGTGTTTTTGACATTGTAAGTCTGGCACCACACCAAGTAATCAATTCATCTCATCGATTATCCAATGTGACATGGACACCAGGAATGCCTTGCATGGGAATTCTCACAATGCATTTATCATTTGTGAACCTTGCCAAAACCCATGAGAGTTAGAGTGTTTATGATCCAGTCTATAGGATCCACCATCTCCAGCATCATGGTAGCAGCCCTCATGCCTATGGTACTTCTTTCATCAGCAGGGAGGGAGCACGTGAATTTGTAGAGGGCCAATCTTTTGGTTACTGGGGATTCTCAGAAGATCATCAAACTAGTTCTGAAGTAGCACATCATGCTTGAAGTTCTACTGTAGCAATGAAAATCCATAGCAGTCTGGCAGATTTTGAGACCACACCGAGCCAGGATTTCTACTACCTGCATCAACTGGTCCATGGTTCGTTTGAATGTCTACAAGAACTTTTTAACAACATCATGTGGTGTAAGCTTGGGAAGCAGCCGCTGAGCATCCTGTCAATACTGGACTGGACAAGCATACTGTACTTGCAATGTACTTGACTCGCCCTGACAACTAGGTCTGCTACCCGCATCTCTACCAATGTAAGAGCGCCCATTGCAAGCCTAAGACAGAGTCAAGACTCCGGGATGGTAAAATGTGCTCTTTTATTTAACTTTAAAGGTGGGGGGAAGAAAAATAAGAGTATGTGCATTCATTATGTGCAGGTCTTGCTTCTTGATGAGGAGGGATCTAGGCTGGTATAGTGGCAAAAGCAGGTTAGAGGATGGCAAATGAATGACATAAATTAACAAAAAACTAACTAGTTAACTAAAACATCTAATTAGCTGACTAGCTGAGACAAAACAGATTAACACTATAAATGCGTTTGAGTAGCTAAGGTGGGGGTGGGGTTCTGGCTGATATGCGCTGGGGATGTTTGTATAAACAAGATCCAGCATGTTTTCCACTCTTGTCCTGATGGAAATACTGGAATACTGATTGAATTTAGGAAGCACTGACTTTAGATTTGCATTACTGAAATTTTTAGCAACAATGAACAATATACCTCCAGGGTGTGTGTTCTGTAGTCTTTCCATACAGTTCACAGAGTGCACCTTCCGTTAGCGCAAGGTGGAATGTATACTCCGATAATGAAAAGGTGGTGAATTCCTACAGTAAATAAAAATATCTATATCTAACAGTCACAAACTCCACCAGCCATGAGCAATAGCTAGAAACTAGCACAGAGTTCTTACACCATTCCGTGTTGATGTAAATGTTATATCTGTAAAGACGGGTCATACTTGAACTTCTCAACTTCTTTATTCACAACAAAATCTCAACACACACGTTTAGCCTTCCACAGAACGTCCTCCCGTTCAGCCCCCCTACGTCATCCCATTCCTAACCCTTTAAAGAGACCGACGCTCTTTTTCATCCAGCTAATGTAACAAAACATATTACTTTAACTAAGCATCAGATTATTCGTCTTATTAAACATGCAACATTTCCCCTCCCCTCCCAGTGAACTAAGTGTGAAAAGATGTTAGGTAATCCTGAAAACGAGCAGGCAGAGTATGCGATCTGGTAGGTCTGCTGAATGCTGCCCTGGGGTTTGAGGGCATGAAGCACCTAGCATAGAGCAGGGAAACACCGCGATCTGCTTCTGAAGGGCATAGCACTTTCCTAAGCCGACCCGCGTGCCAGCAGGAACCATCTTATACCTGGAATATGACTGGACCTAACTGCTTTTGTACCTGCTGGGTGGCGACCAGAAAGTGCAACGCTTGTTTTTTTTCTGTGGCTGCAGAACTCAGAGTGGCCATATTGAACAGTGATACTTTAGCCCCTGTGTCCAGGAGCAGGGAAATATGAGAATTCGCTACATCAATCACACATGTAGAGAAACCCGCTGAATTAGAGTTTATTGAATGAATAATGGCAAGGGTTGTAGTGTTCGTATGTGAGTTTCATTGTGAAGGAGCATGAACTGGAGCAGACTGACACCATTTTGCAAAGTGGTTCGGCTTCTGATAGGATCGAAATATTTGTCCCCATGCGGGACAGTCAGGGGCACGTAATGAGTGTCCACCGCTGCACTTGAGGTTGTGCATATTGTATGTCCACTTTTGACAATAAATTTGCCTCTGCTCTGTGAATTTGTGTGTATTCTTGGGTCACGCCCCCACTGCTTACACTTGGTTCAGTGTTTAAGTTAGTAGCACACTGTACAGGAGACTCAGCTTGAGAGCCCAGAATTACAGCTTTCTCTAAAGTGAGATCATCATCTTCCAATAACAGGCGCTCCCGCACAAGTGAATTGTGTGTTTTCTCAATTAGTTGATCTCGTATCATCTCGTTTGATAACGTACCAAAACAGCACGGTTTTGCCAGCCCTCTTAAATCAGCGACATATTGAGCAATTGACTCACCGGCACGCTGACTGCGCTGTCGGAACTGCAGCCGTTTCAGCAGGAGACTCTGTTTTTTTTTCGAAATGACGGTCTAACAGTGTAATCGCAGCCGCGTAATCGTCCGCATCTCCAAGTGTGCGAAAAACAC
>JAOVVB010000004.1:18313245-18336836 GCA_028570985.1 Heterobranchus longifilis | reverse complement strand
GAGAGAAAATGGATTTTTAACGTCTCTAATGAGACTTGTCTGTATGCGTGTTTTGCTTTACACGCGCGCTGTACACATGCATACAGACACAAAATAAAATATGTTTTACACACACAAGTGGTCACATTGTTATAGTAAACAGTACACGTGTGCACGGATGTTGATTATACCAGTAAGAGACAAAGCAGACTAAGACCAAGCAGCCTCCGCTATGTGTCTTTCCTCTACCTCCGCTCGTTTTTTTTTTTTTTGCTCCGCCCTGTCTATGAGGCGAGTGTCACTCCGCTACGCGCTCAACTAAAGTTTTTTTTTTTTTTTTTTTTTAAATCAAATGTCTCCGCATCGCGCGACACAACGAATCGATTATGCCATCAGCCAACTCAGCCAACAGCAAAAAGGGGAGACTAAAAATGGGCCATTAAAGAAGACAACTAGATTTTTTTTAACCCCTATTGTGACCTCATAAGAAGGTACCCTCCCCCACCTTGTTGCTCAGTTCTGCTGTTCTTGGTGGGGCACGGTTCAGGGGTAGCTCATTTACGTAAACACAGAGAAAGGAGGAGGAAGAGTGAAATAAGGAGAGTTGAAGTATGAAAATAATGCATTATCCGAGGGATACTTTGGCTAGAGCTTTAACACACATTTTGGGGAACTCTGAGATTAAAGTTACCTTAAGAGTAAGATATGAATAGTAAGATATGGTATCTCTATAACAAACCTATATGAGTTTATGTTTATTATATATTGTTGGTACACTGCTGTGGCACAAAAATAAAAAATATTTTTATTTTTTTTGTACCCTAAGTACGTGAGTGTGCTGTTAGTGAAAAAATAAAATTTCTTGTATATTCTGGTTCTAGTCCATACTGAGAGGACTGCACCTCTCCATGTAACATCCTCCCTAATTCCCTGCAGCCATGTACAATATATATTTTTTTTTGGTCTTCACATTTCACATTTCCAGATGTAATTTCAATTACTTGACAGTTCAGTAAGGTTTGAGGATGGGATGTAGATACATTAATACATTTATACTTATTATTAACTATTGTAAAGTTAAATTTAGAGACAAACTAGTCTACGTTTTCATTTCTACTTGTGTACGTCTCGACATTTTGTGGCGAGACTTGTGGCGAATTTGTGTAGCTGTTTTTAAATTTCCATTTCCCGAGTTGTTTCAGAATTTAAACTGAATTCAACAGGAAAGCAGCAGCTGATGTTTCATCACACTTGCACCTAGAACATACTGACAAGACAGTGAGTCATTCTAGGCATATTGATTTGTGGTTGCAGGATGCTTGCTCTTTGGAGCTGGAGTAACAACAGTATGTGTTACTATTATCATTGTTTTTATGATGTATATCTCTCTGTGTATACTCAAAGTAAAGGTTACATTTACATTATAGTCATGCTTAAATACAAAATATCCATATTTGTTAACAACAACAGAAATATTACTTATCTGCAACTGGTCGGATTTTCTGTATTCATTTGTTCCCAGAGTGTGATCACTTATTCATTAGCACACTGACAACACTAGTGTACGCGTAATCCAAATGTGGAAGGCAAATTCACTAGACCAAAACATTTTCTAGTAACTTAATGTAAAAATGCACTCCCCCTTAGCCATAATCCTGGCTTTACCTTCTTTTCTGATTTTGATACAACAGCGCCCCCACACTTTAATGGCAGTTTGTGGAAGTGCAGATTGTTATTCAGATAGCAAACTGCACTAAGCGGTGGCAGAAGTGTACACACTCATGTGCTTATCAGCAGGGAGATCTGTTAACTGCGTTTAGCAGCATGAAGCATTTTACACACTCAGATAATATTGCGGCCTCTCATCTGCAGCTTTTACTTTGCCCATTACTACTATGGTTATTGACGTATTGACTGGTTGTAATGACTTTCTGTCATGTGTGTCTGTCTCGCTCTTCACTCACAGGCTTGTATCCTGTGTGCTGACCTCATGGTGTAAGCAGGTGTAAAGATGAGCATAAGCAGTGATGAGGTCAACTTTCTGGTGTACAGATACCTACAGGAATCAGGTACGTGTACAGCATGTTTCTCCATAAACAGATTGCTAATTCATTCAGTTATCAGGGTAACACGGTTTCTTTATTCTTTACTTTTATATTTGAATTTCTATACGTGCAGCTATAAGGAAACAGCAAAGCCACATGTATTTAGAAAGCACATGTGCTCTTTCGCTGAGGGACCAGAGTGACAGCAAGGTGATCCCCATGAGAGCTGCACACTGATGTTTTTTTTTTTTTTTTTTTTTTCCCCTCTCCCCGCTGGCAGGGTTTTCCCATTCAGCCTTCACGTTTGGCATAGAGAGCCACATCAGCCAGTCCAACATCAACGGAGCCCTAGTGCCCCCTGCTGCCCTCATCTCCATCATCCAGAAGGGCCTGCAGTATGTGGAGGCAGAAGTCAGTATCAATGAGGTAAGATGGCGCTCTGCTTCCTTTTCCTCCTCAAACTTTACAATGTTACACTTTTGTGGTTAACGGAAAAATTTTCAGATGTCATCCAAATGAAATCTTACAAAGAAAGCCCATACTTAATATTATTTCAGGCTTTATATTTATGGGTAGTTTGTTTGTTCTTGAAATTTACTTGGCATGTTTTGTATTTAAAGGCCTTTTATTTAAATAGAAAGATAAAATGACTTTGGGTATTGACCCAACTTAAGAACGTTCTACACTGACAATTATTGATTTATGCTTCTATCACTACTAAAGTTTTGCACATATATTCTGTATTTATTTATTTATTTTCATTCATTAAATCTGTTATAAATATATTATTGCACTGATAGCATAGTATTAGCATGCAGAAGACACTTTTTTTTTTTTGCACCTAAGACTACAAAATGCCATGTTAATGTAATTGTATTATACATTAAACATATAATTTTATATTTTACAAGAAAATGCAGATGAGTCTTATGACCTCCTCTTTTTTTTTTTTAACAACCGACCTAAATTTGACCTTTGTGTAAGAACAGTTATTACACTTGTGTATTCAGGACGGCACCCTATTTGATGGCCGGCCGATCGAATCTTTGTCTCTGATCGACGCTGTGATGCCTGACGTGGTGCAGACGCGTCAGCAGGCTTACCGAGACAAACTGGCACAGCAGCAAGCTGCCGCCGCACCTCCAGCCTCCAGCACAAACATGCAGGGCAACGCCAAAAACGGAGAGAACACCGCCAACGGAGAGGAGAATGGTGCACATGCCTTACCTAGTGAGCTTCAGTCTAAACTATATACTTTATCCTGTTTGTTTTCAGTAGTGTTTAAAACAATAAAATTCTCTGATTGTGTTTCTAAATAGTCCTTGCATGTGTCCCTTTCACTGTAGATAACCATGCAGACATGATGGAGGTAGACGGAGATGTGGAGATTCCTCAAAACAAAGCTATGGTGTTGAGGGGGCACGAGTCTGAGGTGTTCATCTGTGCCTGGAACCCCGTCAGCGACCTGCTCGCTTCTGGGTCAGTCGCTTACCTCCTGTTCCTGCCTTTACCCCTAACTGGCTGCCTTTGTGATTCTGTTTGTTGCGTCACCTCCTTCTGTACTCCGGCTCACTATCTTGATGCGTTTGTAGGTCCGGGGACTCGACAGCTCGCATATGGAACCTGAGTGAGAACAGCACCAGCAGCTCCACACAGCTCGTGCTCAGGCACTGTATACGAGAGGGAGGCCAAGACGTGCCCAGCAACAAAGACGTTACATCATTAGACTGGAATGTGAGTGTTGTTTCACAGGCTGTGCTCTTACCACATAACTACTTTTCTGTCTTTTAGTTTTCTGAGGCTGATGGGAGCTTGATATATCTGCTATTCCATTTTCACAGAGCGAGGGTACATTATTAGCCACAGGCTCTTATGATGGCTTTGCCAGGATATGGACAAAAGATGGTGAGTTTGTCTCCTTTCCGCTTTATTCAAAAACCCAGTGCTATTTTCTTTAGCGATGCTCAGATAACGCTTCTTCTTTTAAACAGGTAATCTTGCCAGCACCTTGGGTCAGCATAAAGGACCTATATTTGCGCTGAAATGGAACAAGAAAGGAAATTTTATCCTTAGCGCTGGTGTAGATAAGGTATGCAGAGAATTATTTATGCAAGTTTTTGCTTTATTCGCGTTATTAGCTGAAAGCATTTAATTATATGTTTCTGTCTCTTTTAGACAACAATCATTTGGGATGCTCATACAGGAGAGGCCAAGCAGCAGTTTCCCTTCCATTCAGGTACTCTTCTGTGCATTTCATCTGTGTTCGTAGTGATGCAAAGACAAACAGACGTCAGATATTTTCAGTTAATTAGTCAAAAATGATATTTATTTTTAGAAAAGAACACACGATATTATGTCTACAATAAAGAGTCAGATCTAACAAATACAATCTTTGCAAATAATTCTAATGGTAATGATAACTATATGGAAATTAAATTGCTTTTTAATGCTCTATGCTGATGAACGATGATGCATTCAAGCCTGTTGTGGCAGAAACTAAAGTGTGTGCATATGGTAACCACCAGGCACTCGAAATGCCGCTTATCTGTTTTAATTAAACTGTAGATGGTATAAAAGTTAGACACTTATTAATTTCTGTATAATTTGCCAAAAGTAGGAAGCAACTAAACTTTTGTAATGCAGACCTATATGCAGACTACAGTTTCTGGCTTCCTTAGACAAGTGATTTGTGGAAACACTAAATCGAATAAAGTACTGCTGCTAAACTGCTGTAACTTAAAAAAAAAGAAAAAAAAAAAGCAAAGATATATTTCAAATATGGCTCGAAACACTTTTAGTGAATACTTTTATGTGAAATTCAAAATTCGTGTAAATTGCCAGATCACAGGAGATCAGTGTTTTATTGGTAAAATCTAAGATTTATTGTTCAGTTTCAGAAATTTGCAATTTATTCCTTGCTTCAAGTCGCAAACCTGTTAAATTACATTTGCAGCAGGTAAAGCCGAATAAAATTACATTTGGAGTAGGCAGCATTGCTGAGTGTTGGTATTTATTGTATAAATTCCTTTGCTGTAGCCTGCTACTTTAAATTAGAGTAGAGCTATTTCAAATGAAGATGCAGGACAAGAGGTGACATTAATATAGCAGCTTCTCTGAAACAAAGTTGTACTTGAGCTGAGATAGCCTGGGGCAGATAGTCTTGTAAGCACAAATTCTCTCTTTTTCTCATTTCGCCTCTCAGCACCTGCTCTGGATGTGGACTGGCAGAGCAACAACACGTTCGCCTCATGCAGCACAGACATGTGCATCCACGTGTGTAAACTGGGCCAGGACCGACCCATTAAGACATTCCAAGGACACACAGTAAGCTTTGTCCTTACCACTTGCTGCTGCTGCTTTGTTTTTCCAAAAACATGTGCGCTTATCCTCATCCATGTTCTTCCTCATCTCTTCTCTAGAATGAAGTAAATGCAATCAAATGGGATCCAACTGGTAACCTGCTGGCATCATGTTCTGACGACATGACGCTGAAGGTAAGGCTCGATGTCAGACGCAGCACCCCGCTGCCCCCAGCAACCACCATCACTGCACTCCTGCACTAATCAGTTACACATTGTGTCATGGCCTGTATTCACGCTCGGAGACACTACTTTTGTTTGGCTGTAAAAACTTTACTATTAATGTTGCTGCAACACGTTTCTGCATCATCTTCTTCCAACATAATTAAATCTGAGTCTGGAATTTACAGTTTTTTTCACATTGCTACATTACACTACTACATTTTTAAAAATAATTATTGCACAGGTAAACTGAAAAAAAAAACAAAAAACTTTTCCTTAGTTCAAGCAAAAATTGTTTTAGGATTGGTTGTTATTTTCAGGCTATTTGTTTTGTGAAGCAAGAAATATGTCAAACCGTGCTTCAATTAACAGCCACACACAGGTTACAGATTTAATTTCCAGGTTCAATGCTTTTTCTTTCTTTTTTTTTTGGGCCAAATTCTACAAGTTATATTGAAGACTGATAATAAAATACCCCCTTGAAACATATTGACTACTAGACTGTATCCTTGCATTTTATTAGGTTTCTGAAGTTGTAGTGTTTCTATTGTTTTAGATCTGGAGTATGAAGCAGGACACGTGCGTTCATGACTTACAAGCTCACAGCAAAGAAATATACACTATAAAATGGAGCCCGACTGGCCCTGGCACCAACAATCCCAATGCCAATCTCATGCTTGCCAGGTAAAACGTTTTGGCTGTATACGGTTTGTGTTATTAACTGTCACACATAGTAATGTATTACAATGAGTAATGGTGGTTTTTGCTTATTTCTGTTGTTCCTCTCATTGTCCCTAGCGCATCCTTTGACTCCACTGTTCGACTATGGGATGTAGATCGAGGCATCTGCATTCACACATTAACCAAACACCAGGAGCCAGTGTACAGCGTCGCCTTTAGCCCCGACGGCCGCCATCTGGCTAGCGGCTCTTTCGACAAGTGTGTTCACATCTGGAACACACAGGTGAGCGTCTCTTTTATCTGCAAATCAAAATAGTTATTATGGTGCTTCCTAGTTGTATTTCAGCATGTTAGGGAATTAGGCAATTTGTCAGAATTGATATTGATATTGGCACTTTTGCCTATGGATATGAAACATTGACTTGCCATAGTTATATTTTCTTTTTTCCAATTTTATTTGCTACTAATCCTAACAATCCTCAGTTTAAGTGGGAAAGAAAACAACAATTTTTAAACATTTTTTTAGCAAAAACCCTTTTAATCAATATATAGTCAGTGGATTGGAAGATCACAAAACTCTTAATTGACATGATCATGTGAATGATTTTGTCATGTTATGGATGGATATATGAAAGGATATATGAAGATGGATATATGAAAGTAACCTTAAACATATAAATAAAACATAGGTAAAATTTATATACAGCATCTAGCTGTTGGAATTGGTTTAAAAAAAAAAAAGCAAAATAAACATGTAGCATTTGGAATAGGCATGGTGATTTATTGAATAAAATTTTCATTGTTTCCACAGACTGGTGCTTTAGTTCATAGTTACAGGGGAACAGGGGGCATTTTTGAAGTGTGTTGGAATGCAGCTGGTGACAAAGTGGGTGCAAGTGCATCGGATGGCTCTGTAAGTATCTACCTTTCTTTTTATTACCCACCAACACACCCTTGTCGATATCCCATACGAGTCACACAAGTGGCCACTTGCCTGACATGTGGAGGAGGGTAGGACAGGATGGATTTAGTAATCAGAAATGCAGTTGACCTAGTGTAGGTACAATCACGAGTCATTTCCACAATCCAGTGTGATGGCTAGCTAGCATGATAAGTAACCGGTATAATACATTATATGAGCTCTCAGTATAGATTAAGCAATGGTGATCCCAGCAATGGTGCTAGTCAACATAGTCCCCATCACAAGGGATGCATTCGAGCAACTCTTGAATCCTTTTTGAAAATCCCCTTTGTCTCCATGACAGTCTTCCACTGTGGGGGAGGTTTGTCTTCAGTGTTTTTTTTGCCCTTCTTAAAACAGTTACCTCCATTTGTGTACATTGCTCTCGCCAATGGTGTCGTCTCCATAAACATTCTATAGCGCATAGTCTGGTTCAAAAGTTAGTCTCCGTCTTTTGTTTCGACGTATTTTGCAAATCATGTGATCGTAGCAAGGCTTTGTATTAGGCAAATACAATCTCAGACAAACAGCAAATAACTTCACCATGCTATTATTTATTTTTAAAAAAGGCAAAAAGAACCCCATGAGTAAATAGCTTGTAGATCTCCCTTTAGCAGCAACAACCTAAATAATTGTTTCCGTTATGACTTTCAGTCTTTCATCATTGTGTAGGAAATTTGGCCCATTGTTCTGTACAACGTTGCTTCAGTTCCAGAGTTCCAAAGTATTTGAGAATTTGCACGTGCACAGCTCCTTTAAGGTCCCACCACAGCATTTCAATTGTGTTGTGGTTAGGTCATTTCAAAACCTTGATTGTTTTAGTTTTCAGCTATTCTGATGTAGATTTACTGGCATGCTTTGGATTATTGTCCTCTTAAACGGCCCAATTTCAATCAAGAATGAGCTGTTGAACAGAAGGCCTCACATTTGCTTCTAGAATTTTCTGGTATACAGAGTTATTCATGGTTGACTTATTGACTGCAAGGTGCCTAAGTCCTGTGACTTCAAAACAAATGATCACCCATCCACTACAGTCTTTGACAGTGGGTATGAGGTGTTTTTGCTAAAATGCTGTTTGGTTTTCCCGAAACATGGCACTGCTGGGCATTAATTAAATTCAATTGTTTTATTTACATAGCACTTTTAACAATGGTTATTGTCACAAAGCAGCTTTAGACAACCCAAAAAAAAAAAAAAAGCCAAATAACTCAACGTTTTGTTCAGATGAAATTTAGCAAACCTCAGTTGTGCTTCCATGCTTTTTTATGTTTGTTTATTTTTATTTTATTTATTTATTTTTTTTAAAGAAGAGGCTTTTCTTGGCAACCCCTCCAAGCAAACAGTCATGGACTTTAACATTTAACATGATTTGATTACGGCCATGGCATCTTTAGAAAAAAGCTTCTGCAATGTCACAACATTTATTTTAGTCCAGAGTCACAATAATTTCTCTCCAAGATCTTGTGTTGATGATTGGAGAGTCAGACCATTGTGTACAGTCTTCCCCTGCACATCCCAACGATTATCAGTGGGCTTAAGGCCTGGACTCTGTGGTGGCCAATCCATGTGTGAAAATGATCTCCCATGCTCCCTGAACCGCTTTTTCACAATTTGAGCCTGATAAATCCTGGCATTGTCATCTTGGAATATGCCAATGCCATCAGGGAAATAAAAATCCATTGATGGAAAATCCTGGTCATTCAGTATTTTCAGGACATCGGCTGACTTTATTTTATTGTCCACGTAACGTTGTTAAACCTAGACCTGACCAACAGAAGCAGCCCCAGATTCGCCTCACTGATGAGTGATTTTCTTAAGGCTACACAGCTGTTTAGTTGCAATCCCTTAAGTTCTGCTTGCATTATGTATGTGGAAAGGCTCTTACTTTCACCATTTAACCCAAAGAGGTCTACTGTTGTGTTTTTAAGATTTAATTTCACTAAGCATTTAAGTGATCTCCGATCACGCTCATTGAGGATATTTTTCCAACTGCATTTTAGCAGTTTCCTTGGTTGCTTTCCTTACTTGATGCAGGGCAATAATTTGACCCTTCTGTAACAAAGTAACATCTTTGCCATGCCCAGAGGATATGTCTTCTTCATAGCAGCTATATTCAGTTAACCTTTAATATTCCCTGTGACTCTTAAGCCCCTGTTTTTTGAGTCTGTGAGATTTACTTATTACTAAGTACAAACTATAATAATAGTAACAGTGATTTTCCCGCAGAGGCCTACAGAACCTTAGTAGAATGTATAAATATAATAAAAATGTCACATGTCAAGTGTTTCTTTGCTCTCTCTTTAGGTTTGTGTATTAGATCTGAGGAAATAACGCTGCTTGTTGGAAGCCATGGACCGACTATGAATGTGTACATAGCCAAAATGACTGTCCCTGCCCCATGTACTGCTACAATCCCTATTGTACCATGGCCAGCCACTACAGACAGGACAGAAAATAACGAGCATCCTGACGCAGCAGACAAAGCAGTGTGGAAATGATTCTAACCAGACACATAAAAGGAACTTTTGTAAGTGACATCGGTGGGGAAACAACACAAAAGAAGAAAGAAGAAAAAAAAAAGACTGGTATATTTACCAAAATTTGGAAGATATTTTACTATTTGTTCTTCAAACCAATCTCATCAAAATAAACGAGCGAAAAGATTTTAATCTTTGTTGTTAGTTCCATTTCAGTGTGCACTCATCTTTTTTTCCCGTTTGCTTTCTCTTAACTCTTGTTTTTTTCCCCTTTCCTTCTTGCTCTGTCTCTTTTTCAACACTGCTTTTTTAAGGTCACAGCTGCATGAAATAAGGACTCATCTTTCTCACTTTTTTATGCAGAGTACAGTTATTTAAAGTCTTTTTGGTACTTTACATTTTGTGGTTTAGGAAAAAAAGAACAGTTTGGGGACTTGAAACCATATAACTTTCATTTATTCTTCCGTTTCAGTAGTTTTTATGCTTTGGTTTAATTGTTCAAATCTGAAAACCATTGTTTGTTATGGTTGTTTATTCAAAGGACACATTAATTCTGCTGAGAACAGATGCAAAATAATAGGATTGAACATTTAAAAGGATGCATAGTGCACTATGCTTGGTTTGCCCAGTATTGTCCAGTACAAAATGTTAACTGTAGACAGAGTTAACTGCTGTAGCTACTTCTTAGATTTTTCTTTTTCTGTATTGCATTAAGAACAGGCATTTTTTTTTTTTTTTTTTTTTTTTTTTTTTAAAGAAAATGTGTTGCTTGTAAAGACAAGGTCTAAACAGTACAATGGTTAACACTGGACAACCCTAGGTTTATTATTGAAAAAGACTAGACAAAAAGACTTGCTTTAAGTTTCACAAATTATCTGTTCACTAGTTTATCAAATTTAGTTTTTATTTAACCTCTTCAACCATGTTTATTCTCTGGTATAGTCGGTCTAACAAATTACTACAAACCCATGCAAAATATAAGGATGTGTACTTTTTGATTTCTCCTTAAAGAAGTTGGTGACACCTGCTTTACACTGTTAGTCATACTCATTTGTCAGTTCACCTGCTAAACAACCCTTTTCTTGTCTTTTTTTTTTTTTTGGTTGCATATAATAATCAGTTTGCACACAATACCTGCATAGTTAATTTGAACTGACTGAATGGTCTACCAGCCCAATCGGCTATTCAGTCTCCTGTTTGTAACAATTGAGCATAGCAATCAATATTAATCGCCTATTACTCCTTCCTGTCTGGACCGTTCGATATCTCATATCTGGAGGTTCATTTCTCAGCAGGGCATGTATAATGAATTTTTATTTAAACTCCATCTGAAAGGAGTCTGGTCTCATATGCTTTGAAGTCAGGTACAGGTTTGTAGATCTGTCACAGAGGAATTATTTTATAAATACAGTACATATATAATAGACTAGGCTAGATAAACATAAATAATGGCTAAATAAATGTCTACATTGAAAGGAAAATATGAAGCTTAAGGCAAGTCTGAGCACTGGGTTAGAAATCTACAAGTAATTCATATTCAGTAGCATAACGGCTGTCGTGAAAAAGATTTAAAATGCAAGGCAAATATGGTGGCGCAAAGCCTGCAATTCTCATAATTGATGATTGTCCATAATCAGTGTGTGCTTCTGCTGGCAAATCCTGAACTAGCCTTTTATTCAGCTAAGGCAGAAAAAAGTTAGACAGCCCTCGAAATCTCTCATTGGCATCAAAAATTCACTAAAGATCTCCAATACTGCTGAGAGAGCAAAGATGACACTGGGGCTTTAAAGACCTGTTTATACAATAGCGGCGTCTGCGTCATCATTTTTACAGCCCCAGGTATCAGGTTTCCTTTCATATGTCTTCTATTAATTTTTTAGTGAATCATCAGAAATCGTCAACTTTAATTAGACTGTACTATCTGAACACTATAACAAAATCAGTGGCAACAGAGTGTTATTACAGTTCTTTTACTCCATTAATCTGCTCTCCAACCTCTTGCCCACCTCTTTTTATTTTGTCACTACCAAATTTTCATCTTATTCCCCCCTGTCCTGAACTTTTTGTACTCTTTTAGTACTTTTGTAATTCATATTTCTTTGTAGCTATTAAAAAAAAGAAAAAAGAACAGTAAACAACAGTTACATTCGGACACTTGGAGCGTGTACAGAACTTACCCAGGTTGAGCTTTTCTGGGTTGTTAAGGTTTATCAGCAGTACCCACTATGCCCACCCTTCGTGTTCCCAGTCGAACGGTTCTTTTGGTTGCTGACCCTCCCCGCTCAGCCTTGCACCTTGCAATGCATAAATTTGTCATCGGATCAGAAGTTCGAAATAAAAAATATATTTTGATATTACCAAGAGTGTGTTCTTCCTTTTAAATTGGTCATATTACTAATTTGAAAATGTGTCTCAAATGTGGAACAAATTATACATTTAGTTTTCTTCTATAGCAGGCAGGACTGGATCCTTACATCAACAGAGCTTTGGGCTTTAATAAAAACGGACATGCCAGCCTTTATGCATTTTGTGTAGCATTCCATAATATATACCGCATTATTGTTGAAATACTTGGTTATGAATTAATTCAATTAAATTTTATAAATATATAGTGCTTTTAACAAAAAGCACTATAGCAGCTTTATAGAATCAAAAGAAAATTAGGGAAATCAGTATATAGTGTTTGGGGGAAAATGTTATTTATACACACTAAATTAGTGTGGAAGTATGCGGTTCTGCATAACCTCATTAAGAAGCATTTTTGTACAATGCTGTGAAGTTGTGCAAATAAAATGTAAGAAATTGGCACCGCTTAACTGGCAAGAAAACAATGTATGATGGGTAATACTGAGCAACGATGAAATAAACCTGCCTATTATTGGGATATAAGCTGGGTGAATATTTTAATAATAATAATGACAACAAGCCAATGAAATATACAGTGTCTAATAATCTGGCCCTGTGGGGTGGAATGAGGGTGGGTTGAGTTATACTGAACACTGCTATTCTTAAATATTTTATATACGTTTTTAATTCTTACGTAAATTAAATATAATTTAATATATCAGATAATTTACAATTGGTTATTTTTTTCATGCAATTTCATTATCCTGGATTTTTTTGTTTGTTTATCCTAAAGCAAATATCACAGTATGCATTAGTCATATATTAAATAAGTGCTGGGGTTTGCAAAGTATTTATTTGTTCATTTATTTATTTATGTACAAGGGATGACTGTCACTATTAAATACATTCCACATACCCATTAGGATAGATGTATTCTGGGACCATAATCCAACTTGTCATATTTTAGGCTCGTTATTTAAATTATGCATAATGATGATCTGGCATTTCTGTTCCTGATTTTAAGAATAACTAAAGAGGATTTGGATCCAAGTTATGTTTGTTCTTTTTTTTTTTTTTTTAAACAAATGCTTTACTTTGGGACCCACTGTTGTAGCCAGTATTCATTAAACAAGAAAGAAAAAAAAGTGATACTTTCTACTTTTAAAATGGTGCTGTGCTTTTTTTCTGTAGGCTGTGGGTGAACTTAGTTTATTTTAGCTTGTAACCGTATACGAATATGTCTATCCATAATGTGTCTAACCAGCCGAAGACCAGACATCCCAATCCACGCAACAACCAGACTGCAGTGGTCTCTGTACAAAACTTTGTGGTTCTTCAGCCACAGGCGTTTTACACGAGAGACCTGTTGCTCTGTACAGAATGGTACATGTTCTTCGATATGTCCAGCATGCTCAGACATAGATCATATGCCACGGCGAAGAGAAAGTAGACTGGCAGGAGCCAGTGGAGCCTGAAGAGACTTTCACCCACTGGCAGGGGAACCGTCATATACCTGAAAGCAGGCACAGACTATTAAAGGGATTTCTCATGGGGAAGCACACATGTACACACACACACAAGTTTAGACAAACATACTTACTTAAACCGTTCTGATCTGGAGGTCCTCAGCATCAAGAAGATGAACAAGCCTACTTCAGTGTTTAGGGAGAAAGAGACGACCTTGTCCAGCATAATGACAAAACCCTGGGAAGGTGAGACAGGATTATAAATGAACCAAGTTGTTCCAGATCTACAGAAGCACTATAGAAGAAGAAGAGAACTATGCAGATTAAAGCACGAATTTGTATTAAAAAATGTTAGACGTAGTTGGACACAATTTCTGATTATGCATACACAGTACTTTTGAGATTAAGTAATTACCCAGGTTCATATTGCAAATATATGTGTAACATTATGTGTAATAGAGACAGTTTTAAAAACTAAGGAGCTTTGTGATCTAAAATATGTTTCTTGTTCACATGCAACTCAACCACAAGTAAAGTCTTGGAAATTGAAATTTCTGTTACCAAATAAGTGGAATTACAGGGAATCCTATTTAAAATGATTCTGATTTGACTAAATGATGGTTCACTTGTGTCTACAGTTGTTACGCAGTCTACTTATAAAGATTGAACATTATTGCAAAAGTGTAAAGAATTATCAGCATCATCCGCACCAGTCTTTCCCTCATCAACTAAAGGCTAAATCATGAGCATTTCACCATGTCTGTTGTTATCTGTACAGATTGTGTAAGAGCTCTTCTTTTTTGATGAGGATGTGATGTAGATTGTTAATGGACACATACATTTCGTTGTGTAAGAAAGTTACACTTGGACATTTCACTTCCTGTTTGGTTACTTGCCAATGTTTTTTTTTTATATAGGTGAAGTCAGAATGTAACCTGCATGCAATAAAATAAGAAATCAAGCAAAATCACTGGCAGAAGAATCAAAACCAAAAAGGAGCTTAGTTTTATCTGTATGCTGGTAATTTTACAGGCTAAAGTTAGAAAAGTTAGAATGCATTTGTTATTTCACTACATTAGGTAGAATTAACTATTTGTTTTTCGATGACACACCTGCTTGAAAAACAGATTGACTAAAAGAACATTGCACCATACACCAATCAGATATAACACTAACAGCACTGCCAGTTGAATTGAATGAAATCTGGTGACAGAATCATGGGGCACCCTAGGTCCATCTAATCCCGTCCAGTCTGATCCCACAGAAAAGCCACATTGGCCAGAACACACAGCGCATCACAGCCTTAGCAGGCACAAAGTTCTGTGAAGCCGCTCCACGTGGGTCCAGAGCCACCCCGGTGGCACAAGGGGAACCCAAAACCTAGGTGGTATTAATGTTAATGGTTTTAACGTTATGGCTGATTGGTGTATTTTCTATAATACATGAATGTCTAGAATGATATGTCAACATGTTCAAATTAACACCTACCTTTGGATCACACATCGACACTACAAAAATAATCCCAAACACCAGAGAAGACAAAAAGCCACCTGAAACACTGAGGATGAGAAAAGAAAAAAAAAAAATTACAACCTTTCGGAGTATTTTATTTTATTCTAAATTTCACTGTAGTATAAAGGAAAGCCTATACTGCATGTAGTGTGCAACTCAGAAACAATAATGGGAGAGATTGGATAACATTTAGCTATCAATCAGTGGTGATGAGCGGTTGTGGGCATCTTTGAGCTCATGTATGTGGAGGAGGGCCTCTTAATCCCCTCTTAATGTGTCCTGTTGAGCAGTATCACAAAATAATGTGCAGGGATGTTAGTTTTTAGTGTTGGACTACCAAGGGGGTCAAAACTTGTAGGGAGGGTTAGGGTTAGAAAAGCATATATTCATTTGTCTTCATTTTCGGGGTATTTCTTAAATAAAGAGAAACAAGTTAACAGCGACGTGCATTATAATACATATACACAGAACACTGCAACCTTTAAATTAAATAGGATAGTTCATTAAATAGAATAGTTCTTTTTCTACATTACGATTAGGAGACGTACTACTTGTTTTTTGAATTGTAAAATGAAACTTAATATCTACCAAACGTCTGTACCCAGCCAAAAGAAAAATGCTTTCAATTATTGAACCATTGCTCCATATAGCTCACAGAGATTGGCCAATGTCATTCGTCATTCTTAAATGATCATTCTCCATCAAAAGAAAACCTTCAGAGGAAAATCCATTTAGGTGTTATAATAAAGTGCAGATGAATGGAGCCCATTCTAACTTGTAGAAGGAATGCAAGTTCATCACAGGTTTTTGGCAAATTCTTATCATTTTTCATTCGGATCTTATATTTTTGTTCTGTCTGATCTTTCTGAGTTGTAACAAATCAAAGAGCTGTTACACCTTACTAAAACATGCTTTACAGAAAGTTTCTCTAGGTCTTCAGGAGTAAAGTTATGGTCTGCAAATGGCTGTGAAATCATCTAGTAATTCAAATCGTCAGAAATGGTTTACCTTCTCATTCTGACAGTGTGAAAGATTTGAGGTAAAGTCCATGTCTGGATTCTCAGAACCGCGTCTGCATTCGTCTCCCACTGTCTGTTTACCCAGCCGTCGACTGAAAAGAGTGAAATTTGAATATGCATTTTTAACTGAAGGCTTTTGATTTGGCTGTGGAGGATGAGGCAAGAACTGAAAACAGCTTAGAAGTGTTCATTACTGATACTGCCACGGATTTGTTTTTCTGACGACTTTCAAATCATCCTTTCTTAGAAGGCCAATGCACTTCAAAGTAATGATGTTTTCAAGTTATTTTGTAGAAATACTCACTTTTTTCCCAGGCTTTATTTATTTCTTTTAAATGTTGCTTTTACTTACAGACTAAAACCAAGCTTTTCCAACAACAGAATAACCCACTACGCTGTAACGGTTAACAAGACATTGGGCCATCTTCACTCAGAGGTTGATTAATTATTCCATGCTGCTGTATGTTTTCTGTTGTAATTTGTAACAAAGGCCATTCCAATCCATATCCTGATGAGCCATGCAGTGGGCATAATTCATAATGACATTCTCTAGCGAAAGCTCAGTTGGATTGGACCCAGAGACACAAGCTATAGCGTCTCAGACAAAATGTACCCGGACTCTTAAAAGCCAAAGGCGCTTTTGAGTCAGCAGTGGGCCAAGCTCAGCTCTGAACATTGTACACTAATGGAGAATATGAACGGTGCCGCTACATGATCGATTAAACAGGGTTAAAGTGTACTATTTGTACGCTATCTCTTGTTCTTATTAGTAGGATCAGTGTTGTGATATTTCTGATGCTAAGATCATCACAGGTGCATGCTAATCGCTATGATTAAATCGCTAAAGTAATGAAAAGAATGGTTCAAAGACTCAAAATTAAACTCAATTTGAGTTGATTTTGTGAGGAAAAGCATGAAAACGGTGAATGTATTTTATAGATGAGACAATGTGCTAGTTATGACAATAAATTGAGGAACGAAAATGGCATTATTTTATGCTATGTATGTTCTATGGTTGCTGATCAACTGGTTCACTAAAACACATTGGTTCATTAGCTGGCACATCCTTGCTAAAAAGTTGCATAGCTAGCCTTCTCCTTGCTAGCTAACTCATGCATTACTCGGCACATATCTTTATAAACAACGTTTAGCTAGCTAACATTGCTATGTTAGCTAGCTAACATGTACCTTATTTAAGGCTAGCTAACACTGGGAAATTTATATTTGCACATTATAACTAATTATGCAGCAACATACAAGATGTTATCCTTAGTTATCTTGATTTTTTCCCCCTACTATTATTCTTAATCCTCAAACCTTTAACATTTTATTGCACTTTGAGCTTGCAGTCACTGAAACTGGTCTACCCCTAATCGTTTACTTCTTTTGTAGTAATATATTTGTTTATGCCTTCTTAACAGTATAATCTCTTAACAACATAAACAATATTTATTGGACGACCCACAAAACATCACAATGCTTGGAAATCTTTGTGAGGGAGATCGCATTTGTTTCACATTCCTTACGATCCCTCACATTTCACCTTGTTATGCTGCACTTAAAATAACACAAATATTATTTGCCATATTCCACAGAGAAGCTTTGAAAATGCATAACATACTTGTATGCTTCATTGCTGAGCCCATTACAAGGAATGACACGGTTATACTGATGGTGATGAAGATCTGGATCAGCTCTGCCACCCACGAGAAGTGTGTGTACCTCTGATTTATGATCTGTGGAAATATGAAAACAGCCTGTCAATTTATTCATAGCATTTTAATGCCTATAAAATCCATGGCAGTATAAGGGAGACAGTGCATGCGATCTGCTAGTACTCTACAAACACAAGTGCTCATAAAAACAGCCAGAATGCTTTCAGTGCACTCATGTGAGTAATTATTTTTTCCTTCCGGATACCTCTGTCTTTGTGGTAGTGCATTATCTGTTTACTGTAATTATTTTATGAGTTAAAAAAATAAATAAATAAACTGTCCTTCTGTAGGTTTTGCTACTGCAGAGTGAATTCGAGAGAAATTCTTTAAAGGTGTCTTGGGAAAAGCTGGAGAAACTTTCTCAACTTCAGGATGTATACAATTGAAGTGAGATGCAATACACACAAGTTGCCACCAGAGGACACCCAATGCCTTCTGTTCAACAGAGTTCAACATGTACTATGACCAATAGGGGGGGAAAAAAACAAAGTAATATGTCCACTTTGTGAGTCATTTAATCTGCTTACAAAAATATGGTGGAAAAAAAGAGACTAAGCATCATAGACCATGTGTCAGAAACCTTCCAAATTTGCCAACATTTTTTATCCTTGGGGCAATTTGACCCCAGCAATTTCAACCTCCAGAATTTTATAATAATAAAAATTGTTACCCAAGTTTATGTATAAAAGTCACTAAATATGAAGCAAAAAAAAAATAATAATTAAAATTCAATCATTAATTTTGAGACCTTAAACATTGAATGGGGTCAAAATGACCCCAAAGATAATAGGAGGGTTAATAAGTAAACCTTAAGTTCAGGGATGTAAAATGCACTACATGGACAAAAATTATATGGGAACCTAACCATTTTATTTCTTTTGGAGTAAGTAAGACATAACCATGCCTTGTCACATGCCTTGAGCAACCACAAACTGCAAAGCCCCTTCAAAAATACAAAATCTCTTCAAAGAGTGACTCAATATCAGTGATTAGACCTTTTATTTTAAGTATGTTCAGGTGGAGAATCTGCCATAAAAGTCCTTGTGTAGGTTATTATTGTTTGCAATAACAACCTTTCAGCTTAAACTTCTGTCTGAACCATACAGTATACATTCTGACCAATCAAAATCCAGAATTTTGTGCTTTGGTATAATTTTGCATTAATACTAATTTATTTGCACATACTATACTTATTTCAGATAATTGTGGCAATGGAAACATATGTGACCTAAGGTATGTCATGTTTATGTAGTAATGTATATTGATCAGTTGTAACATTAAATCGACCTGCATATTATTAAGTAAGTCCCATTTGTACCGCTCAAAACAGCTCTGATCTTGGCACGGAACCCACAAGATGTATAAAGGTGTCCTGGAGTACCCAGAATTAGGTGGCCAAGTCATCACCTTGAACTCTTTTATCATTGCCTCTCAAACCATTCTCATGAACTATTCTTTTGTCAGGATGCATCATCGTGCTGAAAGATGCCACTGGTATTAAAGAATAACACACATGAAGAAGCGCACTTTGTCTGCAACAAAGGTGGGTTTATGTGAGAGAACTGACTGTTCACTTGCTGCCCAAAATATCCCATACATTGACTAATGGCCTTGTAATGATATGTTATTCACTTCACCCATGATTTTAACAATAAAATTTTTTTATTAAAATGGCTTCATCCAAATCCAAATTGTGTACATTGATCTATCATATACCAATAAACTGGTGAAAGGATCATGTGCACACAATGCTCATCCATGCCCACAGGGACCAAAGGCAAACCCGTATGATCCGATCCCACACAAAAGCCATAGTAACAGAAATTGCTGGAAAAGGTCAATGCTGCCCATGATAGAAAGGCACCAGAACATCCAGTGCATTGTAGTCTGTTGCATATGGGGCTTGCAGGCAAGGTTGTTGCCTCCAAACCTCCAGATCTCAGTCCGATTAAGAATAGATAAAATGCACCAGACAAACAAGTGCAATTCATGGAATCCCCACCCCAAAGTTCACAGCATCCCAAAGATCTGCTGCTAACATCCCAAACAGAACAACACACCCCCAGAGGTCTTGTCAAGTCATGCCCCAAGGGGCCAGAGCTGTTCTGGGCATCACAAGGCCATCTACACAAAAGTGGTCTTAATGCTTTGGATTTTAATGTTTTGTTTGACTGTTGTATGACTGAATCAAACATGAATTTTAAGAATATTTACACATGAATAGAAAAAAATGCAAGAATGTTATCAGTCAGTGGTCTGGACTCCTTAGTATGCTGGGGAAGGTAGCAGCATAGCAGAAAACATAAAAGCAAAGAAATACCTGAAGCCAGTGCCGGTGTATCTGAACTGAACAATGTGATCTTAAAGAAGCCATGCTTCATGATCTTTCCCTCCTTGCCTTGGGTTGGAGAGAGATTAGTGCTCAGGATGAGACATGCTCTCCTTGGGATTACATGTGCTGGAAAGGTGAAGCCTTAAAAGGCTACTGCTTTCTCTAGGGACAAATCCTTATGGCATTTGGGGTTTAAGGCAGAAATTGTGCTTTCTTTCTACAATGCAGTAGAAGGGGCAATATTTTAAAAAGTGCCCCAAGCTCTGGGCCCGCAAATTCGGATTCGGAATACTTGGGAGTGCAATACGCCATCTATGATATGTTATGGTAAAAATGAGTTTCCTGTGGAGCATGCTTGTTGCATTTTTTCTGTATGTGCAGTGCAGGGTGCATGATTTCTACAGGGCTGAATAGTTCTGAGTCATATCTGACATTTCAATCTTTCATGGCTGTCTCAACCTGGAAAATCAACCTGTGGCCCTTTTCATATCTGTTTATTTTTTATCCCTTCATGTGAGTTTATATCAGATCCTGTGTACAGGAGCTGAGATATTTCAGCTTTGAGAACTGGAAATTTGAAATAAACGCATACCGTATTAAGCAGTAATGAGAACATTTCAGACCAAGTATGCAGCCATCGGTAGCCAAACCCAGACAAGTTTTGAGATTTTGCAATACAGTATAATACAATATGAATAAAAATAATAGGGATTTTTTTATTGCTATGAATATACGTAGCATTTGCATATGAATTTCCAAGGATTTCATTTGAACAAAGCCACGACACCAACCATTCAGTCTGTCCATGATTGCTTTTTGCTTTTAATTATGTGTACAGAAAAAGGCATTTTTAATTTTCATTTATACTGCTGACATTTTCTAAACAAGAATGTGGCTGATTGTGTTGCACAAAGAGGTTTTGAAAATATATCAGCATATAACTGTTCATTATTAAGAGAAAAAGAAAAAAAAAACATTAAATTGTGAATTCTTTTAAGAAAATGAAAATTGGAACAAGTTAGAAAATATTTAAAGTTACCATTATTAGTATTGTAACTGGCTGATCACAAAAATTACAGAGTGAAGAAGATCACACAATTAGCCAGTGCCTAAGGATAATTATATGGCAAAGCTTAAAGAACCCAAGTTATGCAAATTATATGTTGATTCAGATAAATATAAATTTTCTACAATATTCCAAAACAGATCTAAACAAGACAATTATAAAACAATTAACAATTACAAACACATTGTCACTACATCAAACTGTTGGTCTAAAATCAATTTTAATCTTTTGGTCTGAAATCATTAACAATTCCTCTGAATTATAATGGAAACAATATCAATCATACAGCAACTCCAGTGGCCAACCAATATCAGTGCTTCTGAAAGCCATTGTAAAGATGGTCAGTATATTTCTCCTGTCACTGGACAGCTGGACAAGCTTTGATCAACTGCTTGGTTGAAAACGTAAAGGAATGGTGTGGATCGAATCATCAAAAGTCATCCAAGAAAGGACTAAATGGCTGGCTGCCTCTAAATTAGATCACAAATTCTCTTACTCACAGTGCTGTCTCACCGCTGGCCCTTGAGGCAAAAGTACAGCAGTGATTATTATTTAATATACTGATCTTTTTCATCCTATACCAAACACTCTCACACCCAGCAATGAGAATAAGAGCTGCAAGACTGTCAATAGAATCATTTGAAATAATGTATTTCATAAGCTAATTACTGTGAATATAATTAAGAGAAATTATGTAAAGAACCCATAAAGTTATTGGTGTATTACATACTTCAATATTACTTATAAAAAAAAAAGATTTTTATCACAGAAATGTTGGACTCATCATCTCATTGCCTATACCGCTTAATCCTGTATACAGTACAGGGTCGTGGGGGGGGGGGGGGTCATGGAGCCTATCCCAGGAGACACAAGGCGTGGTACACTGTGGACAGGGTGCCAATCCATGGCAGGGCATGCACATATACACATATACAAACGAAGTACATGGAGGAAACTCAGCAAGCACGTGAAGAACATGCAAGCTCCATGAACACAAAGGTGGGAATCGAACCTGGCCGGGAATCGAACCCAGACCCTGGAGGTGCAAGTTGACAGTGCTAACCACTAACTCAGCGTGACACCCAGAAATGTTGGACTACTTAAAAGTATGAACATGTGCAGAACTCAATACTTGGTCGGGGCTCTCTTTGCATGAATAACTGCAGCAATGTGGTGTAGCATGGAGGCGATCAGTCTGTGGCACTGCTAAGATGCTATGGAAGCCCACGTTGCTCGGATATCTTGGTGTCTCGATTCTTCCTCTTCACAATAACCCACAGATTCTCTATAGGGTTCAGGTCGGGTGAGTTTGCTGGCCAATCAAGCACAGGGATACCATGGTCCTTAAACCAGGTATTGGTACTTGTGGCAGTTTGGTCAGGTCTCAAGTCCTGCTGGAAAATGAAATCAGCATCGCTGTAAAGCTGATCAGCAGAGGGAAGCATGAAGTGCTCTAAAACCTCCTGGTAGACGGCTGCACTGACCTTGGACCTGATAAAACACAGTGGAGAAACAGCAGCAGATGACAGGGCTCCCCAAACCACCAGTGACTGTGCAGACTTTACACTGAACCTCAAGCAACTTGGATTCTGTGCCTCTCCTCTCTTCCTCCAGACTCTGGGACCTTGATTTCCAAATGAAATACAAAATGTACTTTAATCTAAAAAGAGGACTTTGGCCCACTGAACAACAGCCCAGTCCTTTTCAGGTGTTGTCTCTGGTTCAATAGTGGCTTGACACAAGGAATGCAACAGTTGTAGCCCATGACCTGGATATGCTTGTGTGTGGTGGCTCTTGAAGCACTGACTCTAGCTACAGTCCACTCGTTGTAAATCTTCCCCAAATTCTTGAATGGGATTCATTTCACAATCCTCTGCCGTTATCCCCGTTTTTTTCCTTTCCATTCAACTTTCCATTAATGTGCTTAGGTACAGCTCTCTGTGAGCAGCCAGCTTCTTTAGCAATTGTGTAGTCTATGAGACCAGACTGAGAGACCATTTAAAGGTTGAGGAAACCTTTGCAGGTGCTTTGAGTTAATTAGCGGATTAGAGTGTGACATCAGTGTTACAATATTCAACTTTTCTGAGATACTGAATTTTGGGTTTTCATTAGCTGTAATCCATAATCATCAAAAATAAAAGAAATAAACACTTGAACTATAAATGTCTGTGGTAATGAATCTATATAAAATAGAACTGAATTATTGAAATAAAATTTTTGTTTTGACGATATTCTAATTTATTGAGATACACCTGTATACGGGTGCAGCTCTCTCTCTCTCTCTCTCTCTCTCTATGTATTTACATATACAGTGGCTTGCAAAAGTATTCGGCCCCCTTGAACTTTTCCACATTACATTACAGCCACAAACATGAATCAATTTCATTGGAATTACACGTGAAAGACCAATACAAAGTGGTGTACACGTGAGAAGTGGAACAAAAATCATACATGATTCCAAACATTTTTTA
>JAOVVB010000004.1:18289374-18300413 GCA_028570985.1 Heterobranchus longifilis | reverse complement strand
ACACACACACACACACACACACACACACACACACACACACACACACACACACACACACACACACACACACACTAACGGAAACACTGCTCTGTCTGGATTCTTTTTAAAGGTAAAGTGCAGATTAATTTGTTTTATTTTTACTTCGTATATATTTTTACTTTTATATTTTGCATTAATTATTTTATATTAATATTTTTGGGTTGTGGAATGAATCGTCTGAGTTTTCATTATTTCTTATGGAGGAATTTGCTACGAGTGCTTTGTTATACGAGTGCTTTGATACACAAGCACGCTTCTGGAATGAATTATGCTCTCAAGGTTTAACTGTAATTTTAAAATGTATTTAAAATTTCACATTAATTTAATTAATTCATATTTAAATCCTACAGAAAATTATGAACAAACAAAACAGAAATACACTGAATACAGATTGAGATAGGAATATTTAATACACTATGCAGTTACAGATAGTGACATTGAGGTTAAAGCCACAATTTATCGCGTTATCTGATTGGCAACAGATCTAACAAGTTAATTAATGGATGAGTTCAAAACCCAAGATTATTGATCTTGTGAGTAAGAACCTGCTCAGCTTTATTCTTCGTTTTAATAAAGGTCTGGTAAGTTAGTCAGTTTAAAATCAAATCAAACCCTTTGCTGTAAATAAATAACTGCATATGTGTGTCCTCTAAGTATTCCACTTTCATCTCTTCTCCCCAAAGAGGTAGGTGGGTGGATTGGCTGTAAGATATGCTTCAATGCACTAGTGTATCTCTGTCCTTTACCCAGCATTAGGATTAGCTGATCAGGATAAAGAGGCCATTAAACATAAATGAATGCAAAATAATAATTCTTTTTTTTTTTTTTTATTCCAAAAGACAAAAACATGGCTTGTAAGCTTCCCATTTTAACAGTGATCATCACTCACTCATTACTCGTGTCTTTTCCTTTTGTTGTTTCAGGCTCTTTCCTGGTACATAACAGACTGTCCTGCTGAATTACCTTCTGCTGAGATCAGCTTTGGGGAATCTCACTGCACCACACTCATCTACATAATTTCCTCTTAGACTGTGTAGTTTCACACTGACAATCTCTCCTAATGGCATACGCTGAGACTGAGGCTAAGTAGCTCCCTCGTGTTGTGTCTGTCTCTGATTTTTTTGTAAATCAAGGCAGTAAATTAGGCTGTATCCTAAAAGACAGACCTGTGTACCAGTTACTTAAGAGTCCCCCTTATAAAGTCAGTAATTTGGCTTTATTATATGTAAGGTAATTTTAAGGCAACAGACTTGAAGTACAATATATAGCCAAAAGATTTGACCAGCACATCATTTGCTATATATATAATACGTAACCTCTACTTATCTGGAAAGCCTTTTCACTAGGTTTTGAAATGTGAACATGGGGATTTGCATGCCCAACCACAACAGCATTACTGAGATCAGCACTGATGTTGTGTGTGAAGGTCTGAGGTGAGCAGTCAGTGTTCCAATTCATCTCAAACATGAGGTATGAGAAATAAGGGCAGGGCTCTGCGTAAAGGCTTTTTGCTTTGTTTACAGATGCAGTTGCAGACTGAAAAAGGTCTGCAATCTCTCAGTGACAGGAAATTTAATGGAGATGTGCATGCTTGCAACTTTTTGACAACAGTTGGGGGACGGCACACATGGTGTGATTTTGCCAATATAATGTTTTTATTGTCCAGTACCTCTATATAGCAGGAGTTATGGTTATGGTTCATTTTAAATGACAAATAAGCATTTAAAAATGTTTCGTCCACTTCCCCCCATAAAGCTTAAACTTACTTGGCCTGTACACTTTTATGACACTTATGTAGACAGGCTATGAGAAGCATTTTGTATATTAATTTTGATTATCTTGCTTTGTTCAAATGTTCACTGTTAAATTCTGCATGGAAACATAATCATCACAATCATAATTTAACGATTCAAACCTCTAGAACAATTGAAACCGGTTTCACAGAGGCAACTTCATCGAACGAGAATACTCGTGCTGGGATCAAACCAAAATGAAACATAATATCATCTTGAATATTTGCATTGTGCCTAGTGATCCAGGGCCTTTTTGTGAAGGCTGACAGCATCTTGAATTTTGCTAAACAACAGTGTATTTTCCTTTCTTAGGAGGCTACAGCTTGACCATAGATGGATCTAAATACCCTAAACATATTTCATTTGAATAAAGATATAATTCTGTAATTGACTGTATATACTGTATATATTTTTTCTTCTCTTTTCAATTGTTCAGTAAAAGTACAACGTTTCAAACCAAAAGTAGATGAGATAGTCTTTTACTAAGATGATGCAACAGAAAGCGGGAAAATTCATCATATACAATGAGTCTTGACTGACATGGTGTCGACTGTTTTTTAAAATAATATTAGATCATTTTCATAAAGGTTGGGAACAATACATGCAGGGGCAAAACAATTGCTCTACAAACTGTAATACCCAATGCCAATATAAACAGAATGGGATCAATAGCAAAGGTAAACAATGTAAGAACAAAGTTTCATAGTCAACTCCAGCCACCTCCCTACTGTGTTGCCTAGATGTTATGCCTGTCTTCTCTGTTCACTCTAATATGATTTGTTTTTCTCCTGAAACATTTCTGAATTTAAAATATTAACCTTTGTAAATAACTTTTTCCCCCCTAGCACAGATTGATGATTCCAGTGACTTTCCTGTATATTTTATAAAGCATTACTTCCAAAATTTTGCACTTTCTCTCCTATGGCTAGGCACTGCTAGAGCTTTCACCCAATCTGAACCCAATAATAAGCACACAGGTCAAGTCCTGGGACATCAATCCATTTCATGTGACAACTCCTCACAGCTCTCTCTGGACTGTGCCATTCAGTGCTACCCTCTGAATAATGAATGGGTCTCAGCTGTTTTTAAACTCGTGCTCAAATGCTTCTGACAGATATTGACCTGAAATGATACTGAGAAAGAATCCCTAATGCAGTGGGATTGGCGAGAACAGAATCTTCTGTCACCAGGGAGTCATCACTTTGTGTTCAATGCTTCATGAAGGCAAAAACAAAAAAACGGCTTTACCAACAATGGCATGATAACCCGCGTACAATACACGTCGCTGTGTATGTTCTATTGATGCTATAGATAAATAAATTATTAGGTTGCTTTAGCTGATTAATTATATTAATTGATGGTGTTTATTTAATTACTCTTTAGTGCTCTTTATGAAAGTTTCTTTGTTGTAGTTATGTTTTTAAAGGCATATTTTTATTATGTATTATGTTTGTACTGTTAGTAAAATAGCTATTTACTGAGCTTGCTGAAGAATATTGGTTCTTCTGGTAACTTTGTCACACTTGCTTCTTTATTTTTATGCAAAACACAGGAGCCTACATTAGTTCCTACATTAGCATTTAGTGCTTCCATATGAAAAACAAACAAATATTCTTCTGTAATGTTATTATGCCTATGCATTGTGCCTATGACTATATATATCATTACAGTGAGATGCTTACTAAGAAGTTGAAGCATAAACTTTGGATTAAACACAGAGGACTGCTATCCAAGGGCGTTGTGATCTCACATGACGATGCATGTCTGCACACTTCTGCCCACACATTTGACACTCTGCAAAATCTTGGTTTTGAGGTGTTAAAGCATCCTCCCTATAGTCCTGACCTCCCTCATCCGCCTTTGGTCCCGCGAAAGCAGCCCTACGAGGACGAAGATTCACTTCTGATGTGACAGCAGAGCATTTATGGCTCATTTTTAAATGTTTGAGATTATGTTGAAAAAAATAATGTTTTTGTCTTTAAAATAATATACAGCCAGAGTGCGGATAATTTTTTGACATATTGATCATCAACAGTGCTTGCTTTGGATTCAGGATTTTGGTAATTGGTTTTAAATAATAACACTACATCAGATGTACCACAGTTGTATTTCATTCCCAAAATTCAAAGCCAGGGCACATTTTTCATGTGATGTGTCATAGGCAGTTCACTTTTAGACAATAATTCACTCAATTAAAGACTTGCTGAGTTGTTGAATGTTTTGCTTCAAGCCCTGATAATTTCAATTTTCTACAGTTTAAATCATAAGTGATTCCAAGCACCACTTGGTGCTAAAGAATAATACAGCGCAATAGAGAGAGAGAGAGAGAGAGAGAACGGGAGAGAGAGAGACTAATGTAATGACACACACCAATCATAACCAATCATCATGGTGGTTCTGGATGACCGGGTACAAAGATGGATGACAGGCAAGGGACAACCAGAGAATGACAAGACCCTCACCCTTCATAGGACGCTAAAACAATTTCTTATTAGTGTCCATTATGAATGTGGAAGAAGGACAAATTAAGCTGATTTGTTAGCTGAAGGAACATAATTTTGATTAAATCTGTGATGCAGGATAATAGTGTTGCATTCTAAACAACTATTTGTTTAAGGCCTACTAAAGATACCGCAGGTACTACAATACAAGAAGTTTATATGATTTATAACTTATATATATATATCTATATATATATTCAGTAGTGTGAAAGTACTGCACACCTGGTTAATGTGATATATAATATGCTCAGTTAATGTAGGTGGTTGCAGAATTGATGCGCTAATCTGTCAGCTGTCAATCATGTCACATCTTGCGGGTGTGTACTGTCACCAAGTCCCCTAAGAGAAATAGGGTTTCTTTAGCACAGAGCATGCAGCGTGCTTACACATACCCACACACTATGAATAATATCTATGAATAATGTATGGACCTAGTGAGAAAGAACAGGAGGCAAATACAGAAGCAAACTAATTACAACCTGAAAACACAGCAATGTAACGCCGCTCTAACACTCTGACACACTGTCTGTCAATCTTCCATGTCTAACACACTCCTTTGTTGCCCTGCACCCTTGGGAGAAGTAGGCTCGGTTGAGGTGATACCTGGTGTTTCTGGAATGATATAAGGTGTTGGACAGGTTCACACCCTGCTGACAGAATGAGAGCACCATACACACACTCTCTCTCTCTCTCTAGACACTTAATGCAGTACATAATCCTCTTTTAGTAACATTACTGCGGAGGGCCTGAGGTAACGCAGACAAATAATCAAATAAGCATCTGATTAACTGATGTTCTAGATCAAATTCTCAGCCGAAAATATTATACAGAATCGATCTGGGCTATGTCTGCAAAGGCCACATTAGCTCTTCCATTAATGCGATATAGATCTTGTATTGAGGCCAGATTGCAGACTATATCTGGGTTCACAACCCTTTCAACAGGACAGACTGGACCTCAGCTCACAAGATTTTCGACTGTTTCGCGTGTGGTGGGTGACGGGAAGGTCAGAGTTATAGGGGCGTTTATGGACTGGACTGACTGGACTGATGTTATAAAACGGTTAGTTATGTGGAGGATAAAACACAATGGGGCATGCTGTTAAAGGGAAATAGGAAAATAACAAACTGTGGGGTGGTGTGAGGTGGTCCGACACAAAACATATTTTATTGCAGCCAATTATTTTCCAATAACAGCACTAGACCTGTCAGAACTACTGAATTATAATTAAGGACTTGGTCATAAAAATGGTTAATGAAAATTACTCATAATCAAACATTCAGTGAATGACACTTCAGAAGGTGACCATTCAGCTTCAATGTGCCAAAGGTTGTGTTCGAGCCCAGTAAATTAGTAAAGAGAAATTAACTTTTACACCACTGCAGCTTGTTCAGCGTTCACGTGCTTTTATAAACAATCCTGCACGCAGGTGTGTAGAGAGATTTAGGATAATAGAGGGTAAATAGAACAAAATGTATTTTGTTCTATTCGCTCAAATATGTTTTATTTGAGCGAATATTTTTTCCTTTTATGAAGCATTGAGAGCTTTTTTTTTTTTTTTTTTTTTACTTCCGCATGTTTTTTTTAAGCATTGCTTAACTAAGTAACTCTTTTTTGATGCTCTAACCACTTCTGTTAATCAATATAAAGGTCAAATAATTATTATTAATATACATGTAAAGATTTTGTTCCTATAGAGTAATCTGTACCATATCAACAAATACTTAGCAGCTGCTTTTGAAAGTTTTTCAAAAACAAAAAATGCATGATAGGGATTTAGCCGCACCTCCAGGTCCTGGGTTCGATTCCGGCGTCAGGTTTGCGTGCATGAAGTTTGCATGTTCTACCCGTACTTGGTGAGTTTTCTCTGCATTCTCCGGTTTCCTCCCACAGTCCAAAGACATGCAAATTAGGCTAATTTGCATTTCCAAATTACCCATAGTGTGTGAATGCGTGTGGGAATGTTGATCAGAGGTCCTACTACTATAGGAATGAATAGAATAGTCACCACTGGCCTCCATGATCCCTGGTTAAATTACAGAGATTCCTAGATGGATGGATGGATAGATGGATGGATGAATACGTTTATTTGAGATGGAGTAACTTGTCATTGAATGGCAAACCTGCCGTTCAGACCTGGTCCTTCAGTGAGCTTAAAAATGAAACAAACCAAAAACCATACTAATAAACCACTATTGTACTCTGACTATAGAATATCTGGCCAATATTAAATGTAGTGTATAAATAAATATATATCATTCACAATTAACCTTATATACAGTATATATGTAGGGGAAGCGCTGCCAGAGCACATTGATACTACACTATGAACCTTTTTTTCTCCAAGTGAGGAGATAAATCTGGAGATCTTTATACTTTGCTTGAAATTCATGCAGGTTTTGCAAGCACTTAGAGATCCAATCATCAGTAAATCATATTTTATGTGAGATAAATTTTAAACCAAATAAAACTGTCTATGTTGTCATAATAAAGGTGTTGATTGATTAACAACATTCGACGCCTACACTGAATATCATGCAGGAAACCGTCCCACGTTAAAAGCTGCTGGTAAGCCTCTTAGCCACACAGAGAATATAACTGTGTAGCTAGTTAACCTTAACTAATAAAATGAAGAGGCAGCAACACATTCCTTCATTTTTTTTATAACAGCTAAAAAGCTAATAGCAAAGACAAAAACTTCAGATAATAAGAGGCTTGCGATAATCATCTCTAATTATAGTCTCTGAATATACAAACAATAAAGAAAAAAAAAACTCTTGCATTGGAAAGACACCCAAAAACGTGTACTACTAAACTAACAAACTATTTAAAATGCACCTCACAGAACCAAAGGACAAAACAATTACACACTAATTTTTTATCAAATAACCAACAATAATGAAAACAATGACAATATGAGCTAACTGTTGCTGGTTTCTTAAAAACTAAATCCATTCTTCTTTCCATTTGAATAAAGAGGGCAATGACACAATCATACAGGCAATGATTTTTTATAAATAATTTAGTAAATTCAATAAAGCTTAACTATAATTTAATTTGAATAAATCCAACAGGATGTCCTTTAATTTCAAAAATTGTTGATCTTTCGAGACTCTCATCCACAACAGTCTCTAAAGTTGAATAAAACCAGAAGAGCTTCACAGATTTCCCTCGTTCAGCCATCCATGTCAAGCAGACAAAGAAAAGTCTCACATTAAACACAGCTCACTGACTACAAAAACTCCTGAGTTGTGATTGTAATATTGTGTCTTGAGCGTCCACTCATTTCTTTATATTAAGTGAAATTATTTTATGTAGACTAAATTGACAGGCTGCAAAATGCAAGACACAATTACAAAAAGTGGTTGTTTATTTAACAACCTCAGCAGCAACCTCGTTCCCCCTCTCGTCTCTTCCAACCACTCAGCATTCACCATCAACAGGATACTAATCACTGGCCTGATATCTGTCATCAACCTGTTTCTTCCTGGTTCATGCCTTAAGTTTAATGTCTTTTTATGCTTGAATGGTTCATATGTGTGGCTAAAAAAAAACAAAAGACGTTCCTCTGAAACTGGACAGAGCCAGAAAAGTCCTTTAGATAGCCTAAAGAGAAATAATGTCAATATAAAGAAATGTATAATAATACAATACTTTATTGTCAAGTCAAGTCATTTCACTGTGCTCTAAGGTACTGTATATGTGACAAATAACTGAATCTTCTTCTTTTTTTTATTTTTATTCCTTAACCCACTGTTACTTGTCCCACAATGCACTGGTGTTTAGGAAATCTCTGACCAGATGAACGAACCTGATAAAACATTTCACTAAAAACTACATACTTATAAAGAATTTACTGGCCCAACACTAAGTAACAGAATAAGAAACTACTTGTATACAATTGTATCCATTAATCTTAAATCTAGAATTAGTAGACAATTGGATTTTGATGCATCTTGCGAGCCTATCCACTGACATATTTTATGCCATATGTTGACTGACACAAACACAGATGTTGCACAGAAAAACAAGAGAGAACATGTCACCATCTTGCCCCTGATGTATAATTTTCCTTAACAATGGAAGCTTGCAGAGAATTTGCTTGGTAACAGAATCAGTATGATCTGACCAGAATCAGATGTCAGTATCAGTATCAGCTGATTTACACAGAGCCGGTATTGAAAAGCAGAAATGTGGGATCGGTGAAGCTGTAGAACCAATATGTACATACAATAAGTGACTCCAGTACAGATTCATGAAAAAACAACAGTAGCAGTGTGTTCACGAATGACTTCCTTGTACAGGTTTGTTTGCCGGAGCATGAAGGTTGTACCTGATGTATTGCAAATGTCACCAGCAAGCCAGTCATGACAACCGAAAAAGAAAAAAAAAAAAAAGAAAAAAACTCCTTGATCATGGCTTTGTGCTGCCAACCCAGACAACACAGCATAAAAGAAACAATATTTACCAATTCTTGAAGAGCATGCTGCAAAGCTGCTTTGCTCTAGAGGCTCAGCTGAGCCATTAAGCATAATGCGTCTGCCTGTGCCTGCTGTGAAACATGTTCATTACCTTTTGCTTTTTTCCTTATTCATTTTTAACCCGGTGCATGTTGTGCAGTGATGCCTGTTTCGGCAAAAGCACCATTATAGCCGCTGTCCTCTGAAGGGCAAAGAATGTGAGTAAATGACAGTTGGTTTGATAACAAAGCTGTTGCTCTGTGAAAACAGGCAGGCACCTAGGATAACATCGAAGTTATGCTAATAATGCACAAGATGCATTTGTCATAGTGCAAAAAGGGAGCAATGTGTTCAGTCATGCCAGATAAGACCGCATCAGGGGTTAAACACTGAATTATGAGTTGTGTGTGCACTATTGGAAAAAAGGGGATGCTTACAGGGGCTTATTTTCATTAATTCATTCACAGTATACCCACTGCTTTAAACTGGACTACTTTATGGTTTTTCCCCAAATTAAGTACTTGAAAAACCATTTTTATAATTATTTTTAAGGGACTATTTAGGAAACACAGTTAAGACGTTTACATTAACCAATCATTTTTATTAGGAACACCTATACATTTACTCATTTATGCAATTCTCTAATCAGCCAGTGCAATGCATTAAATCATGCAGATACAGGCAGGCAGCTTTGGTAAATGTTCAGCCATTGGAATGAAGAAATAATGTCATTTCATAAAGTTTGACCATGATCGTTAGCACCAGACAGGCTGGTTTGAGTATTTCTATCACTGCTGATCACCTGCTGAGATTTTCAGGCATACCAGAATAGTGCAATAAAGTAAAATCTATTTAATCAATCATGGATTGTATTGTTGTAGACTGTGTGCATCCCTTCATGAACACAATTTACCAATAATAATCCTGCATAATGATAATGCACCATGTCTCATTAAAATGTCATCTAAAACAGGGTTCATGAACCGTTCGAGTGCATAAGTTCACTGTTATTCAATTGATTCCCCATCACAGATTTTGAATCCAGTAGAACACTTCTGGGATGTGTTAGTAGAGGAAATTCACAGCATGACAGTGCACATGAAAAAATCATCAGGTAGTGGGTGATGCATCATATCAGCATCTACCGGAATCTCAAAGGAACATCATCTTGTGAAATCCATTCACAAAGTCCTGAGGTTGTTTTAAAAACAAAGGAAGGCCTTACACAATAATAGTATAGTGGTTCTAGTAAAGTGCTTACTGAGCGTATATGTGCTACATCAATATACAAAGAAGAGGTTTTATGGGCAAGTGTAACATGTAGAAAACCAACGATGTGCTGTGCTTCAAGAAGCTAGTATAAATAAAGCTATTGTCCTGGGAGACAGCCAGGCTTAAGGCAAAAACTGGGTGGCTGGAGGGGAAAGTATTCCGTTGCATACCTGGAAGCTTTATTACAAGATGCTGGGACCTTAGGGTTTAAAAGTTTTTCCAAATAGATCTCAATTGTAAACAGTTTAATTTAAAACAATAAAGTTTGAACAATATTTAGACCTTATGCCACTTTATGTGGTAATCCTTTTGCTCTTATTAAAAGGAAGGAAGACACAGCAGAGCGGTTAGATTTAAGCAAAACCGTGAATTTGCTAGAACGGTGTATTTAAAGAGTTGGATAAATTTCCCTAATGTATGAACTGCTTGATACTGCTTAATACAAACAAATAAAATTGTCATAGTTTATTGTCCTGCAAGGCTTAATTCCCCCAGCACTTTTCTAAACTAAGATGTGCACATACTGTCTTCTGTTTATTATTTCTTCAATTAAATACTGGAGATTCCTTTGTGTTGTCTCACTGAATGCTCTTTTCCCCTTTTCTTTAAATTCTTATTTGGTTCATTTGACACTGCTTCTTAGCGGAAATGCTTAAGTTACGTCCAAATAAGAAGTTACCCACTTATGTTGCAGATACGTTGAAAAAGTACAAATCTGTAAATCCTTCACAGTTAACAACATGTTTGTGCTTTCAGTCTCTTCTTCAAATTTGGTTTCATGGTGACGCCATTAGCACTGCTGCATCAGGTGTGATTAGGTGGATTTAAACAATGAATTACGGTATTGAGCATGGCTAGAGTGGACCATTTGGACCTCCAAATCGAGTAGAGTATTTTTATTTTTATAGGTTCAGTTTAATATGTTTCTACTCTCTCCATTAGAAATAATCATTCAAATTTTTCCAAAATGTAAA
>JAOVVB010000004.1:18251717-18275938 GCA_028570985.1 Heterobranchus longifilis | reverse complement strand
ATACCAGTAAGAGACGAGCACTAAGACCCAGCAGGAGAGACGATTACCCACAATTCCGCAGCGCAAGAGAGAGAAAAGCCGTTGGCAGTTGTGATCACGTGACGCTCGGCATCAAAACAAGAAGTGCATGCGTGATACATGACACTTGGTACTCGTAAACCAAGACTTGCTTGTTTTCCAAGTCAAAATTCATAAAAAATCTTTGCTAGTCTTGCGGAGCACTCGTAAACCGCATTACTCGCAATCCGAGGTTCCACTGTATATACAAACATGCATTCATACTGTAAAAATCATACATTATGCATTCATACATAATTTATTTAATCAATTCACCTATTACAGCAGCACTGAAGGTAAACTGAAAGTAAACAGGGCACTCCACGCTAAAGGAGAATTGAACAAAAAAAGAAAAAAGAAACCTGTTTCTATATTGTTAAATTTAAAAAAGAAAAAAAGGGAAGGATTATTGATTAATGCATTCACCACACCTAATTCCCTTACATGCTTACGGCCAGTGTTCTGAACTGGGAGAGGTATAATCACACAAGAACGCTGTGTCTGAAGAGTTTATTTTCAGCAAAGAGAGCATGTTTAAGCTTTTGGCCAGGTGCCCTGTGCCATGTACTGTACATCCTATGTATCAAAAGAACAAGTTGTTAACACAGAAGTCATAAAAAAACCAGGAGACAGACAGAAGAAACAGGAATTTTTCAATTAGACAAAAGGGTTACAGCAGACACAAGCTAGTTGTACTGTATATTCATGTAGACGCTGGCTTTAGGAAGTATTTCCATATAAGGAATCAGGAAACACAGTGAGAAGGTTGTTTTATGGGCAGAGAGGAATGGGGAAGTTAAATAAATTAAATATTTTTAATAAATTGAATAAATTTTTAAAAAGAGGATACAACACATACGCAAAGGACAAAATGTATATCCAATAAAAATAATATGCAATAACAGGCAAATTAATTTTAATTTGAATTAAACTGATAATGTGAACTAAACAAATACAAATACAGAACGGAATAGGACGTACACTATTCTATTGAAAGGGCTCTTAAATAAATGAATGAATGAATAAATAAATGTAAAAAAATAATAAATAAATAAAATGTTTGAAAAGCAGATGCCTTCAAAACATAAATTTTCATGGAAGCAACACGAATACATGCCTCATCCGTAAGGTGATTCAAATCATATTCAAATTCATATTTGTGAGGCAGAATGCGAAAGCAGTGACCATTTTCCATGGTTGAGGTTTAAATCCCATCTCTGGTCTGTGTGCTTGGAGTTTGCATGTTCTACCAGTACTTGGTGGATTTCCACCCAAACATTTTTTTTTAATGCCTGATGTGTGAGATTGTTTGCTCTTGTGGCCTGCAATCCAGTATGTACTTCGCCTTGTGCTAAAAATTCCCTTAACAAGATCATTAATATAGACGATGGATGTACATTGAGCTCTGACTGATAATGTGTCTAGCCTCCAAGTCTTCTGGCTTTCAGAATCTTCCCCTGGTGTGTCTGTTCACCAAACCTGTTTGCTAGTTCATTAGCATTTGAATTAGTTTTTGATTGACAAGCTCTTTAAAAAGATGCAGTTGTATTTTTATTGTACTTCGCATGAAATATTTACTATGCTGTCAGGGTGATCAGCCCACTGTTTTTCTTGTTCAAGAAACAGATTTCCAAGTAGCTACCCCACCTATAAGTACAGTGTCAGTCAATTGTAATAAGAATAGGTGGATCTCATGTGGGTCTCATTCTTAACATAACACTTCACTGCATATGTAAACATTCCTGGTGTATGATTGACAGGTATATAAAATAAAAACAAAAAAGTTAACTTTTTATGATGCAGGCTTCATTTACTACTGAAGAGATGGCTTTCCACACAAATGTAGTTTCTGGGCCAGTGATGGTTGTGTATTACACACATGCTTTAATAAGAACAAAGAAGATTTGTTTAATGAGACGAGGAGAAAAAAAAGACTTTTCACTTTTGACTATTATATATACTTGTTGAACATCCCATTGCAGATATAGTCCTTGTTGGGAAGGCTATCTATTAGATTTTGGAGTATGGCTGCTGCATTAGTGAGCTTGAGAAATTGGTGGCTTAGTGGTAGGTTTCTCGCCTACCATGCGGAAAGCCCAGGTTCAATTCCCCACCCAATGCTCAAACCTCAGGCACTGGATGCAGTGCCGGTCCCAGGGGTAACATTGACATGCTATGTAAATTCTGCACAAGAATCTGGTTTCTCCTATTCTTATTACTGCATTCTACTTTGGTGGTTGTCGCATTCTACAATTGTTTATCGTATGTTTTGATTGTGGATTCTTGTATTTATTTATATTTAACTTTTTTCATTGCTTCATTTCTTTGTGTGCATATTTTTCTACTATTTTTTCTCAAACAAATAAAGTTAATAAAGGGGTTAATATAAATATAGTTTTATCTTATAATTGAGCAATAAGACTTTTACAATGTGAAGGTTTCCTATTACTTGTGATTACATATTACATGATGTCTAACATTTATCACAATCGTAATCATCACTTTGAACCTTATTTAAACAGGCAGCAAGTAAATATAGTGATGTGAATGGATCTTTCGGTTTTTGTCCTGAATGTGAATGTGAATGTAGGTTTACACACAGAATAAAGAATAAACAAATGCACAATGTCATCCACAATGACTAAGTAAGAAAACAGTCTCAGGCCTATGCTGCAAAGAATCAAGGTGTGTCAGACACACCTTAAAACCAGTAGGCTGCCTTGTTAAGATTTAGTCAACATTTCTGGGAAATAGCATTTCCAATGCTGTGAGTCTTTTAGGGCATTTCATATTTTATATCTACATAGTATACAGGTATTTCCTTACATTAGCACTTACATTATTATCATTCATTCTTTCATTATGTTCTCAATTTTAGCTCTTTTTACTGTAACGATTTTACTATTAAACGAGTTTACTATTAATTTGTCAGTATAATAAAGTTTACTCATATTATTATAAGCTAATTTCCTTTATAATACTGTAAATAAACATCATGTGACCACATTTATTGTACTTGACAATTCATAATCAATCTACATGACAAAAGTGCAAGTTTGATAAAAAAGAAACTTGACTCAAAACTAAATATAAATCTAATCTAATCTCTACTTAATCTAATCAGAATGCATAATTATGTCAGAAATCTATATCAATTTTGGAAAGATTATTTTAGAAGCAGCTTCTCCTTTTTTGTAAAATCTATAAATAGCATAATCTCAGTAACAACCAAAGGTATTGCTTTGCTTTTGGGTGGAGCAGAAAAGCAAATTTTCATAAGGAGCCTAACTAAACAATAAAACACAATGAGCAACATAAACTAACACTAAACATGCTATCATTAAATAAAGAATACATACATTTTATGAACTAAAAGCCTTCATTAAATCAGTTATGTTTCAAATGACGCAAGTGATTTAAACCACAGTGAAATGAACTTTTTTTCTGTCAAGTATTAATATTGAATAATTAGAATAAAATTTTTAGATTTTTTAATAAAATAAAATTTATTCATTACAGTTGACATATTGTGGATGTAACATATCCAAACATTTAAATTTGCAAACAAAAACTACCTGTATTTACCTGCTTTAATTATATCCATAAAACATAAAATCACAGCTGCCCAACTCACTGCAGAATTAAATGTTCACCTCAACTGTCCTGTTTCCACCAAAACTGTTCGTCGGGAGCTCCACAGGGTCAATGTACACGGCCGGGCTGCTGTAGCCAAACCTTTGGTCACTTGTGCCAATGCCAGACATCAGTTTCAATGGTGCCAGCAGCGAAAATCTTGAGCTGTGGACAATGTGAAACATGTATTGTTCTCTGATGAGTTTACCTTCACTGTCTTTCCCACATCCCACAACTTTTTAGTGTGGAGAAGTCCCAAAGAAGCATACTACCCAGACTGTTGCATGCCCAGAGTGAAGCACGGTGGTGGATCAGTGAGGGTTTGGGCTGCAATACCATGGCATTCCCTAGGCCCAATACTGAACCATTCTGGAGGACCATGTGCACCCAATGGTTCAAATATTGTATCCTGAGGGCGGTGCCATGTATCAGGATACTAATGCACCAATACACACAGCAAGACTGGTGACAGAGTGATTTGATGAACATGAAAGTGAAATTGAACATCTCCCATGGCCTGCACAGTCACCAGATCTAAATATTATTGAGACTGTTTTGGAGGAGCGAGTCAGGAAACGTTTTCCTCCACCAGCATCACGTAGTGACTTGGCCACTATTCTGCAAGAAGAATGGTTCAAAATCACTCTGGCCACTGTGCAGGACTTGTATCTGTCATCTCCAAGACGAAATAATGCTGTATTGGCCGCAAAAGGAGGCCCTACACCATACTAATGAAATATTGTGGTCTAAAACCAGGCGTTTCAGTTTCATTGTCCAACCCCTGTATCTTCTCTATGCTAAAGACCCCAAACAATTAAGTTTAAGATAGTTCTTATTGTCTGTATGTTTGGGGTAACTGTCCTGCTGTGAAATAAATTTGGGGACAATGACCCAAACATACAGCCAATAAGAACTTTCTTCAGCATAGAAAAGAACCTGCCAAGTTCCTTCAAAATCTGTGTGCAAGTGCTTGTTATGAGACTGTGATTTTTTTTTTCTCCATGTGTATACATTTTTGGGCCCTTCTGTATATATAGCATGCCATTTTTTTTAAAGAATAAAATGGCATTTGCAATTCTTTATCATTTTATTTGTTGCCTTTCAATTTATTGCATTGATCCATCATCTGCTTATACCACCTCTAGTTTAGGCTGAACAATAGGGAGGTTCATCCAGTTCTGGCATCTGACGCACTTCAGATTCATGTTTGCATACAGGTACAGAGACAAGCATTTTAGTACACATCCACGTGCTTCAGCAATATCTCTACTTACTGTACTTACTGTGACTTTCATGGAAATGGAAATTAACCTTATTAAAGGTTTTCAAGCTAATGGTAAGATTTTAAAGAAAAGTAACCCTTACAAAAAAACAATCACCAGCAAGCCAGTGGCGATGCTGGTTGGTGAGGTGTAAAAAAAATTCAGAGGTAGTATACATTGTTTTTAACATGTAGGTAATCTATTATTTTTGAGGGGAATAAGAGAGTCTATGAATGTTTTATAACAATAAATATGCTAAATATGTATTTTTTAAATTCTTGCTAAATTCTTATAGTTAAGATATGTATTTATTTCTTGCCTCTTTTAATTTTTTCTATTTCTTATTATTTCTTGTTAAATTTTATTTTATTTTATTTTTAGGTCAAGGGCGGTCATGTAAGCATTTCAGTGCATATCGTACTGTGTATGACTGTGTATGTGACAAATAAAATTTGAATTTTGAATTTAAATAAAATCAATAATTCTCCGCAAACAGTGGCAGGGAATGTCACCTTCAGTTGGAGATGTAATTAAACCATGACCCTTGCCAAGCATTAGTTGCAGAGAGAGAGAGAGAGAGAGAGAGAGAGAGAGAGAGCAGAAAAGTGAGATATGAAGAAACTCAAAGTTGACACAGGGAAGGAACCATTCTTTTCATAAACATATTTCAGGATGATGTTTTTAACACTAGATGAAATCTGCACAAGCAACAGTACTGTCTGTAGGGTTCTTTGCACATTTTGGAAGTGTACATGTGTTGCTAATCACATGTCACCAATCAGAATCATGGTAATAGATGAACTGGCTATACAAGATGATGCAAGTGTGTGTGTGTTTGTGTGACCCCTCATAAAATTAAAAGAGAGGGCACTAACTTATACACATGACTGTATGTTACCCAAGAGGATACAGTACATAATCAGCATGAAAAAAAAAAAAGTTTAAACTTTGCAACTAGCAGAAGAAGGAATTTACTTACTTGAACCACTGTTTGTTTTATTGAGAAAGAACATTGTTTTTGTACTTTTTTGTTTTTTACTTAATATATGACTCATATGTTTGAGACAGTAAACTTAGGCATTATGCATACGACAGGCAGAATTAAGGGTTGCTAAACTATTGGAGCAGCATGAAGAGTGGCAGTGAGTTGACCAGGAGCTCCCTTTGCAGGTAATGGTAGCATGCAGGTGTAAGGATCTGCACTCAGGACTAGCCACAGGTCACTACTCCACATAGATAAAACAGAAATTCTGTTTGGCCTGGTGCAAGGAGCTGATGTTTTGGCGCCAAGTATAGCGGGTAGCCGGTATAGCGACATCCTCACCTTCATATCATACCGTAAAGTAATGATACATCACAGAAACATTGGAGCAGCAGCGATGTGACCGCACACTCCAATTGCAGGTAATGCTAGCACATGGCCGTCAGGATCTGCATGCAGGCGGAGCCGCGGGTTTCCTCATATATATATATATATATATAAATTATTTGTTAATCTTTTTACTGAAATGCTTCAGTAGAGCTCAGTGCAAGACCATAACAGTTCTCTTTCCATTGGAGGTGATATAACAGATTTATGTTTT
This sequence comes from Heterobranchus longifilis, assembly GCA_028570985.1. Taxonomy (NCBI): domain Eukaryota; kingdom Metazoa; phylum Chordata; class Actinopteri; order Siluriformes; family Clariidae; genus Heterobranchus; species Heterobranchus longifilis. Next base: position 18,269,403 of record JAOVVB010000004.1, on the reverse strand, counting down.
GGGGTGATAATTACATACAGTATGTAAATTATGAGCTGACAAAACTGAGCATGGAGAAATTGCTTAACATATTGACGTGTGGACAAAAGCCTGTAGGTATGATGGCAATAAAACAGTTTTGAACACTGCGTGTTTTACAGTGATGATCAATCAAAAGTATGCAGCTGGTGCAGTTTTTTTTATTTTTATTTATTATTATTTCTTATGAAGAAAAAAGTCCAGACTGTTCAGAGTGTGCTTTCCACTTTAATAAACTTTAATTAATAAATTGTAGAGCACCTGTTTCACAAAAAAGGACATCTTAGCAAGTAAATAGGTTTAAAATATCTATCTATTTAATATTTGCTTTTTTTTAAGATTCTCATAAAACTTAAGTTTGTTTAGTGACTCTTTACTAATTTCAAGCTATTTGGCAGATCTTTATTTGGCAGATATTTTTATTTATTAATATTATTATTTTATGCCTTTATTTCTAGTATGAAGCAAAAATCATCTGCCAAAAGAAGAAAAAAAAACATTTAAAGTGTGACATTAGTTCAATGTCTAGAAATAAGTTTATTAATCATATAGGCTATTTGGCTTTGTGTAATTTTATAATGGGGCACAGATGAGACATGAGATTAATGCCTGATAAATATGAGAAAATAAGGGTGCAATGTTCACAAAAGTCATGATTCAGTACTTTCAAGTCAGCAATTTTCTCCTAAAATCTAAAATATATGAAATTTCACTTTTTTCATGATATTCTATTTTTTTTTTTAAAAAGCACTGCTCACAAAAAAGGCACATACCTTACTTTCTTTAGATAACATACATACATATGTCTAGGTATCTCGATATGAGAACAGTAGTAACACTATCTATAGCAAACAATGGTTCTTTTAAATAAAGAGCTATTTAAAGAATATTTAAAAACATTATTTATTTATTTTATATTTAAAAAACACTATGTAGACAATTGCTATAGTTGGGGCAATTACATTTAGTTTTTAAGTCAGTCAACCTTTTTTTTCTTGAAACAAGTAAATGGGGCCATTGCCATTGCATTAAAAAAAATATATTGAAAATGGAGCTACTGTGAGAAGGGCCAAATTGTAATGGCTAGACAACTGGGTCAGAGCAAGTCTAAAACTGTAGCTCTTGTGGAATGTTCCCAGGCTGCAGTGGTCAGGACCTAACAAAAGTGATCCAAGGAAGGAAAACCGGTGAACTGGCAACAGGGTCATGGGTGGCCAAGGCTCACTGATGCACATGGGAAGTTAGGCTAGGCTCATGTATTCTGGTCCAATAGAATCATTAGTGTAGCTCAAATTGATATAAAGGTCAATGCTGGTTCCAATTGAAAGGTGTCAGAACAGACGGGTCATTACTGCTTTGGTGGCAAAGGGGACCTACTCAATATTATGCAGGTGGTCATAATGTTACAGTATGTATGATTGATCAGTGTAAATCTTTGTATGTGTATTTCTTTATAAGTGTACATCTTTACAACCATGCTACAAAAATGATTTTTAATTGCTAATATTTATTTTTTGTTTTAGCATTATGTTTGGAAGAATCTAATTAAATAAAATGTTTTGCTTAAAAGTGAATATATGAAAAAACACAAAACTTGCCACTGCATTCACACGAAATAAACAAAGCAGGTTAGAAGAAGTGCTCCCCATGCATTTTCCTGTTAATTCGTTATGAGCCAGTGTGTGCATTTGTTGGGAGGCAAACACTATGTGGCTCAATGCACTGATTTGTGTTGTGTGGTGATCGTTCTGAAAGCATGTCTCCTGCTATTCCAATTAACTTCCTTCATCACTAAAAGACCAGATGCAACCTATTTGTGAGATGCAAATGAGCCGAGATGAATGTTGCAGCCTGTTGAAAGAAACAAAGGTGGCTGACAGCGAATATAAAACTTCATTGTTGTAGAGTTACAATATAGGAATTTTAGAAGTGCGGGCCAGAAACTAATTGCAAGTAGAGTTCAATAAGGAGCAATGGATGACATGGTGTAAAGTTAAATCAAACAGCCATGCTGCTTGAAGTGAAAGTAAATACATCAGAATTACACGTGGCAGTAAAACAAATAATGCTGTGTAGAGATGTAACTCGTGCTAGTGAGTGCTGAATTGGATGCCCTAATGCTGAACCTAATATATCATGCTGGTCCTGATGAAATACCCCAAAGCAAACAGGTGCTAATATTTTGCTCTCAGCCACAGGTAAGCAGAAAGGAGATGAATGAGAGAGCCAGCTAGAAGCCATTTATTGGTATGAGTCAGCAAACAGGGCAATGCATAACTTTAAACTAATGTATCTGAAGAGCTGTAGGATGACCAAAAAACATTGGAAGTACTATGGCCTGGACATTCTCTCATTTACCTGGACCCACGCTTCCTTTATTTCATTTGCTCCCGTGTAATTGCTTTGGCTCTCTAGAGTAACACTGTTGATTGCCACCTCAATAGCTTCGTAACAACTGATTAGATAGAATGGCAGATTGGACTGATTTATGTAACATGCCAGACTGACTAAGATGAGACAAGCTGAATCCTGATGCTGATCACATCAAAATGTCAAACATCAATACATTCAAGAAGTGTAACACAATGCCATTATCTGTATCTGTTTCAAATATGTGTATCTGCATTCACATTCAGACCCAAGGTGGGCATGGTCTTAGAGCTGGGAATCAATTTGGGCTTTGATAATTTTATGGCACTGAACGAATTGGTTCAATAATATTGAGTATGAATAAATGCCTCAAGTTTTAGTAACAAAAAATATGTTGATACCTAAGGAGTGAATCTCATCAGCATCACTGAGCCAGTGCAGCTTATTACAAAACTTATAGATGAGCTCATGTGTGTGTTGTATTTTCAATGTTTTGATTGTTGAAATGATAAAAATGCATGACTTTGCAAGTATTAAGTGCTAGACATGTTCATAGTTTTCAGTAGTCTAACATTTCTGTGTTAAAAATCTTTTTTTTTTTTTTTTTGGTCTTAAGTAATATTACAATTTTCTGAGATACAGAATTTTGGGGATTCATTAGCTGTAAGCCATAATCATCAAAATGAAAAGAAACTTTTGAATTCTATTCTAATTTATTTAATTATATATTATGGACAGGGCAAATGGGTAGGAAAAAAAAAATAAGAAAGAAATGTAAGTGAACAAGTTTATTCTGACTGTGAGATCAGTTCAAATTTTTCAGTTGTTAACTATGATCCTGAACAAGCAATTACTAAAAAAGAACAAACCCGCTCAGTAAACTCAGAGAGACCAATGTATTTTTAGGCAACAGATTATTATAATCATTTTATTGATCAATTCTCATCTTCTGAAATATGCCACTATCTAAAATGTGAAGTGCATTATGAACATCTAAAAAAGTAAAACAGACTGCAATTCATTACAAAAAATATATATTATCATATTATATACTATGTTCAGAACTGACTTGTGTGTGCATGTGTGTACTGTATGTGTGCGTATACTGTATGTGTGTGAATAAAAAAAAAAGTTTACTGCCATTCACCTGAAACCTCTATTTTAGTTCATTTGGAAAGGGACATGGTCACAGGGTCGAAATTTTAGCTTGCTAATTAAATTAATTAACAGAGGCTAATACAATTTCACATTTTCAATTAAACTATAGCACACAAGACAACCTTAATTTAAAGCATGATTCCAAAACGTATTTGGTAAACCAGATTACATCATTTATCCAGCTGGAACTCTCTTGTGGTCAGTATGTTTGACACCCCTGCTGGAACTGCATTATACAGTGACCCATGATTATACCCATGACCTTTATAAGTGATTGCCCTTTCACATTGAAGTAATTCACATTTATTAAATGTGATACTTCTATGCTGGATACCTCTAAATTTAAACACATACAACGTGAACCTTTATGTTGAAACAAACAAACAAAAAGTATAGCCCTCCCGCATATACAGTAGCAGTCAGAAGTTTGGAGACACATTCTGCTTCAGTGGTCTTTCCTTATTATTTCTTTTTATACTCTAAAACAACACTGAAGGCATCCAAAATATCTCCTCTAAGCAGTTAATATTGAGATGTGTTTGCTATTCATGCTCTGTAAAGCCTTTATAACGGCTCTAATCTGAGGTGCTGTTAATTGGTTGGAAAGGGATTTTTGAGGCTGGTAACTCTAAATGAACTTCTCCTCTGCAGCAGAGGTAAGTTTTGGTCTTGCTTTCCTGGGGTGGTCTTGATGGGATGAGAGCCAGTTTCACCATGGTGGTTTATGGGTTTTGCAAATGCAAGCGCTATTGCAGAACAGCTGACCTTCATGTCTTAAAATAACAACTGACTGTTGTTGTTGTTACTTAATTACATAATTGTATACTATATGTATTATTCAATAGTTTAAAAAAATGCAGTATTGCCTTAGAATGTATAAAATAAATCGCAGAACAAAAAACATTGAAATAGAGGGTGACTGGTACTGTACCTGTATTTGTATGTTTTTTTTTTTTAAAGAACACAACATCTGTTTATTCCTAATTAAATATTCATATTTGTATTACATCCCTATAAAGTGTCACACTTTTTACATCTTAAAAATATAATTTTATCACTCATCTTAAAGCACGCTATAAATTATTTGATAACTATCCAATAACTATTGTGAATGTGATATTAAAAAGTGAATAGTGAATGGGCATCTGGATCTGCCAACAGGTCCTGTGGTTTTGAGGTGTTAATTCATTAAGAAAAAAAAGCTATGCTTACCATAATATATTTAGGACTGTGCAGGTAGCAAGTCCCCCCAGTACAGCTCTTCTGAACCATAAGACCTGTAAAAAAAATTATATGGATTTTATCTCATGAGCTCACTAGAAAGTGTGGCAGATTTAATACCATTCCACAAATTACCTGTGTTTTGTTGTGGTAAATCTCAGAAAACAGGAATGGCATGATGTTGACAATTCCCCCTGTGCAGATAAAGAAAGTATAAAAATAAATAAATACTGATTTCTGTCCATCATCTATAAATAGCATCCAGTACTCCTAGTGTACTTTTTTTTTTTTTTTTTTTTTTTTAAATATTCCCCTAAAGTGTACTTCAGACATTATTAAACTATTAAACTAGAAAGGAGAAGCTATTTTTAATGCCTGATATTTTAAATATTATAAAAGTATCTTCGTGGTGGAACTTTACATAAACACAAGAATATCACGAGTAAATATGAAACCGTGCCAAGGGATTATAGTGGGTACATTACAGCAGCTTACAAGGACTCTCACAACCGAGAAAGGTAAGAGCCCTTGTAATTGCAGCTGTTCCCAAGAGCCTGCCATGGGATTTTTAGAAATGCACACAAAGCTGTTAGCCTCAAGAGGCTATTATACTTCTTTAAGCTGTTTTCTATTTACCTTTAAAAATAGTTCATAGCCAACTAGTTTTAGTAACTTTTTGGTCAAGTACAGTACAGTATAAATATATTAAAACAAAAGCCCAAAAACAGATGCTGTTACTTTTTTGAGTAGACATTAGCAACTGCCCTGTACTTGATACAGCTCTCTAGCTTTTAAAGCTTGTGCTTGCTTGTTGTAAGTCTCTGTTTCCAACATTAACTAATGGCTGCTTCCTAATGACCATTCACAAATCACTATCGTTCACAACAACCAAATCACTGATTGAATCACCACTGTTTTTAATTACTGCTTTCCCCAAAGACAAATCATTGATTATCTTTGCTTCTGAATAACCAATCACTGATCACCATTCTATCTAATGACTAACCACAATTTTCTCCATAGATAATCACTGATCATCATTTTCCTTTAAAACACAACCATTGACCACCTAATGACCACCAACACATTACTTTGGCCTTTGATTCAACTCTTTCTGTGAGATTTTTAAAAATAGGTAATTAAAGTATGATATTCCAAGCTTAACCCAATTATGAGGGGTCTTCAATTCCCTGTGGCAAGTGCTGCAAATCTGCCTCAGGACCTCGCGACTCTGTAATGTGCAAGTGGTGTTCGTGAATGATTGTGTGTCGATTTCCAGGAAGTAGGCATTCCACTCACTGAATGTTCACAGGAATGACTTCAGTGGGAATGACATTCATGGATCTACAGCCTTCTTTAACATGTTTGTACCATTCAAATATGTTTTCCAAGGCTAAGAGTCTCATGATTATACTATGTTTGAAGTCTTTTGTAACTGACAATCAGTTTAATGTCACAAAATTATATAAATGTAATAAAATAATCACAATTTTCTGGTTTGACTTGAACAACACTCATAGTTTTATGACCTAAGACCCCTTGCATATTCAATAAGTCATAATTATACAATAATATATAAATGTATTCAGGAAACATTCTTCACATACAGTAGCATGATTTGATATTGATAAACTAAATATCAAAATCCTGTATTCAGGGGTGCCTGGAGCCTATTCCAGGAGACTTGGGGCACGAGGCTGAGTACAGCCTGGACAGGGTACAAATCCATTGCAGGGCATAATAAACACTTATTTAATAATAATAATAATAATAATAATAATAATAATAATAATAATAATAATTGGCAAATTCTGATTATGTTTTAGGCATGCATTAACAACTTTCTTCTGAAAATAGTTCAGAAGATTTTACGGAAGCCTGATCCCTGTTTATGAAAGAGGAATCATGTTAAAGGGTTAACAAAGTTACATACTCAGCCCCTTATAAATAAGTCGCACAAACTAGCAGCTATCCCTCTGAAGGTCTCACAATGGCACAAGCTGTAAATTAGAACAGGGTAGCCAGTGAGACTCTGGAGAGCAGAATTATGTTTGCTCTGTTGACAGAAGTCTCCTGTGGCAAGTGCTGCAAATCTGCCTCAGGACCTCGCCACTCTGAGTGAAGGAAGCAACTAATGGGATTAGAATTTGAGTGAAAAAAGAAAAAAGAAAGAAGACCCACACTGTTACAGTAATAATGTTGCACAAGCACCACTGCATGCCAACAGCTCTCATCCCAATTAACACATACAGGAATCTCTTGGTTCCTCCACTATTTGCAGACTAAAAAAACAAAAAAAATGGAAAAACAAGATATTTTTCTCTGGTCTTTCTTACCGAGAGCAACGGTTCCCATCAGGAAAGGTTTTCCGATCTGAGTGAAGTCATTCTTGGTCTCCTGGTGAACCTCTGAACCCACAACAAATGTCACCACCACCTTGGGGCAAGAAAATTATGACAGGCTGACCCCCATGAGGTGCAAAGCAAAAGTGTCCAATGCAATTCAGACCACTGATGGAGTCTCATTTCGTATGACATTTGCAGGGATATACAAAAGCAGGAGAAAAGATGTGATGATGGATCCTTCAGTGGCCTTGTCAGGGGTTATAGGAAATGCCTTGGAGGAACATGACCATAAAAAGTGTTTTAACACAAAATGAAATGGTTTTATGGAATAACCACGGATATGATTAGGGCAGTAGTGGCACAGAGCTGATGTATTGTTATAGAGAATGAGGACAGACTACAAGGCAGCTTGCATTTATATTTAGAAGTGCATCATATAAACATTAAGCAGTCTGGAGGATTTAACTATTGATATGTGGATTAGTTACTATGAATGTCATATTTATGTAACATGCGTAGGACATGAAAAATACACAGTAATGTCTGTTTTTTTTTTTTTTTTTAAAAACCCAGAATATTAACTGAAATTAATCTTACACTGTAGCCTGGCCCAGCCTAGCTCCATGACTGACTACAGCACATTAACTAAGTATTCTGTGACTTCCTTGATTAATATTATTGCAACCAAAGAGTTTTAAGAGTTTGAATTTAAATTTAATGGCAGAATAAAGGAGAACTTAATGGAGAACAAAATGTGCACCCCATTTCAGGAATTATGCTGCGTATCAAATTGGACACTAGAGACTGGGATTCTTCGCCTAATCCAAAATCACTACATTTCCTAAAGTTCCAGTGTAGGGACAATTTGGTTTAATTCTGAGTTTTAGAGCAAATTGATAATTTCATGCAAAAAGGCTAACTTTCCAGTCCATGACATGAATTTCATTAATGTGAATTCATATAACCCTAAACATAAGTATAGAAACGTTACTGTTAACATTCTCCCCCAGTGTTTAACGGATTTATTCATACTGCAAGCTGGCCGAGCTTTTACCCTACTGCTAGTGTGTGAGAATGAGGAATAAAATGTACTTCCTCTGAGACGTGTAAAGCCAGGCACCGCATATTTTCTAACGGCACACATCGGCTCACATAGCAGGCAAGGGCAATTAACTGACTGGCAAGTATTGTTATTATAGAGAGAAGACACAGTCATGGCAGCCTTCCTGGCCAGACAGCAGAGCAAACGATCAACTCTTGGTTATCTGGTCATGGCAAGCTATAGCACTGTCCACCTAATCAAAATCTATTAATAAACATATTCAAAACAAATACAAAGAACGAGATTATTTTATTATTTTTAAAGGAGACTCCAGTAACAGAAGTCTGTAACAGGCATTAAGTTTTCTGCCGTGGGGAAAAAAAAAGAGAACTTTGTGTTTCGTTTTTGGTTTCTTTATTTTTGTCATCTAAGTAATAACAGGAAATAAATTGCCTCATGGACATTCCACAACACTTAACAGAAATTTAAAGTATGATGTGCCATACCTTAAATTAAAATAGGTAACGTTTGACAATTTGCTGCACTCTAAGGAAATAAAACACTTTATTCTGGGACATGCTGTTATTAGAAAATAATGAACTTCTGGAGAGGAACACAGCTTTGTGTCATTCTCCGTCATGTTTAATTGCTTATTTAATTCAGAATTAAAAGACTTTACATATAACAATGTTTAAGACCCTATCCTCGTATTTGCATACAAATCCAAAAGCATTTCCTGCTTCAGAATGGCACCTAATTAACTCTGTGTTCCTGGGAGAGGTGGAGTTCTTGTATTTTAGTGCCATGAGGATAACTGCATGTGTTAGTGCTGCGTTTGTATTAATGGAAATTCCCTGCCTAATGTGCCTGTGAGAGACTGACCTCGAAGACCAATAACAAGTCTTTTTGAAACCCTGGAACTGCTGCTCTTTGCTAACACGTTGTGATGGGAAATTAGTCTGACTGCACCGGAATGACCCTGAGTTCTCCAACTCTATTCCTTTAATGTTTTTCAATCTTAAGCAGTTTGCAAATGCAATTGCCGGTCCAGCCACTCCTCACTCTTGTACACACCTTTCTTAATTGTTAATAAATAACTTATATCAGAGGCTAACTGCTATCAGCTAAAAATGGAAGAGGACTGAATTTCACACAAATTGATCACTGCCGATTCCCACAGTGTAGTTATGGTTGCTGTATATGAGCACTACAACTTGTTTATTGCAAAATATTATAGTCAGCTTAATGATACAAGCTTACTAGCAACTTTGCTTCTGGTTTAAAACATAAACTAGTCTAATGTTAACTACTGTAAAAGGACATGTTTTTTTTTTAGGCAACGCACCCTTCTGTTTTATTTTTCCTGATGGATAAAATTGTGATTATTTTCACAATCCACAATAGCCCTAATGTGTGATAAGTGCTATTGGTTTCAACATTATCTATACATAATATAAAACTGCAAAGTTGGCGTGTCCGTACATTGAACATATTTGCGAAAAATAATATTTGGGGGGATTAAGATGAGTAATAGAACACCTCAAGATTTTGTCTGTTTGTTTGTGCACACATCACATAAAAACTACTGAACAGATTTTAATGGGAATTTCACAGATGCATTTGGCTAAGATTGAGGTAACATATACAGTAGGCTTTTTTTTTTTCAAGATATGTGACTTTGAAATTTAAATGGAAAATGTCCTTATATCATAAAAAAAATCTACCTTTAAAAAAATCATTCGTTCATCTCAAAATTTAACAGATGGCATGTACATGTTTTAATACGTGCTCATGAGTGTACAGTGTACATCTCACACCTTAATTCCGCACACTTCACAGTAGCGTAAAAACTTTTAATTCATTCCAAAATTCATGAGATGGCATTGTACTTTTTGTAAAACATGCTTATGAGTGTGCAATAAAATTTCACATAAACAAAGTTATGGGCACATCTAGTTTAAGAATAAAAGAATAAGAATAAGAATATCTTTATAGAATATCAGGTAGTAATTATGCAAAATCTAACTACATACACAACACAACACAAGCCAAAAGTTTGAATAGAAGTAATACATTATATCAAAAACCACTTCATTAGGAATGCCTGCTAGTACTGGATTAGACCCTCTTTTGCCTTCAAAACTGCCTTAATTCTTCATGTCATAGATTTAACAAGGTGCTGAAAACATCCTTATAGATTGTGGTCCATATGGACACGCAGTTGCTGCAGATTTATCGACTGCACAACCATGATGCAAATCTCCCGTCCCAGCACATCACTCTAATTGCCCTATTGGATTGAGATCTGGTGACCGTGGAGGCCATTTGAATACAGTGAAATCATTGAGATGTTCAATAAACCAGTTTGAAATTATTTTTGTTTTGATATGGTGCATTATCCTGAGTTCATAAAGGGATGGATATGGTCAATCACAGTACTTAGCTAGGTTGCAGCATTGAAATGCTGCTCAATTAGAACTAAGGTGCCCAAAGCATGCCAAGAAATTATCCCCCACACCATTACACCACCAGCAGCCTGAACTGTTGATACAAAGCAGAATGAATCCATGCTTTCATGTTTTTTTTTATTCCAAAGTCTCACCCTACCATCCGAATGCCACAGCAGAAATCAAAACTCAGACCAGGCAACATTTTTTCAATCCTCTATTGTCCAATTTTGATAACCCTATGCTGACTAAATAATTGAATTGAATTAACTGTAGCCTCAGTTTCCTGTTCTTAGCTGACAGGAGTGGCATCCAGTGTCGTCTTCTGCTGCTATAGTCCTCCTGCTTCACGTTTTAACATGATGTGCATTCAGAGATGCTCTTTTGCATACCTCAGTTTAAATAAGATGTTATTTGAGTTACTGCTGCCTTTCAATCAAATCAAACAAATCTGGCCATTTTCCTCTGACCTCTGGTTACAACAAAGTGCTGCTGAATATTTTCCCTTTTCCAAAACATTCTCTGTAAACCCTAGAGATAGTTGTGTGTGAGATACACAGACTAGCCTGTTTGGCACCAACCACCTTCAGTGTCACTTAAATCACCTTTCATCCCCATTCTGTTGCTTAATTTGAAATTCAGCAGATTATCTTGACCATTTCTACCTACCTAAATGCATTGAGTTAGTGTCATGCGATTGGCTGACAACTAGGATTAATTATGATATTTGCATTAATGGACAACTAAACAAGTGTACCTAATGAAGTGGCCAGTGAGTGTATATCTTGTGAGGACTAAAAGGCTGACAACTAGGATTATAATAGATACATTATAAAACACTCACTTTACACATAATAAAAAAAGAATGAAAATAAAAATAAAAACCCTCTACAAATATTTGCATTAGAAATAGCATTGGCCCAAATGTGCTTTCCTAGAGATGTATTATCACTGCAGGTACTTTTAGAGCACAACAACATTTCACAAGTAAATATTCTGCTTTCAACAACCAGAAGAGTAAGATATGGATTATAGGAAAGAGGACTCCATTAGGGGCATGTATGCATTTTCAAGCTCTAGAGAGCAGAGGCGAAAAAAGGAAAGAAAACAACTGCAGATAAAAAAACCCTGAGTAAGTGGCTTCCACTTTCTCGTTAAAGGCCTCAGTGGATCACGTGATAGAGTGGAGATGAAGCCAAGCTTGTGATTAGTCCCTGGCCACTCTCCACTAGTCAAAAATCTGGTGCGGGTACTAAGAAATGAAGTGTAAAATGACACATTACCAAACAAAGAGAGTGAGTTCTCTCAAATCCCATGGCTCTAACTAAGAGCTCTCCACTCCATTTCTTTGCTTTTCACCACTGCTCTTGCATCAGTTCTTTTAGCTGGGGTTTGAATGTGTGAGTAAAAGTGCAGGAGTCCTCATTTTAAGCTTAACCCATTCCTGTGCATCCATCCATCTGGCAAAGAACAGCATCCAAATTGCTTAGAAATTTACCATAAACATTTACACAAGTGCCACACACTGTGTACAGTGTCATCAGATTACCAGCTTTGTCCCTATATTTGGTGACCTTTCGTTTTTTTTTTTCATCAATTTTTCGCAACTGTTTCAGCTTCAAAAAGAAAGAAGCTGCTGAGTGAATGACTGCTTACTTCTAGTATAATGTAATTAACAGGGATGAACTTGTCTTACAAACATTATTATTATTTTTATAATTGGATCAATGTTTTTTTTTCCCTTCAATTTTCACAATGTCCAATAGTACTATGCAAAAATCTTCAAAAGATCCAGCCTTCTTTGTATTTTTAATGTAGTCTTGATGAATAGTTCTCCAGGCTTCCTGAAGAATTTTTTGGCTCTGACTTAAGGCATGTAACAGGTGCAGATGATGACAGATAATCAGGCCAGTGATTAGTATACTGGTGATGCTGAATGCTGATTGGTTGGACAGACAAATGACTCCGAACTATCTAGGGCTTTAGGGGCCCCAGCAGCAGTAGGTAGGTGTATCTAATTTTAAATTAATGTCCAATGAAGTAATATGCTGTGGGGTCATCACAATGTGAATGATGTTATGGTCACTACACCACTGGATACCCAAGAGGTCCTCTGAATACAATGTAGACTTTATAGATAATTGGAGTACTTTAGGGGGCAAAGCTGGCCTGTTAAGTTGGGAAGGTGTCCATTCCACTAAGCAAGGTGCTGCTCTCATTTCTTGGAGTGTAGTTCAGGGGCCTAGTTAATCAGTGATTATTCAGAGCCCAGACCAGGAAGCAGACAGGCTAAGCTAGCTGCATGTCACTCAGGCTCCACCAGATTGAGACTGTGTCTGTTCCCCAAGCTAAATGAAAGTGTAGAAAATGTAGACAGAAGACAGAATACACAGCCAGCACCTTTGATCTGAAGCTTGGAGTGTTAAATATTAAATATCTCACATCAAATACAGCTCTTATTGTTATTAGAGAGAGAGAAAAAGTGTTTCATGGTAAAATGATCACACACGCATCTCAAAACAGACTGCTTGGAAACTAGAAAGTAAATGGTGTCAAACTAAATTGGTAGTATTTCAAACAGTATGGAAGAAGAGCATCTTGATATCTAAAAAAAGCTTTTAGTGCTTAGAACTGTATCTACATACTCACTCACTTATAAAAGATAACAAAAATAATCCTAGATTCTTATTTAATACTGTAGCAAAATTGAGTAGGAATAACACCACCACCGAAACATGTACACTAATACAATGCAGTCGTGAGGACTTCATGCATTTATTCAATAACAAAATGTAAAATATCTAGCCAAAAATTCAGGCTTTAAAATGACTTCATAATCAAACTTAAAATATGACTTTAAAATATTAAAACAATTGAATAAAAACATTGATGCAGGTGATAATCTAACCATATCAGATCAGCACTTTGAGAATATTTTACTCCCCTTTCACAAATCCCTTCAGCAAGATTAACTTGTGTAATAGATCCTGTAACTACGAATTTTCTCACACAGATAATAACAGAAATAACTGAGCCGATTTTAAAAATAGTCAACTCTTCACTCAGGAATGACTACTGTATGTTCCTAAATCTTTTAAATCAGTTATTAAACCTCTAATTAAGAAACCTGAGCTTGACCCCAATATCAAACTTCACCTTTATTGCGAAGATCCTAAGAAATGTTTTAGCACAGGGGCTACAATTTGCTCATACCTTGCTTATTTCTTTTACCTTGCATCCTGTCTGAATGTTTATGGATGATCCTGCACACCTACAGTGATCAAATTGTGCAGGCTGCTTATTTGTACCTTGTATTTTTAAAAACTACAGCATGGGCAGATATTTCTCTTAAAAAACCCCAAAGTTATGAAGTTGCCTTCCAGTTAATTTTTGGGACTCAGTCTCTGTGTTTTAAGCTAAAAAATTATTTACTTAATAGTATTTACCCAAGTAAAATGGATGTAGAGTATTATGATAAACTGTTATGTTTGGATGTCTTCCCCCACTCTCATTGATTACTCTTGTTTATTGACGGTCAAGTAACTGGTTGCTTTGAGTCCCTGCTTGTACTCTGCGCAAAATATACGTTTACCTTATATATTATGTGACTGTTAGTATACTATCTGTTCTCTCTCTCTCTCTCTCTCTCTCTCTTACTATCTCTCGGTCTTTCTCTCGCTCTCTATCAAACTACACATAGCACTCCTGAGTTGCCAGCAATCCTGAAACCTTCTGCCCTCTGCACCTATCTGACTCATCCTGGTACCCTGGTTCTGGTTGGAATTCTTGTTGCACAGAGGCCTCTTGCTTGCTGCTGAGGATGGCACTGTGCGGTCTGCTTGGAATGCGTGTAGTGACTGGAACAGTTCCACGTTACAATGGACTTGCCTGATGCAGACTGCTGTTCTCTGATGACTTGTAACTGCAGTTGCTCAAAAGTTCAAGACTGAAATACCCACAAACAGTTTTCTACTGGAGCCTTCATTAACAAATAGTGTTTTTCCTTGCCACTGTCACCCTCAGCATGCTCCTCAGGGACAACCTGATAGTAGGTTCATACGTATTTCCTCACACTTTTTTTTTACCTTATTTCCATATTTTTTATTCTGTAAAGCTGCTTTGCGATAATGACCATTGTTAAATGCGCTATATAAATAAAACTGAATTTAATTGAATTGAAATGAGGTTGCTGCTGGGGTTTTACATAAACAATTTTTTAATTGTAACTTTAGGCATTTTGCAGCAGTAAAACCTTTGTTCCCAGTTCTTTACTTTTATCTACATCATTTAATTGAATTTAATATAAAGAAATGATGGCTGGCTCAAGACTTAAGCACAGAACTGTACAAATAAACTGAAAAATATGCAAAACATGATTAAAAGTAGATTAAGCCATAGCATGAGTGTATTTGGCAATTCTGGACATTCATTTTTGGATGGGCCTTGGATACGTCATTTTTGTCATAATTTTACATACATTTTACAGAACCTTAAGTTCATCCCCTACTTCATACTTGCCTGGAGAAAAAAAAAAAAAAAAACTTTGCCAATGCCTGTAAACTCAGAGTCAGTCATAATTTTTGTAGTAGGAAAAAAACAAACAAACAAATACATAATTAAAGGTATTAAATGCAATACCATCAGGATAAACCCTGGCAATGTTTTTACAATGATTATAGTTATTATTGAGGAAGGACTGAAGCTCGGTATGGATTTAGTAATGTTGCTCCTATAAAGGTCATGTAAAGCTTTCCTTTTTCATAGTCATTCTTTACACAGACACTCCAGCTGTAGGGTATGGTTGCTATAGTACAATATAATTAATTAATTAAGTATTAATTAGTTAATGAATACTTGTTTCAGCTGAAAATCACTGACAACTCATTACACATAGAAAACCTGGTGGCATAGGGACTCTTAATTATCATTAGAAATCACTGAGTCAAGTTTCGCTTATTTATGGTAATGTAAATTGTATGGCTGAATGCCTAAGTAGGCTAAAAACTAGGTACTAAGAGCATCTAGCACACTGGAGATATGAAGCTCCAATTCTAGCTTCTGTAACAAGCAGAGTATATGTTAAAGTTAAGTGAATCAGCATATGGAAATCCAATGGTCATTGATTGTAATGAGTAGAATTTTGTGTTTTATTGCTATAAAAGAACAAGCATGATAAGATGATAAAGTCTCTTAAAATTATTCAGTTGTAATTAATCAACCAACTCAATAATGCTGAGTGTTGGGCCACATCCTCTTCTCTGTGGATGTTTCAATCAGAGCACAAGAAATCACATTCGGAAAAACTTCATATAACACCTGTTGATTTCTAAATGATTTGCAAAGTTTATGTGTATGCAAATTAGCATATATGAATTCTTGAGCAAACATTAGCTACTTTCCCCTGAAACGAATTGCCAATATGGATGTGAACCTGCGCACGCACGCATACACACACACACACACACACACACACACACACACACACACACACACTCAAACACACATACGCTTTTCCTTTAGCTTTACTTTTTCAGCAAAGAAAATCCCCAGGAGTGGAGCAGTTCAGTTGTGTTCCTAAATGCACACAGAGAATGAAGTGGCTTAATCCTTTAGACTATCTGATATTAGAAGCTGGGAATAGTGTCTAGAAATAAGCCTGAGTGAGCCAACTTCCATTGTAAAAATAAATCACTTTCATCCCACTGTTTTTCTCTCTGCCACAGCTGACTCTGATCCTGACTCAACCACTGCTTTTTGGCAAGGGAGTGAAAATACGGGACAGGACTTTGCCGCTGCTCTTCAGCTAAATGATAAAGCACCCTATGATCCACATTAACCCACCTCAAACACACAGGAAAAAAGTTACAAAAGGACAAAAACACCAGTTCTCAGCTGTTTGAAGAGACTCACATATTAGATAATATTATTAATTTCCACAAGCATTAACACTGTAACTGCAATTCACAATAAAATTATAGTTTGCCAGGAAAATAAGACAATAGGTACAGTGATTTATTTACAAATGCGCAAACATAAATAGACAGATAGATAGATAGATAGATAGATAGATAGATAGAGTACTTCCAAGGGGAAATACATTATATAAAAACACATACAATATATAAATATAGTATATAACAGCAAAGAGAGTTTGTATATTTCTAACTACAGGTTTAAAGTTAATGTTTGGTATGACCACCGTTATTCTTACACAGTCTGCACTCTCTTGGTCAAGATTTCTTGTAATTTATTTAAGGAGTCTTGAAGGAATAGTTCTTCAGGCTTGTTGAAGGACATGCCAAAGTTCTTCTTTGAACATTAGCTGACTTTTGTTGTGTTCTCTGTCAAGATGATCCGAAACTGCTTCAATAATGTTGAGAGCCAGGCTTTGGGGAGACCAATCCATGACTGATAGTGTTCCAGGAAAGTTTTTTTTTTATTTCTATCGAGGTATACTTTGACTGCATTGGTAGTGTTTTTGAACTATTCCCCAAGACTACATTAAAAAATACAAGAAAGTCTGGCTCTTTGAAAGCAAAACATGAAGGAATGAGGAGTGGCTCAAGACTTTTGCAGAGTACTGTATATTTACAGTATACACACTGTATACTGACACTGCATTATACATACGTATATATTGTATGTATAATGTAATTATAGGAGTTATTGTGTAGAAGGACTTTCACACACGCACATGCATACACATGCACGCGCGCACACACACGAACAGATGTTAACTTTACTTATACTACAAATTTTCACCTGCACTTTATCTTTAAAAATATCACTGGAGACGAGGAGGACGGTTATTGTGTAGGAAGACTAACACACACGTACACACACACACACACACACACACACACACACACATCCGCACACACGCACGCGGATGTAGACTTTACTTGGACTGCAAACTAAGTTTGCAATGGGAATCCCAGACGCCATTCTGTCAAGGTTTTTTACTTTCTTGGACTGTGAACTCTGTTTTGTTGAGGATTTTTCTGAAATTAAGATTATTTACCATGGGGACAGCTTTACAGCACAGCCATTTTCTATCATCGTGTTCGGGACTAATTTATTGAAAC
>JAOVVB010000004.1:18237098-18248645 GCA_028570985.1 Heterobranchus longifilis | reverse complement strand
ACATAAGACCATTGTAAGCACAGTTCTTTCCTTGTCCTTATTTCTGAAATATTTCACGAATGTAGCTTCATAGATATAACATTTTTTTTTTTTCAGAAATTTGTGCTACATTGGCTTTTTGTCTGATCGAACCAGACAGGCTGGGCTTTGCTCTCCACAGCAATGTACAGTATGACTCCTGGGTACTCATGATCCTGTCACCAATGCACTTGTATATAAACGATAATCAGTGTTAATTTGTGGTGTTAATATTCTGGTTGATCAGTGTATGAAAATACTGTCAATTCGAGTACATCAAGTCATCCTATGCTCCTACTTAGTGATAGCTGTTTTCAGTATTGAATGGGGGGCAAAGATTCTTCTCCATATCAGTAACAGAAATACTATTTATTATGAAACCAAAAGGGTGAAGATATAGCGATCTTATAGCAGCCTCATCTTAGGCATGATGCATGCACACAGGCACGCACAGTCATGTGTTTCAAGTCTGTAATCATGCCATTTCTCTCCTGTACATCTATTTGTGAATGGATACTTTGAGTGGAGAATGGTTTCTTAATCTATTTCATTCAACGTTGTTTACCAAAAACATTAAAAAACCCAAATCAATTGATGATCAAGTTCATACCTTCATTTGTTGCTGATGAAATGATATGGATGTGTCAGCAAACTGGGCTTAAGTACACTGAATGAAGAGAAAGTTACATTTTGGGGTTCAATCAATTTTAATAATTTATAATAGATTCATAATTCTACAGAATGCCTGAATCTACATTCTGGGCTAAAAAGTATAATAGAAAATTATATATAATTCACATTCAGTTAAGTGTATTTTTAGCTTTTTGCCATTATTGGTGCTGTTGTTCTTGGTTCAAAAATGTAAAAATAATCGCTTTAATAATCAGTTTTTTGCTAGCAGTATATAAAACAATGTAAATGTACAAAAATTGAGATTATTTATGTATTTTATGGCATAGCAATTCTCGGGAACCTATACCATGGACCTCAGCTCATAGGAAGTGGAATTTAACACAGTAATAGAGAATTGATTGTACATTATTTTTGACAAGGTAGACAAATATACAGTATCATTGCTCTTGTTCTGTGAATAGGTAAGGTTCTCCTTGATGATTTAGTTTAACACACTCGTGCAGTTAGTCAAGGTACTGTCTAAGCAGGAGTCTGTAATATTACCCTTTATTTCTTTATATTTGTTTGATACTGCAAGAAAAATGGGTTGATGTATATTGGACTTGTTTAACTATGCATAGCATGGTGTGTTGTAGGAAGAAAGGCAGCACTACTGCAGTTGGGAGGAAATGGATGATCCTGAGGTTGCATGCTATGAAAAATTCATGGTATTATAATTATACTGCCCAATATCATGGCATGACCATATAACTCTTTAAAGAGAATGGAAATAAATTGCATGTACTATTGATGAAGTGTACTCTTAGAACAGTGTTGCTTCATCCATAGTAAAGAACTGAGCATTTCTCTATAAGGAAGAGGGAAAGTGAGAACCATTAACCTTCCAAAGAACTGTTTTCTGGAACAAGCATTAAAGTCACTGATTAGGAAATGGCAGAGCACTTAATACCTTAAGTAGTTAAAGAAAACATGCTGTAAATACTGTATACTCTGATTTTTATCTATCATAATAACAAAAAAACATTTCCTGTAAAAAACACTCTTATGTTGTACTGATACTGTATGTTCTATGTTGTTCTGTGTTCTATTTAAATGATAATAATGTACCTGAAGATATTTCGCGATATCATTATTAATAACTGTACAGTATAAAATTAATCAAAGTAACTACAGTCACACAACAAATTTCAAGTAAAAAATACCAACATTTATGTGGCTTATCAGGGAGCCATTAAAAGCCACCAAAACAACTTCATCTTCACACACATTCCACAACTCTCTAGAACCATACCAGAGAGATGAACACCACTCTTTCAAAAATATTGCTTCAGTTGTTGTTTTGATGGTGGTGGAGAGTGCTTTCTACCACATTGCACCTAAAATCCCCCATAAGTGTCCAATTAGTTTGAGGTCTGGTGATGGTCAAGGCTATTACATAGCCCAAAAGGCTGAGACCACGAGTGAAAATGCTTCTTTTCTGTTTTTTTCCTCTCCAATTTAACAAAAAGTTTTGTAAAAAATATATTTATGGCAACAACTTGTGAAAGTATGTGCACTAATTTTAAATGACTGTGCACATGAGCTGAAATAAATTCCTTAAGTTAGTGTGATAGATTTATATCAATCTGAAGATGGAAGGGACAAGATTAATAAAAAAATCTGACCATTTGAACAAACAGGTTAATGGTCAGTATACATAACAGTATTTTAATAATTTAGATACAATTTTATATACTATTTCAATTTTTCAAAATGAATTTGATGCTTGATTTTCTTATTATTTATATATCTTATATCTGATATTTACATCCATTTTACTATAATGAATTCCGTTTGTAAATGCATGTAATTCTATTACAACATAAACATGAGATTATTTTTCTGTTTTTTTTTCTGTTTAGATATTACTGTTTTTTACTTACTGTAAGTGGAAATTTAGCCATAATTAAAATATGTTAATAACATGAATCTTTTTTTTTCCTCAGTGCAGACTTCTGGATGCCAACCTATGTTTTGCATTATTATCTCTTAGTAAGCCTTGATGCTGTGAGAATAAGGATGAGGTTCATATTTTAAAGGCCCATTTCAAAAACTAATTATTCAATTTTAGGTTGAAGGCAATTTGATTGAGTATTTCTATATTGATAAGGAGTGACTGTTTTCGCTGAATCAGGAGCACTAAATCTAAGTAGGCTGATCCAGTGTAGGTAAAGTGTGAGATAGAAAATACCACAAATAAATATTTAACCGACAATATCAGTTCAGCTAACCTTTAGGCATTTTTCATAGGAGCTCTGCATTTTAATATTTGAGTAGTACTATAAAATGTGTAAAAATATCGGTCCTAGAGATCAGCAGACGAGCCAGTCGATATTTGTACAGGTGTTTTTACTGTAGCTGACACTCACTGGAAGCCCAGCCTTTCCCCAATGCTACACTAGTTATACATTGACCCATGCAATGATACTGTGCCATTAACTTTTTTTTCTTTCTAAATAAACAGGGAGTGATTTGAGTTTATTAAAACTGAAAGCTTTGGAAATGGTCCAAAACTATTATTTTTTTACCATCAATCAAAAAAAGAATAAATTTATTAACAAAATAAATTAATAAAATGTCCTACAATTAACTATTAGTGTTAATACTAATTATAATCAGAATAAATTACAATACCGTTTCTTGGCTTACAGCTAAACAGATCTAAAACTTTTTATTTGTTTTTTGGTCACTTTTCTTTATTGCATTTCAGATGTAATGATATTTTCCCACTGGTACTGTATACAGTACAGGTTATGCATCTAGCATTAGCCTTGCTTAATTACTCTCAAATAAAGTCAACCTAATGACTTTGACTTGCCATTGATTTAGTGTTTAGATTAGATGAGAGCTATTTTGTGACATGTACCCTAAATCTCATTCTAATTACACAAATATAACAATCTTCATGCTGAAACCATGATTTACCAGTCTGGCTATGAACTGTCATGATATGGTTACAGCCCTATAGATCGCCACTTGTGTTCTGGAGGGGAACTAGAGGTGAAGTGCAGCAGATAGAATAAATAAATCATCACAAGGTGGAAAAATTGATTTTTTACCTCATCTGAAGCATTGTGGGACAAAAAAATCATTTGAGACTCTGAAGCTTACAATGTACAATAAAAGCCAAAATAATGAAATAAAACAAGCCCAAAAACAATAAGTCATAAAAGATTGTGTTATAGCTCTGATATGTTATATACAACACATCAAAAACAGACTGAAATATGAACCGTGCCAAAATATTTGCACATTTACGGCTCCAGGCATGTGTGGAGTAAACTTGGAAAAGTTTATTCTGAGCAGAGTGAAGGTAATTTGTTTGTGTTACCACGAAAAGAATCTAGTCGTTTTTTGTGCTCATGTTCATCATAATATTCTAAGTATTTAAAATATTGCACGTTGCAGAAGGGAATCTTAGATGCAACTCCACTTTACATGCAAATGCCGAAAAAAATGGCTTTTGGTTTGCACATGATATTTCAAAACAAGTCTGCATTTGGCACATAGAACAAAACAAAGCAATAAATGCTTTATGCATCCTAGGTTTGCCTTGACAGGCTAATAAGATGCAAGTAAACACTAACTCTAATTTAGCTGTGTGAGACAAACAAATTAAAAGCTGGGGAACTACGTTAGTGTAGTCAGTGAGAGAAACCAGAGGCTATTTAATAAAGGTAAGACTTTCTATAAAGCTAATATTATATATGTATATATATACTTGGAATATATATATATATATATATATATATATATATATATTTATTGAACATCTGATTTATGTCACAGTTTCCAAAAAATATTACTGATAGGAAAAGGTGACTCTTTCAGTCTCACTAATGCACATGTCCAATAATAATAAAAAAAAATAATAATAATAATAATAAAAAAAAAGAAACCGACGCATGTCACGTCCTGCACTTTATCCTCTTTTTCAACGATTCTCCCATGGTCCCAGAGGAACACCTGCCCTGCACATTTTAGTGTTTTTTCTTGCTCTATTTTATTCATAATTTAAGGAAAGACTGTTAATTAGAATTAGTGTTCTGGGAGCTAAGAAAACTGATTGACCATGATTCACTGCTATAATCAAATCAAGCAGTTATCACATATCAGTTTTAGTGTGTAGACGGCATGTGGACAGACTGAAAGCTTTGAACAAAAAGTAAACACAGTTATGTTAATTATTTATTTGGTTCTCTTATATAGTGTCCCATGTTTCTCCTTTGAATTGCTTTTGTTGTCTTAAAAAACAAGACTTACAGCTTATTTTGTACCAGTATTTGCTATAACAGTTTTAAACCTTAAGTTCTGTGTTGTTCTTGTTTTTTTTTTTTTTTTTACAAGTGCTTTTACAAGCAGCAAATGTACTCAATAGACTATTCTCATTATACCCACTAAAATTGTCTCAAACAGGAAATGTAACCACTAATTGAACCACTAAATTCACTCTTTACATAATCATGCATGGGGACTACTGCTTAAATGAAGATTTTGGTTTACTACCCACTATTCAATTAAAGAACCTTCAGTATACTTTTGAACATTTTTCTAAAACTATTATTTGTAGAGATGGAATTTGTTCATATAAAATATAAAAGAAAAAAATACGAAATGAATGCAAATCAGCCACTTGTTTATAACCATATATCTACTGTATGTGTCAGGGAACCTCATGTTGCACAAAAGCCACACCAACTTATAGCAGCATAGTTTAGGGTACGCGCACACTCCCAAAAACTACCCAACACACACAGGGTAAAACAGCTAGTGCCATCTGCATGCAGAGAAGAATGCGCCATTCCACTTGCATCCTCTTCTCATCATCCCACATGTCAGAAGCCATGTGACAGAGGCAAACTGATTAGAGGCAACAGCAATTCCCAGTCAGCCAACACATCCAGTCAAAGCAAAGTTAGACTGAGAAACCTAGGCAAGCTACAAAACTCTAAGACATCATGTCCCCACCACGCACCCCCACCCAGTCAAGCAGCCACTGTGAAAAAGACTCATGCATAATTCAAAGCAAAGTGGCAACAGGCAAACCAAAACCTACTATGAAGGAATAAACCAATGAAAAGAAAACATTTCCAAGGACTTTCCCATAAAGTAAAATATACAGGCTAATGAGTGTGTTTCATATATATGATATATAGGTTCATTCGCTGTAGCAGTCCCATCTCGAAACCACGCATCGTTTAATGACCGCCATTAACAGGCCAAGATATTGTCATCAGCATGAAATATGTCATGGCTGCCTTTGAAACAAGACCCATATGCATTTTTAATGGTTCTATATTTCAGGTTATGATTCCCTCTCAGGAGTTAAAAGGGAGGATCGTCCAATCTGAACAATAAATCCCAGTCTGGTGGTAATTAGGGAGCCAGCATCTGACATGCCTCCTTGCTGCCTCCCCCCTTCGTAATTACCGCCAGCCTGCCTTTGAACTCATCTGCATATCCTATTGCAGCTTTGGCTGATGCTTCCTTAAACAGTTTAACATTGCTGCTGACCCATACAAAATTAAACGAGGAGAAAGGCGTGGGTATTGACATGCTCATGTGCACGCTCCCAACACACAGTGTTAATTGTTGTCTCTTTACGACTAATGTGTGATTCTGACTCAGTTGTTGTGATGGGATGTAGGTCTTAATTTCATGGACATGTATTTAACAAAATATGGTTAATGTTGCGTTACAGGTCAGGGAATACTTTGCACTGAATGATAGGCATAGCGATCTGTCTAAAAATCTTCAAAGGAATTTATTTTATAAAGAAATTCTGTGTTGACTTTTCATTCTAAATGAAAATAAAGTTTCACATCTTTAAATTGATAAAAATAAACAGTCATAAACAATGTTTACTTTCACTGCTGTTGTATACAAGGAATAAAACTGCTTCAGTAACTGCTTTAGGAAAGTAAATGTCCCCATCACCACCATCCCATTGGTGATTATACTGTATATTTATATTACAGTATGCTTCACTTTGTGACATTCTCTACATGTTCCATGTAACCTTTCTAGAATAATGTAAAATTATACTGTTCTGTACTTTACTTTTCACTAATGTTAGTGTACTTCAGTCTTTAAATTAAGTATAATTTAAAATCAGCCACAACATTAACACCACATTAAATTAACACATTACCATTAATTAGCAATTATATACTGGTAAACTGATGACAGGATCATAGCCAGGCTGTCTGCTCTGATCCCACACAAAAAAAGCCAATGCAGCACAACTCTGAAAAATGTTAATGCTGGTCACATTCCCAGATCTCAATCCAATTGAGCATCCATGGGATACAAATGATAAACAAGTCTGATCAGCAAAGGCTCCACCCTGCAACACACAGCACCCACTCACGTCCTGGTACCAGGTACCAGAGCACACCCCCAGAGGTCTTGTAGAGTTGTGCCCTGAAAGGCCAGAGCTGCCTGAGTGGCACAAGGGGAACCTACACAATTCTAGGCTTAATGTTTTGTGTTGTGATGCTATGGCTGATCGGTGTATAATGCTTGTTTTAAATATACTGTAGACTGCTTGCCCATGTTCTAATAATATCAAGGAATAAAAACATGTTGGCAAACCTAGTGTGTGCAAGAGCATTTCAACAGTCTATTTCAAATTGAAAAACATGCTGCACTTCCGCTCTAGGAAGGCTATAAATTACTGCCACTTTAACTCTTCATTTAGAGCCAGTTATTTTATGGGTCACTGTGAAAGTGTGACTGTCAGAAAAGAAAATTACCTGTGGTTAAATAGCAATGCTATTCACAGCCATGATGTCCAAGGGGTGGGGCTTGTGCAGGGCAGCGCTTCCTGATCCAGGTGGCATGATTGACAATGTGCCACTGGAGGGGCTACCTGCACTCCATAAAGCTCCAGCTCATAAATGATAACTGTTCAAATTATCGATAAGCATGAATGCTCCGGCTAACGACAATACATCACAGAGTGTGATTGATGAGCTCAATTAAGCTGGCTGATGAGACAAAGCTGAAAATTTCTCTCAGGCTGCCAGGATGTGCCGGAGCAGGAAGACTGCATGATGAACGGCTTGCAGTGATCATCAGGACTGGGGCCTAAACATGAACAATATGAGAACTGCAGAGGAAATGGACTTGTGCAGCTGCTTTACGCACCATTTTACGCAACCGAGTGAACATTGCAAACAAACACAACAAGCGACCAAGACTGTGACTCCACTACCTTCCAATGCCATCACACAAGGGTCAACAGCATACTAAACTCCCCATCTGCAACTGGTGAATTATTTATAATCAGTATGCTGAGACAAAGTTTGAACAAAGATGATATCAATATTGCAAAGTTACATGTTTGCATTACATCAGTGGTTGCTTATTGGACTTTCATAATAAATTTCATGACTACAGGAAGAGGATTGTGGATCCTTAAAGTCATTCACATCAGGTTGAGCATGCCTCGTTTGTAATGACCAAGCAAGGGCTCAGTGAGCAATCTTCCTCCTACACTCATGGACAATTGTGTGCAGTCCTAAAGCACTTGTACATGAAAAATATTGTGGAAATATAAATTAGATTTTAATTACTGTCAATGTAGTACATATGATTTGACCATTTTGACCATACATTTGACCACTGTAACTGATGGGCAAAAAAAAAAATTGCTTGCCACGCTAGCTTCTTCATCTGCATAAATCTCGCCCCAGAAAGCATTATTATTTTATAACTATCGTTCATTATTTCTGTAGTGCCACATCCTCCTCTTCAGTTCTGCCTACTAATTTCCGCCCTTCTTCACTGCTCCCACACAGAATAATGAAGCACCCTATTTTAGTGAGATAAATGAATGTGATTAGAATGCAGAAGCACAACACGAGGCCTTTGAAAAATAAAAACTAGATGAATGTTTTGGTACCATTACGGTAACCCCAGTTACTGTTAGCTTTAGTGAAACACTGAAACGTATAAAATGGTTTAGTGTACAAATTCTACAAATTACTATTATAATTACTATTCATAGATATCATTCATTCATTCATTCATACAGTGAATTTCTCGGTCTGACTTGACAGTTGTCCAGATGATGATCATTGACACCCTCTACAAGCAGGGTAAGGTGACTGAAAGGAAAAAGTGTGCTAGGAGGAGGTGCACAAGGTACAGGGCCTTAAGTAGCCTTAAAGAAATGTCAAGCAAAGACAATATAAGACCTTGGGAGAGTTTCAATAGGAGTAGAGTGAGGCTGGTATCAGTGCATCAACACTCACCACATACTGTATGTCTTCAAGAAATAGGATACAATTGTTCCATTTTCTAGCATCAAGTAAGTCCTAAAGCAGAGGCAATGTCAGCAGTGTCTTATCTGGGCAAAAAAGTAAAAAGAACTGGACTGTTGCTCATTTTCATTTTAAAATCAAGAATTTTCTGGAGGAAGACTGAGGAGACAAATAATCCAAGTTGCGTGAAGCCCAAAGTCTGCGATGGATTGGCACCCTGTCCAGGGTGTACCCCGCCTCGTGCCCTAAGCCTCATGGTATAGGCTCCAGGTCCCCACGACCCTGAATACAGGATAAAGCGGTATAGTGAGTGAGTAAAGCCCAAAGTGACGTTTTTATAGGCAGTAATAATTTGGGTGCCATGTCCTCTGCTGCTGTTGGTCCACTGGTTTAATAAGTCCAAAGTTGAAATTTTAGAGCACTTCATGGGAACATGAGAAATGCCCAACCCAACAATATAGATGAACTGAAGGCTGCAATCAAAGCAACCTGGTCTTCAATAACACCTCAGCAGTTTTACAGGCTGATCGCCTCTATCCTATGGCACATTGATACAATAATTAAAGACAAAAGCGACCCCACCAAGTTCTGAGTGTATGAATTAGGATAATTATTCAGAATTTCTGTATTGTAATATTGTAAGTATTGTGATTGTTCTTATGATTGATCCTAGAAAATATTCTAACATTTTGAGATACAGGATTTTTGATTTTTTCACTTTACTTTTTCACAATATTCTAATTCTTTAAATGCAGTGTAAATAGACTAAAACAGCATCTTCGACCCTGGCCTATGTGAACTAGCTGGTGAACATGATTTTTATACAACTTTGTATATGAATGTCTCCCAAATGACATAAGTGTAAATGTAATGTAGTTAATATTTTTACACTGGACCAGCACACATAAAGCATGCTCAGATTTAGTTCGTTTACATTGATGAATGAAATGAAGGTTGGGTGGGAAATTAAGCAACGACTATCATTAACTAAAGACACTTGTTACATGCAATTGGGCGTCTATATTTTTGCATCAAATTTCAGAAAAAATAAATATAATTAAAATATTACAAAGACTAAAATTGCAGGACGAAGCACCTGAGAGAACTTGAACAGCATAAACATACAGTATACAGTGCAATCCAGCTTCAAGATGTGAATTATGTGTACTTACAGTAATAATCAGCAGGATCCCTTTGAGGAGAGTGAGCAGTGACATGATTGGCTGGATGATAACCTGGGCCAGGAGGATACCCAATGAAAGCGTCCATGTAAAGGCAGGAATAATGTAGATGTGACTGTAAAAGTACAAAAACAGGCTGGCAGTTACAAAATGTTCTTCTTTCCACCCACATGGTGGCTGTAAATAACAACAGGAACAAGATCTCAAAATTACATTTATCATGGTGATCTGAACTGATAGACATCTGCATAAGCAGAATGCAAAAGGAAAGTAACTATCACATCTATGGTAGTGTTTTCTATGATTTGTGATATTTCAGGGCCTGTGTAGCAAAATATTATATATATATTCAATCTAAATCTGTTTAGAATGGCTCACTTTCCCTTTACTCACTTTCTTCTCCTGACCTGTTTTAGAGCAAGTATCTGCCTATTTTGTGATCTTAATAAACCATTCAAGCATTTAAGTCAGATATAGCCAGACCTGTGTGAACAATATCCAGGTTAAGTGTTTACTGGAATGGAACAAAATAAATTACCTTTCCACAGTGATAAGTGCAATTACGGGGTGGTGGTGGTGGGGGGAGTCCACTGGGAAAAGAACCTGAGGCATCTGGATTGACATTGAGCATCTAACCGAGCTCTTGTTTTCCAAGCTCAGCTTTAGATCTGTTAATTTTTGCCAAGTTGCTAAGCCATGTTTTCTGTTCCCAGGGAAGCCTGCATTCTGGCAATTGTTGAATTCCTGCTTTTTTATGATATACATAAATATGCATACATTTCCCATAGAGCATTTTACTTTTTACTCTATTCACTATTAATGGTCCAGCTTGCATTCACATGATGATTTATTACACTATATTATCATAAAATGGAGCATTTGTGCTGGATTTGATGGAATCCAATAATGTAAAATAATCAACAACGGGGTTGTGTAATTCCTCTTATACTGCAGCAACCTAATGTTTACAGTTTTTTAAAATTTATTAACGAGTGACATACGTTTAACGTTGTCACTCGTTAATCAATCACCTGTTATCAATTATACTGTCTGGTCAAAGAACAAGTAGCCATTTGGCTTTATATAAGAGCATTTAATGTGATAATTGCTTTAGTAATTAATATGTTTCAGTTCATTTCTCTTCTGTTAACCCTAACTGATGCAGTGAATAACTTTTCATTCCTTAAACAGCCATATTGGAAGATGAATCCTGTGCTCGTAGCAAAGATGTTACTGTGTTTCAAAAGGGTAAAATGATTGGTAAAATCACTTAAGGAGACTATTTAAATTGCTAGGATTGTGTCAGGCTCGCTAGAGGGCGTGATGGATCCAATTGCAGTGAGGAGACTTTATGTGATTTTATTTTGATGTGTGCTGTTTAGAAATGAACCTTGAACTTGGCTGGACGG
>JAOVVB010000004.1:18223827-18236998 GCA_028570985.1 Heterobranchus longifilis | reverse complement strand
ATTTTTTGGACGCCTTCAGCATTCCTTTACAATGTAGAAATAAATAAAAATCAGGAACGATCATGGAGTTAGAAAGTGACCCCAAACTTTTGAACGGTAGTGTATATTTATTATTAATAATATTATTATAATTTATTATAGTTAAAACTATAGACATTTGAGAGAGATGATTTATATTCATTCATTCATTTATTTTCTATACTGCTCACCTGACTTAGGGCACAAGGCAGGGTACACCCTAGACAGGATGCCAATCCATCACAGGGCGCACGCACACACAGCACACAAATCTGCATGTCTTTGGACTGTGGGAGGAACCTGGAGGAAACCTGCGAAACATTGGGAGAACATGCAAACTCGTGCACACAGCCCCAAAACGGGACTTGAACCATCGACCCTGGAGGTGCGAGGCCATGGTGCTAACCACTATGCCACTGTGCCACCCTGGGATGATTTATATATGTTCACTAATGTCGGTATCACCAAGGCCAGTATTGCAATAAATAAGAACTTGTTATGCATCATATGTGTCATATAGTAGTGGTTTAGTATAAGAATAAAAAGAAAAAGGGAGACTGGGTGCACTGGGTACACTGTGTTCTGCACATGATGTAAGCCTCCTCAGCCCTGACTATAGTCTTAAATCAGATCTTTCAGAGAAAATCACATGCAGATGTATGAATCAGATATAACTCATATCAGACACAATGAATCATAAGTTTGTCTAACGACCGGAACCTGTGCTGGGAACACTGGACGCAAAGTGCGAGAATTCACCCTGGACAGGATGCCAGTCCATTGCAAATCAATACAGGCAATTGTGGCATAGCCGGTCTGCATACCAGCATGCTTTTGTTTTTTTTGGACAATGGGAGGAAACCTAAGAACCTTGAGAGAAAAACCAAACAACTAATGTCATTATGTTATATGGTTATTCAATTTTAAACAAAATGACTTGTTGCACACTTTTGCCCTATAACAAATGTAGGTGTTGGAACTAGCTGGAGGTGAATCTTTGCCAGGTGTAAAACTCCAGACACCAATAAAACACTTCCGTTTGAGTCTACATCACTCTTATCACTGGATGTGTCAGTGGGCGAGTCTCTACGGTAGACCGCGCGCGCACACTGAGGACGGACAGGAAGAAAGACACTTAACGGCCGAACGACATTCAAGGTTCAGGGTTGTTTTCCTTTGTGTATTTTTTTCCTTTCTTAACTTAGATACCCTTTCTTTTTTTTAAATACAGGTTAGGTTGCACAAAGTAGCGTGTACGAAAGTAATACCGTCTTTTAACCCACTAAATTCTTGAGATACTTGGCTGAATCGGAGTGCTAAAGTTACAAGGTAAGTGAGGCGTCAGAGTTACGCTTTTTAACGTTAATTCTAAGCGGTTTAACGAGCCGCAAAGTCACTTCCTGGAGATTTTTATACTTTGTATTATAGTTTACGGACACCTGGAGGACTATATTTTTATTTTTAGTAGTAAGCTTGTAAGTGTAAAACTAACTTGCTGTTACGGCGTCACTGGAGTCACGCTTGTATCAGCCTGAGGATGTTATACAGTGAGTAATGTCTATTAATAGTTGTATATATGCTTTCAAACATAGTTTTTTTTTCTTCTTGTATTCAAACGTTAAGATTGTTTTTTTGAGAGGTGTGTGTATATATTTAACATTTCTCTGGCTGGAGTATTGTATTAGGAGCTAGAAACAGACTTACTGCTGCATTTCTTAGTCCTTTTCAAGTATAGTATGCCGATTCGGTTCACGTGACTTCAGGCTCCGCCCACTGCCATCTCACAAGTCCAGACTTGAGAGAGTTCATTCAAGATTAAAGTTTCAAAGAAGTTTATTAATCCCAGAGGGAATTTCCTGTGCCCGGTTACAGCTGCTCAGTGTTCGAAGGTAGAAAGGAAACGCATCAATGCGGTTACAATTACAGGAAAATCTAGGAGGGGGAAAATATAAAAGTGAGGATCACAGTGAACTTATGTTCTTCACTATACACTACCAGTCAAAAGTTTGGACACGCCTTCCAATTGCAGGGTATTTCCTGATTTTCAATGCCGAAGTAACCTGAAATATGAAACAATGCCCTTTGAACAGTTGATATTGAGATTTTTAAAAAAGTGTTTGGCAAATATGCTTGCCCAAGTATTCTCTATGTGTGGGGAAACACTGCAGAGCTATCATGGGTATAGTCTCATCGATAAAAGCAGACAGATTGATTGTTGACAGATGGTTTATTAATATACAACATGACAGTACCTTTGACATAGATAGGTTGGGCAAGTGTGGGGCATCTTTCGCCGCTGTGCAGCAAATGCAACCACGTTAACATTATCACAGTCCTAGAAAGAGATGCTTCTAGCCAACTCTGTAAAGAGAAGTACAGCTGAGGACCGGTTCTCCACGCTGACTGCTAATGGACACAAAGGCTCTTTAGTAACACGTTCATTGTAAGTTTAGCACTACTACAAAATGTAACTTTTATTCTAATTAATAGCTCTTACTCTTTTATATAGAAAGTGGAAGTAGCTGAGGTTCACAAAACAAATGTATTTTATATACAATTAATAATATAATAATTATCACTAAATGATTTCTGGAAATTGATCATACATCATAGATGTCATCATAATCCCATAATTTTGAATGCCTCGCTTATGTTTTCTACTTACCTGGATTTTTTTATTCAGTGTTTTCATGGCTTCCCAGCAGGAATTTATGTACATCAAAAAGTTGTGGTGATGGTAAATTGGCAACACTACAGATGCTGGGACCACATTTACATTAGGTTATTTTTGAAAGTTAGAATTATTTAGAAGAAATTATGTTCCAGTTCTACCCTAGTGCAATGTTCCAAAAAACCTTTAAAATAACATTATCAGTAAATCAGCAGCCTGCAGGGGAATTTGAACTCTGCTCTGGTGGCTACAGTAAACGTACTGCATGCTTACCACTACTGTGTACCACCAGGGAACACTGTGTTGTAACTAGTAATTAAGCACCACAAAAAAGATTATGTATTAAATTACGCAAAAGAGGAAAAAAAAAACAGCTTAACCCCTGATATCTCTTATGCAGTTTGGACGCTGTGCAAACACAATATTACAGTGCAGTAATTTGGGAGCTGAAATGCAGCTCAAAGTAATATTTCCAAAAGAAAAAACAGTGTTCAGAATAGTTATAGAATCGTCATACAGATCAAATCGGCACCTAGGTATTGTGATAATATCATATCAGGTGGTCTCTGGTGATTTCCATCCTTAGTGTTGATGTCATCAAACAATCAGTCTAAACAATGTTTGAATCTCAAACAGTAGAGCAGTGTCTCTGTACATTTTTAATACAGCACAAAAAAAGCATTGTCTGATTACCTGCTTGCATCGCTGCTTTTACAGTTAGTACTTTAA
This sequence comes from Heterobranchus longifilis, assembly GCA_028570985.1. Lineage (NCBI taxonomy): Eukaryota > Metazoa > Chordata > Actinopteri > Siluriformes > Clariidae > Heterobranchus > Heterobranchus longifilis. The sequence continues at coordinate 18,233,580 of JAOVVB010000004.1, read as the reverse complement.
CATGTTGCTTAAAGAAACCACATCATGCTTAGAAAAGGACTTTATTAAGAAATAATAAAGTCCTTTTCTAAGCATAATAAATAATGTTGAATGGATTCTTTAACATATGATTACATGAATGATTACACTTCAACATTACACACCTACTGCCTAGACTGTTTGGGCAAAATAAATATGTGGACAAGATTTCCAAACACGTTCCAGCATGACAGTATCTCTGTGCAAAGTAAGGCTCATTAAGACATGGCTTGCCAGGTTGGAGTTGAGCCCTCACCTTCACCCCACTGAACATCTTTGGGATAAACTCGAAGGCTGACCTTGTTCCAGTCCTTCTCATCTCAAATCAGTATGTCAAATCAGTACCTGATTAGTCACTAGACTAAGTCCCCACAGCCATGCCCTGTGTATGTACTGTAAATTTAGTGGAATGCCTTGTTTGAGTAGTAAATGTTATCATAATAGCAAACAAGGATTAAATCTTGAACAAAGTGTTTAAAAAGCACACAGAGGTGTTATCCAGCGATAAAATAAAGTCTGACTACTTGAATATTCAGAATGACCAGGTTATCATATCTGTGGATTTTTTTTGTTTCCTGATGCCACAGGATTATTCTAGTATAACAACGCCAATATTAGGCTCAAATTGTAAAAATGTGGTTCTGGGACCATGAGGAATCATTTTTCACTGTCGCCTTGCACCTCCATGGAGTTTGCATGTCCACCATGTGCTTAGTGAGTTTCCTCCGGGTACTCTGGTTTCCTCCCACAGTCCAAAGACATAGAAATTAGGCTAATTGGCAATTTCAAATTGTACATAGTGTTTGAATAAGTGTGTGGGTCTGTGTGTGTGCCCTGCGATGGATTAGCCAGGGTATACCCCGCCTCATGCTCTAAGTCTCCTGGGATAGACTCCAGGCCCCCCGTTACCCTGAATACAGTGTTGATGAGTTTGTAAGTAAGTAAGCAGAAGACCTTGCAATGTGCTAGAGGAAACTTTATGGAGTGGTTTGAATCTTCTGTCACCCTACAAGGTCCTAAATAATGCTACTATGAACAAATGTGTCTTCACTCGTGTCTTTATATTAAATTTAATATAAAAATATAATATATTATATTATAATATAACTTTTATATTAAAGTTAATAAGACAAAAAGAAAACACAATTAAACATGCACTCTGTACAAATTGATGACACTGGAGACTTATTTCTTGATATAAGTCTCTACAGAAAGCTTGTTAATTTAATAAATATATTATTATTAGGCTTAGGCGATGCAGAAGGTCCACGATGCAAGCCACTCTAAATGAGCTGTTTTTGTAGAAACAAATTATTATCAGAATTATTGAACTATTTACTAATATTGCTACAAAAAATAGACTTTAATTTATGAGATTAACAGTGGGATATAACCAGTGGTAGTTTAAACTGAGTATAAACCAAGATCCTGGATGTTTAGCTTATTAACACATGGTACTTTACAACTGTTAATATTGTACATGCTTTTATACTAATGTGGACAGTCTGGACAGACACTAATGTAAGCTTAGGACAAAATGTCCTTTGTATCCTGATACAGTTGGGCCTGTAGACACAATAACATAGTCTAAGGTAAGCACAATTAAATTAACATATTTATAGCATTTGTAGGCTTTGGAATGTAAATTGGTTCAAAAACATTACATATGTAATAAGGCATATAACAATGTAATAAAACCAGATATAACAATATACTGTAATAAGCCAGTTAGCCACCACCAAATGAGCTGCCATTGCATAATTGTTCTCATAATTATTTTATTCTATAATTAGAGCTTGGTAGAAACTGCAAAGAGTATTTATACTTTATAAATCAACCACTTTGTCAGCACATATGTTTTAACACTACACAACTAAATTATAACATAAGTCTGGAGACCCAAGTGCACCTCGGAGGAAGGCTAGGCATATGACATTTGTCATATTGATGAGGGGATGGACTAATGCTGCTGTTTCAAGCCTCTTTGTTGCCATGACCAGTCTCTATTGAGCTGAACTATTCAGTAAAAGGAATCCAAACCAGCTGCCATTAAAAGTTCATGTTAAATTAATGATGCTTCAGCACTGGAAAGCCTGACAGGCTCAACTATAGCTCCAAACAAAACCATCCTTAAATAAGTAGTTTCTGAACACACATAATTAACCGACACGTCATTGATTACATTGATTGTGCCCTTTGCTTTTAATAATTTCTGCTTCAAAATGCCGAGATTTGTTTTTACAAGCCTGCCTTCTTAACAACCCCTAATGCTCTGAATATCACCAGGAGAATATCAAACTGCTAATCAATGCACCTCATGTAAACATTTTCACATCCCTTTATGCCTTCATTAGTGCAATTGCTTAGCAGGATTTGGCACTAATGACCCCCAGTGGACTTGTAAAATGGTTTTGAGGACTCTGGGGCTATAGGTTGCTAGTGAAAATTAGGAAGAAAGAAAAAAAAAGAAGGAATTAATTAGTAAAAAACGATGTTGTCATTGATAGAGCAAATGAAATTGAATATGGAGCAGTTAATAGTGATGACTTTTGATAAGAAGCTTAAATTCATTTTAATTCCTCTTGCCTTGATTAAAAGGTCTACTAAAAGAATAAAAAAAATGTAAGGTGGTATGAACTGTATTTTGAATTTTTGTTAAATGTTTTTTTTTATGTGTTTTTATCACTGATGTTACAGTCATTTCCTTATCTTGTGCATTCTCTCTCTTGGATGAATAAAAATATACACCCCAAATTCCTTCTAAAACAGAATTAGTTTTTTCTATCCGGAAAATTATATATATAAAAGTGTTTCTCTTGGTTAAACTACATTTAAAAAAAACTATTTTATTATTAGTCTTGGTTTATGTGGGTAGTTTGCCATACAATTTTCTGGCAATCAGCTGTTGTTACTAAACAATAATGTATTGCAACAAGTGCAATAATATTATGTACTTATGTCACAGCCGGAATTACTATAAGAGTATGTTATAAAAATATATATAATAGATGCTGTTATAAAAATTATTCAACACCTTTTGAATACAGAATTTATCAGTGGTGTGGTATAAAGAAATTCTCTGTGCAAATCTCATATTATTTCACAAGGAAAAAAAAGGATAAGGTTAATGCCAGTAACAGACTTACCCAAGCAACTTATAATTATGCTATTATTCTTTCTCAAGACTAAACTAATTTGCTGATTTGTGTCATTTGACTGTGTGAATTCATACTCAAAATCCTTCTCCCATCCTTTCATGGATGACAAACAAAATTTCAAATCTATTGATCCAAACATAGCAAGAAAATGCAATTGGCTATTAGCTTTAGCTATTATGGCTAAATAATGCATTTTCTAATACAGTAAGAAAAAGTATATGATATGATTTAAACAATTTTACATATGCACCTAAAGACAGAAAGGGTACAATTGTATTTTTTATTTGAATTTTTTTCAAGTAATTTCACTTTTTGTGACTTTTTTGACTGTCACAGAGCAGCTTTACAAAAGTCCAAATATAATGTAGATTTAAAGTCATCTTAAATGAAACAGCAAGAAAAAACTGCCTGACAAGTTATAAGGAAGAACCCTTGAGAGTAAGCAGATTAAAAAAGAAACCACCCTTGTCTGGATTACACCAAATAGTGTGATTATTTTCTCTTTTATAGCTGCATATCATAGAAACCAAGCAGTTTTAAGTATGTTGATGGTTTCACTCAGTGTAATCACCTGATATGATGGTCAGTAACAGGTGGAATGACAGAACGTTCAGAGAATTTACATACTCATACAGTTCTGTACACTGCTCTTAAACATGGTGCCACAAAAATCCAAAATAATTTACCTTAAGACGTCTGTTAACAGCTAATAATCAGACAGGCTGCCAAAAAATGCAACCCTGTATGTTACAGTGTTCAGCGCCAGATGTCAATAAAGCTGCTGATTACTGGCCATCTGTGTTGAATTGGAAGATTAATGGGAAATAGAATCAGGAGCAAATTTGGGACTTGATGAGATGGCGTGGCATGCTTGTGCTTTTGTGACAGTGGGACCAAAAACTGGGTGTCAGCTCGGAGGGGTAGTGACTTGTCACTTAGTAGGGAATGCTATTGTCACCAACTGTGTGGTCTATATGTAAAATAAAAAAAGACTATATTCAATCTAAGTGATCTCTCACACATGGCTCAAAAATTATATCCATACACTAAGTAATGCACATGGAAGGTTTATAATGGTGCATGATCAGGTGTTTTTGCATCTTTATTACCTGCTGATCTTGAGTCTGCCTGGGAAATCAATCAATCAATCAATCAATCAATCAATCAATCTATCTATCTATCTATCTATCTATCTATTATTATTATTATTACTCACTCACTTATCGTCTACATCATGGTGCAAATCCATCGCAGGGCACACACACACTCACACACACACACACTCAGGACAATTTGTGAATGCTGATTAGCCTAATCTGCATGTGTTTGGATTGTGGGAGGAAACCGGAATACCATGCAAACTCCATGCACACAGAATTTGAATCGTACCGGGCCAGGAATCGAACGTGGACCCTGGAGGTGCAAGGCGACAGTGCTAACCACTACACCACTATGCCTATTATCATTACTATTATTATTATTATTATTATTATTATCTTTCTAGCCAGCCCATTTATGCCAGCTGCACCGTATTATAGTAGAGACTTAGCTAAGATATGGACCTTAATACATGGATAAACTTAGTAGAAACACAAGCAGGTTGCAATTACAGCCACTCATTAATTGAATTATGAGACCGTATGCTACTCTTGGAAAGAGCTCCAGAGTCGATTTATTTAATTTCCCTGTTTACGCTTTAGACTCCCGAGCTGCATATTGATGCACACATGGAATTCGGCACCTCACCATTCAGTGTCTAAGTGCCGTCTGACACACCAGCTTTAATAAAATATGACCATAACCAAACTCACACAACCTTTTCCAGACATTTCATAATGGATTAGCAAGCTGCAAAATATTTGTTTGACCTCATAATTACTGCGAAATTTAAAAAAATAACAAGCTTTAAACAACGTAAAAAAAAAAAAAAAACAGTTTTAATGTTTTCTTTTCTTGGTATATTATAACAAACTTTGCATGCTCTTGAAGTTATGAGATTATATTCTGTGGGCAAGTTATAAAGTGTGAATTAACTGCTAACAAATATTCAACTGCTTTTTCTCTTAATGAGCGATATCTTGATATATGCCTAACAAAACATAATACGTTTTAGAGAATAAACAAAAGCATCTGTGCATCTTCTCATATTGAGAACATTTGAGAAATAAAAATAAACCTGTATTCTTGAACATAGCATGAAGTATTTTTTAGTTATTCTTTATTTTTAATACAGTGCCAAATGGAATTGATACCGATATGAAATTGCAACATTTACATCCCATTATCTTTATTGCGCTAGACATCTTGGCATAAATCAGCTATAACACTGACTATATGTGCTCATATATCCATTATGAAAGAATTTCAATAAAAGTTGTACTCCAGTGTATTCTGAGAGTTCGTTCTCAAAATGGTCTAGGTCAGAATCAATTATGCTTGTCCCTCTCATCCACTGGGGATGTGTGTTTAACTTTACAAGGACGTTTGCAGCCAAATGAACACTAAATCACATTAATGCTGCATCAAAGCAAAGCACAAGCTGAATGATGATTTGAGCACTGAGAAAAGAGTGCATGCAATATATTCAGGACAAATTAGCTGACAAAGTCTAGAACACCTGGAAGAGTTTAATCTGCTTATGCATGTTTAATTTCTTGATATTAAATGAAAATGATGGAAGAGAAGTCTGTGGCAAAACGGGGCAATATTCCAATATTGTTTTTAACATGTCCTTGTTTGACTACTGACCCTTTAAGCCCTGCAGTACAGTACTGGAATTTCTAAGATGCAGAGCACATGGTATCTGGGGGATTTATACTGTATGATAACAATGACCTTTTGAGATTTAAGATCTTATTTGAGATCCCTTTCAAAGCTAAAATGTTAAGTGTGTCTTCACAGCAAAGACATGTCATCCTAGATGACGATTATACACAAGAGAAATACATTGTTATTATATTTATTTTTTCAAGGTTAAGAACTGCTTTGTTTTGTTAGCATTAGCAAAGTTCTCATTGGAGGGCTGACTGAGCAGATCAACATGACTAGACTTCTTTAGGTTCATACTGTATACAGTATGTAATCAGCAGAGTTTGGCTGGTTTATCTCGTTCTCCAGCCTGGTCCTTAGACTATTCTGTTTCATTTGCTAGATTCCCTTTCAGCCTGAGAGGTTAGTTGTACTTCTAGCCTGACCAGATGAAGCCTGCAAGTACCAGTCTGAACAACATGCTGATCAATCCAACCAGGTGGAACCATCTAATGCCTGTAGTGTCTAAAACCTGTCTAAAATCACATCATGATCCATGAACCAGCTGGAACCAGACTGGTAGATCCAAATTGGATCCACATTGGCCAGTTAGAACCAGTCTGACCACTGTGAAGTAGTCAGAACCAACCTGACCAATCCAACCTGTCTAAGCAACTGTCCCAAGCTGGTTTTCTTAGCTAAGTTAGCTAATTCCCTTGCTACCCTGCTAGTATAGCAGCAAGTTGCCAACTACTATGTCGACATACTGTTATTCGGTACAGTTACAAATGTAATACACTGTATGAGTTGCCAAAGCAATTGCTTTATTTACATTATTGGGTACATAATCTGCCATGTCATATAATGAAGTTTACAATGGGCTTTTAAACAAAGTGACATTAAAAAGAATCAGTGTATGAAGTTCAATCTCACACCAATCAGCCATAACAGTAAAACCATTAAAAACAATAAAAACCTAGGTTTTGGGTTCCCCATTTAGCACCGGGTTGCTCTAGTCCTTCAGAACGTAGCTACAGTATGCAGGGCCTCTGTTGGTGTGCGGTTGTGTCTGACACTGCTGTGGGTTTTGGAGTGGGGCCTCTGTGGATCAGCCTTGTTTGTCCAGAGCATTTCATGGGTCCTCAATTGGAGCACTTGTTCAATTGGAGCATGGTGCACTTTCTATTATGGCAAGCCTTGACTTTTCGGCAATTTCTGCTGCATTGGCTTTTGTGAGGGATCAGACCGGACAGGCTGGCTTTTGGTCCCCCGTAGACATGGGTGGGCCTTGATTACCCATTATTCTGTTCACAATTTTACTGGTATATAATTAATAATCAATATTATTTAATTCACCTGACCATGGTATTAGTTTTATGACTGACTGGTATATAGTATAGTGTAATTTGTGATCTTACCTTGTATGAAAAAGTGCAGCGTATGCTTCACTCCCTGCCAAAACATAACTTATTCCAATGGCTACACTGCAAAAATAAAAACAAGGTATTAGATAATTCACTTTACATATTCAATTGCAAACAAGCTCAAGCAAGGTTGTAATACAATATATTATATTTACAAACATTAAATCAGGTAAATCGGAAATTAAGCTACGAGCTGGCATACACTGCATGAGTTTCAATATGGTGTTGGTGTTAGAACAAGGTTGCGCACTTTATACTATAAATCAGTTTACCTGAAAGTCATACAAAGCACTCATACACTGAAACACAGTGAGCTTTTATGAGTGAGTTAAAGGATTGAAAAATCTTTACACCATCATCTTTAAAGGTCATTGATTCATTCATCTTTATCCTGGTCATAGCTGTGGTGGATCAGGAGCATAGCAGGGACACTGGATATGAGATAGGAATACAAATTGGTTTGGAAGACAGTCCATCGCAGGGCACCATGCACACACATTCACACTACGTACAACCACAGCTCATAGCTAGACACAACTATGTAACAATCCACCTACAGTGTTTGAGAGGTGGAAAGAAATTGGAGAAGTTTTAGGAAACCACCACTGACACAGAGTGAACATGGACAGAAACCTAACAGCAGTTAACTGGAATGCACATGCAGATACACGTTAATGACTTCTATTATTATCATTTACATAAAAATATCAGAATGACCAAAGTATCTTTCATTGTAGAATAATTTTGGTGACAGATGGGTTGTTCGAGTATTTCCTGGACTGCTGAGTTGGGATTTTCATGCATGACACTCTCACAGAGTTCACAGAGAATGCTGATGAGAGAGGTCAGAGAAGATAGGCAGATAGGTTTGAGCTGACAAGAATGCTGTGATAACCTTGAGGCGGATGGGAAGGCTAGAACAGCAGAAGACCACATGAGGGTTCACTCTCAGCTAAGAACAGAATTTTATATACTACAGGGTCACTGAAACTGGACAGCTGATGAAAAAAAAGTTTTTTTTCCCAGTCTTTTACTATCACTTAAAAAAAAAAATCCACTGTTCATTGTGAATATTTGAATCATGTGAACATTACATTGACCCGTTGATTGAGTTGATGCATTTCACTCCTGCCACTTGATTGAATAATTACATGAATGTGCAGTTGTACAGGTGTTTATTATGACATTTTTTGTGAGTGTTGGTTCTGCACTTTTATTCTATATGCTATTTTCACTTGTATGTATCAGTGATATTTCCCACCCATTCTGTATCACAGCACTTAGAACTAAAGATCTTTTTGCATTGTGTTACCTGTCTGAATGCTCATAGCACTTTGAGCAGAGCCGTACCATTCAAACATAAATAAATGTGAATTGAAGATGACATTCGAGTGATATTACAACATCCATGTCCTTGGAGCTTCTCTATGAAGCATGTTTAAGACTTCACAAAGGTGCAACCTTGTTTTTAAGTCATACTACCATCACATCAATACCTTAGCTCAACAGTGGTGTGCTCTGCAAGAGCCATGCACTTAAACGGAAAAGAAACACAATGGCTCATTGCCAGTTTTTGTAAAGTCTGAGTTTATAATCATAGGCAAACTCTTTAAAATCAAAATCATCAGTTTTATGATATTGCAAAATGAGATTTATTTAATTTATGTAGACATTTATGGTCAGAGAGTTAATTTATGGATTTGGATTTATAAAAATGTAACTAATAGCATGTAGGCATAGTGTGCTCTGTGGCCTTGCACCTTCAGAGTAGAGGGTTTGATTCTTGTGGAGTTTGCATGTTCTCACTGTGCTTGGTGGGTTTCCTCCTCAATACTGGGCACTCCAGATTCTTTCCAGGGTCTACCCCACCTCGTGCCCTGAACCATTTCCATGAAGGGGTATACAAGTAGTCCCCTACTTATAAACAATTTCCTTTCCTGGAGCATGTTTGTAAGTCAAATTTGTTCGTAAGTTGGACAATGTGAGTCTCATACTGTATGCCTTTGACACAAATATACAATATAAATCATACCAATCCATTTAATTGATGGCAAATGACCACTGCACTCATCCATTCTAGGCATGTTAAACACACAAGAAGGAGCTTTTGACAAAGCATGTGCTAGCCAAGTTAAAAAGGAGATAAAACAGACATGGTCAAAACTATAGGAACAGACAGGGCTCACACTATGACTGAAGAGTTAACCATTCGAGAATTACATCATTTGTTTCCTTAAACCATCATACATTTCCTTATTCCAACATTGCAAGTTTTATAAGTTACAAGTAACAAGTAAGTGTGTGTATTTAAAAATTGTGATTATTTATAACTAATCAGTGTGATTAAGGAGATTAAATTTTTATTTGATTGACAGCACTAACATACATACTGTATGTACAGTACT
>JAOVVB010000004.1:18186961-18197835 GCA_028570985.1 Heterobranchus longifilis | reverse complement strand
TAGAATGTAGAAAATAAATCACTAAACAAAAACAAAGAGATTTGCAAGTGACCCCAAACTTTTGAACGGTAGTGTATATACACACACTCACACACGTCCCCGACTTATGAACAAGACTGCACCTCCAAATCGCGAGGGGACTCACGGTGATGCAGCTGACCTGCAGTTCTGGAAATAGGTGAAAATGACTGTGTGAGTGTTTGTAAGATGCCTTGGCAAGAACTTTGCAATCCCGACCAAGGTGTATTTGTCCTTAGAGTGAAGCTGTAATAGACACTGGATCTATCATGACTAGAGTAAAGTGATTACGGAACATGAACAGTTATGTGATGTTTTAAAATCAACCTACCATATCATAGTATATTTTATAATTAACCTATATCAGTGCCCCGTCTACGTTTTTTGTATCACTTAGTAGTAATATTTTAGTAGTAATTAAACAAAAAGGCTTGATTAGACCTTTATACTTATCCACGGGATCTGAGAGTTTTACTTATTAGTGGAAAGCTGACTGATTTTTATATCTGTGTGTGATTCACACTTATTATGGGTCACATTACAGTCATTGATGATAATTAAAGATTGAGTCAGAAAGATTCTCGTTTGTTGGTCTGCATTTAAAAAAAAAAAAAAAATTCACGTATAGTCCATTAAAATGGCACTTAAAAGCTTTGCCTATATTATTGTTCTTGATACCCAACCCATAGTATTTAGGACCTCCTTTAATATTAATTTTCAACACAATTACCTACCAGATCTTTTTTTTTTTCTTGCCCATTCTGAACTTTAGTTGTCACATAAATATCCTTATTAAACTTCTCATCATCTTTATTTACACGGTCTGAAGTACTTTTAATAGATGGAATCAATTATGTATGACATAAGGATATCATAAAATGTCAATAGCTAGATTGTACAGTTGTAATGTTTGCTGTAGATCTAACCAAGAAAATACACCTCCAGACAGTCACTTTCAGACTGGTAGCAGTAATAATAATAATAATAATAATAATAATAATAACCATATTAATAACAATAATAATTTCTGCAGATTCTGATTAAAATATGAGAAACATTTTTTTTACATTGAATTCAACATAGATTTAAAGCTACTGTATGTGCTCCAAATGCAACTAATGTCTCTATAAATGGTGTACCTTAAACCAAAAAATATTTATTTTGTCATGCACTTTCCACTGCCACCCCATGATGAATGAATATCTATTGCATATCACATTTTCTGGAACCTACACTCACCCTTACCATACTTAGCAGATAGCAGATGCACATTCTCTCCTCGGAGACATCCTTCTTTTTAATGGGATTCTTATCAAACTGCAACAAGCCGGTCTGTGCAGCCGGAGTGTGAACGCCTAATTGAATCATAGAATACCGAGCTGTTACGAAAGATATCTGATGACACTGTCAACCTGGAATATAAATTAAACAGGGCTCTGGCAACAGAAAATAGTGGTGTGCACATCACCCGGCTGTAATAAACCAAATCTTTAGCATTAACTTTTTATTTAAAAGTGCATTAACGCAGATAGGTTATCAATTTCAAGGATTTTACGAGTATAATAGGCCGCATGGCATGAAAGGCACCTTCATCATGTGCTAACGGCATAAAGCAGCACAGAACAAGTAGACCTGCTGAGGATTTACAGGGATGTAGGTGACTTTGTGGATGGAAAATCTATTCACTCCCACTAGTGCGGCTTTCGCTCATCTCGTCAGGAATGTGACTGCATTTATTTCACTCTATTTCCAAACATGGTCCTACTGAAATAACCGCGGCTATTAAATTTCTTTCAAAATGAATTTTAGCACATGCAGTAAAATGAACTGACTTATGCTAGTTATTGAAGGGGAAAATATAAGACGTCCAATTAAGCCTTACTGTGACATGCAACTCGTTGTGCAATAATGATCAAAAAGTTAGAAATTTATTATTTTTTTAATAAAAAGTTTTGCAAATTAATCATTAGTTATAGTCACACTCGAGGGAAAAATGCTTATCTTTCGAAAATTATTTTCTTTGATGGGATGCTGACTCTTACACTAGAAGTCATTCATTAAGCACAGAGGAGAATATGCTCCCCAATAAATAAATAAATAAATAAATAAATAGAGCGGAATTATTCCAAGTTAATTCTGCACATGGCTTCAAAGCCATATCCTGCTGATGATTTTCCATTTTGTTGAGACAACAAAAGATGTGCCATGACCAACATCATGGTAAGGTCTGAAACAAATCAATAAGACCATTTTTAATTTTCATGAATTAAAAAAAACAAACAAGCAAAAAAAACAATACAGCATGTCACTGTAAAAGAAGGATTTATATACAGTATGTAAACCACATCACTGTGGCCTAGTGATGTTACTATTTTAAATAGGTCACATAAGCCAGTCTGTGATTTCAATATTTATTTTTGTAATCCTGATACTTTGTTTTCAATCACTGAATTTAGCTACAATATTTAGTCCTACTACGTTCTAGATCCATAGAGCCTATATTTCTGACAAATTAATTCGCTTGAATTATAACTCGAGGTGGGCGCACCGAGTTGATTTATGGCCACACTGTATGCTGTGTATTTTGTATTTCATTAATTTGTCAGGCGATACAGACATATTTAAATATAAATGCCAGGGACAAAACGAAGGAGGTGAGCTATCAAACTGTCGAGGTGAATTATACATATACAGTCAACCACAGAATTACTGGCACTCCCAATAAAATGTGCAAAAATGAATATTTAAAATGGATAACACATGCAATGATTTATAGTTTACACGCAAAACATATGGGGCCAGTATATTTTTGTTTCTGCTGGAGAAAATAACAACTGGATTTATTCCTGTAATGTCGAACAAGGTTGACAGAACTCAGAACTCGTAGAGCTATTGTGGATATGTTTCTTATTCAGAACATTTCAATGTTTTGCAAAAACATTGATGTTTGTTGATTTGGGAAAACAAAATTATTTTGTTGAAAGAACCACAAATGGGAATATTTTAACCTCATGGCAGAGGCAACCTGAGTTTTGTGGAACCCTCAAGAAACAGCTTTTGAGTTTTATGTATTAATGTGCATATGCATGTAGGTGTAACCTGTTTATACACTGTTGCAAAGGCAGATCAGCAGTTAAGGCTCAGGGTTACTGCTTTGAAGGTTAACCGTTTCCCCTGTTCTGACTTTCTCTCGCTCTCTTTTTCGCTCTCTTACCTTACACATGTTACTCTTGCTGCTTGATTTGATCCCAATACCTGGCTGTAAATGATTCTGTCCCTGAGAATTCTAGTTCTACACGGAGTTTCCTTCATCTGAGACTCACCAATTACTACCAAGGTTGGCCCTGCATGGATATTGTAAAGATTGCTGTGAGATTCCTGCGGATGGCATCACATGGACACCCTAAAGGTGGCTGTGGATGGTTTCACTTGAATAAAATTAAATTAATTGAATTGAAATTGGACCCAGTGGATTTCATAAACCTACCTTGTGTGTGTGTGTATGTGGTGCGTGTGCAATGGTGTGAAGAATGTGGTTGAATGCATACATGATGTATACTCTTATTTCATAGAATAATAACATTGAACATACAGTACATGGCCACAATCAATCAGTAGTGATCAGCATAAAAGATGCAAACTACAAATAAGTCTTGCTAATGTTACTGAAGATGTAACCCTTAAAAATTTAATTGCACCTGATCTGGCACCACTGGGAATCAGCCCATAGATCTTCCTAAAGACCTACCTCCACCTAAAGAGACAACATCTATTTAGCCCATTCTTCTATTTAGCTCTTACACATTCTTTTCTGCTTTAACAGGTCAGTTTCCAAAGCTTTAGCTTTTAGACTAATACCATCAGTTCATAGATTGCTCATGTGTGTCACCTCTTAGATCAAAAACAACCCGAGAGCCGAGTCTTTACCATAACTCGACGAGCCTGCTTTGTATATCTGCTGAGCATTCAGGAACTTTTGCTCTCTTCACTATTTCTATGTTGAAATTCTTATTAATAATGTTTGACATTCACTATTGTATAAAAGTGATTTAACATAAAAAGCTCTTGAAAAAAGACCATACATTTCATCCATTACTTTTTTCCCAGTTAAACTCCATTGTAACTGTACAAATAGTGTCCCCCCCCGTGACACCATAATGAAAACACAATCATAAAAACACAGAATCAACAAATTATCATCAGTTTCACTCTAAGCATAACCCAGCTGTTTCAATAATAAGATGTTTAATTTGTTTCAGGATGTTTTTCCTTTAATATTTAATACAGGAGCATAAAAACCCTTAGGGCTTTCGATTAAATCTTGTTTTCTCAGTATGTTTGCTTCTCTAACTGCTCTTATGCTTGAGTTGTATTCCACTTCATGTGCTATGTTGCTTGAGGCAAAAGCATCTGTTTAAAAAAGATAACATGAAAAAAATAGGTTATATTGTAACCAAGAATGCAACCACTGCTTTTCCATCTCGCATTTTTTCTTTCTAATTTTTCTCAGTGCACTGGCTTTGAATTCACTTAGCTGTTGTTTTCGAACTCCTATGTATAGAAAATGTCTGGATAATCCTGCTAATTATCACTTTCAGCTTCTCAGGGTTCTGCTTAAATGATATCCTGTTGTGATATTGCATGTCATGTGCATCAGTAGGCCTTTGTAGAAACTGTATCACCAGCGGTAGCTATTCTAGATAATGTTCACAGAAAGAACATCCTCTTTCACGCTCTCTCTCGCTCTCTCTCTCTCTCTCTCTGACAGCACAGCCTTTCCCTCTGTATCATTCATCTTCATTAGCTAACCGCACCCTCCATGGCACGTCAAAAATACTTATTGCTTCTCCTTTGTGGGCCTCGGCTGAGCCTGATTAGTTAGCGCCGATGCAGGGAAATTTCAGCTCCCGTGCTCTGGCAGCGTGCTGTTAACACTCCCCTCAGCCCTCTTAATGAAAAAACAATACAGCCACCATCTGCTTCTCCTGACTCCACTCACACTGCTTCTATGTGACTCACTACATTCATGGATGTTATGAGGATTCATCCTGTAATGAGAGAGATTTTTTTTTTTTACAGTAAAAAGAGAACAGGGGGCAGGTAGAAAGAAAACAAATACAACTATAATTTAATTGGATGAGCAGTGGGGGTTGTTTAGCCTTCAGTCCAGACATGTAATGCTATTGCTAAAAAGATATCACACCACACAACGTAGGCCGTTTTACCGGTAGACATGTAATGCTATTGCTAAAAAGATATCACACCACACAAGGTAGGCCGTTTTACCGGTAGCAAAATAATTTCTTTTGGATATGTGTAATAATGGTGTGCCATTTCTTTCTGATTATATTACTGATGAAAATTATTGTTTTCAAGTCTGCCCATTTCTATAAGGTTTTTAGAGGGTGGCCATGGTTTTAGTAAATTCTCCCTCCGTGAGCTTTCCAAAATCTATTCTTTATATGTGATTTGTTATACACCTCATATACAGTATACATTACTAGCAGGACAAACATCGCAGAAGTAAATGATCAATATTAATCTCCATTTATTTATTCTAAATTTGAGGAATTTTCTTGTAAAAATCAATGGTAGATAGGATTATTATTATTATTATTATACAAGCCTGTAAAAAAGCATCCAAAAGGGCAAGGTTAACTTGAAATCTATTTTAATCAGTCCTGCTTCACAGTACCTGGACAAATGTGTTATCTATTATGATCTTTCATGTCTGCTCCTTTAATTTGAATAATGAAAATTACAGCATTTTTATTACACAGCCCACCAGCTAAGACTTAGCCTTCCTGTCTATTCATGTTTAAGACACTTTCAATCTTTAAGGTAAGGTAAGGTGAAAGCCTACTAGGTCATGTACTAGGTCATGTACTAGGTCATGTACTAGGTCATGTACTAGGTCATGTACTAGGTCATGTACTAGGTCATGTACTTAGGCTCAGGGTTTCTCTTGAAATAATGAAATCAGATCTGGGCTTTTAAAAAGGCCCAAACTTTTCCTTTTATTCTCTACCTACTTAGAATACATTGTAAACACTGAAGCACTTTATACTTCACCATCCACCTTCAAGCTAAACCTTTATACTACTTAAGAATGTGGAATTTGAACACAAAAGCAAACAGTATGTTAGGAGTGAAAAACCTGCAAATGTAAGGTTTTTGTTTAGAGATCTTAGCTGCATTTTTCCATTTGGCAACAACAGTTCTCCTTAAAGGCCAGAGAATTTACATGGAGAGAGCCACTTGAGGCGTAATAGAATACAAGACACATTGCTGGGTGCTCATTATATAAAATTAGTCTTTAAGAAATATTTAGTGAATAAAGCAAGCCTTTAAGTAATCCAAAAAAAAATCACAAAAAAGCACAATCTTTTGTCCCTGGTCCCTTCAGGACTGTGTGAAATGTCTTCAAAGAAACTAAATCAAAAATCGAGTCTTCACTGCAATAGCCTTCAATGCATATGAATCCCATCAGCTCTTTATTCTCAGATTGTGTCTCAGAAGTAGGCCACTTTGGATAAAGGTCTCTGCCAAAATAAATTAATCAGTAAAATCAAATTAATAGTGTAGCACTATGTCAACAGTGTACCTGCATCTTCTATATCCTCCATCTCTTCTATGTCCTCATTGTCCGAAACAGGAGATTCCAGTGGGCTCACGTTCTGCATTAATATTCGTTCCGGCTCTAGAGGCTGCAATAGAAAGCACCTCCTGTTGAGCCATTATTACTCTTTCAGGGTTCAGCTGCTGCTAATAAATCAGAAAAGCATAACTCAGTAGTACCTTTACTGACTCCAACTGAGCGACTCGACATCGCTGGAGCAAATCCACAAAGAAGTAGATGAGCAAAGCCTGGACAGGGTAAACAAGCTTGACTTGAAGTTTCACATTTATTTATATGAAATGATATCATTGTAATCACTTTTTAATAAATTGCTAAACAGAGCAAATTTAAACCTTTTATATGATTTTCTAATTGTAAATATAAGTAAATTATAATGCAAATGACTAATGTTAACCATTGATGATTATATTACCCATAACATCTCAGTTTCTAGTATTATCTTCTTACCTGCATAAAAAATCCAATGAGGAACGAGACCAAGAAGGGAATAGGTCCAGAACGAGCAATCGTCACTGGTAGTCCTATAAAACCACATTCATTTCATCAATGTCGAACTTACTTTTTGTATTGTACTGTATCTCTTATTTATACAATAGTGTTGTTGAATTCTAAAATATGATTAGCGAGAATGTCTTGATTAATTTTCACAGCAATTCTGAAAACTGCGGTAGCTATAATTCGAATCCTACATTATTTCAATATTGCAATAGAATGTGTTGTTATTTAGCAAAGAAAAAATATATAATTGATGTGCTTTGTAAAATAATAAAGCCTTTTTAAAAAGATTAAGACCCATAAGAAATTTTATCATCTACTAGGTACCGTGGTAACTTGAGGGTACTTTTACCATGGTATATACAGTAGTACCATGTTATCTTTGACAGTACCATAGTATGTATTTGCTCATATAATTCATATACCCCACTACATTATGTAGATCTATCATGGTCCAAACTTTAATATAACATGGTACAGTGTTCTACATGGTCAAATGTAAAGGTGAAACACATACAGTATACCCAAAAAGTGAAATGACCCAAGTCGAATTACTTGCATGAACAAAAAAGTGATACTCCAGGGATTTAATAATAAAGTTGTGACGGTAACATCCTTCCAATGGTGCCATGGTACTCACACAGACACTGCTATAGTAAGTGTATCTGCAGTGCCATATTCTCATTTTTCTACTACTATCCAAAGGTTAATACACAATACTTTGGTGCTTATACTACAGTATACCATACAAGTAGTATGTACTAACATATCTAACACGATACAGTATGTACAAACATAGCATATTACAGTAGATACCTAATTAACTTTGTTAGCTGCAGTGGAATCGATTTTATTTCCAAGTACCATGGTAATCACCACGTATTGCAGTACACACCATTGTACTACCACAGTACCCAGTGAAGTGCCACAGTACCTCCCATGGTACTCTATAAGGTCCTATGGTGCCTAACATGGTATTGCCTGAGGTAACATGGTCTGGTGCTTAATATAGTAATGCCTAAAGTACCAAGGTATTCCTGTCATATGTACTACAGTTCATCATAGTACACTATACTACATACGATAGTAAAAGACTTTTTAAGAAAAGGGTAGCTCTTGTTAATTACAGTATACGGCACATCACAACAGACAACCTTTCTCTGCAACTCTAATGGCTTGTATAATGTATGTACATAACCCAATATGTATATAACCAATTAAAAAGTGTAGGATGTGTTGTTTATTAATATGTTATCCATTGTAATCATTGTGAAATTGCTATTGTACAAGAGAAACAAAACAGCACTGCTGTTTTAGAAAAATGACCCATTTTAATGTGGTAACAGGAATAACTCCTGTCTGATGTTGCTTATTCTTCTTTAACAGCATGCTTTGTTAAATTCTATTCTGTACATAAAAGAGGACATGATGTTTCTGTCTGTGTAAATTGTCCAGAAATTGACTCAACATTAAGATATTTCATAGCAGTTGAATTACATGCACTGGGACAAAATGAGAAGTGAACTATTAAACCCTACTAAATACAGAATGGCCAGAAATGGTCTAAAAATTTTGCCTTTTTTGTGGCAGTGTCTTTTTTATGGCAAGAAAAGCATAATTGAAAATTATGCTTTTCTCTGAATGAGAAGTGTGTTCTAAGAAATATTAAATCTTCCATGAATGTGGCATAGTTACATTCAGTCCAGGATATAATTGCACTGCCTTATAAATACATATCTGGTTTTTCACAGCTCATAAAACTCAGTATATATCATTAGCAATGGAAAAGACTGCCTTGTTGAAAAGTGCACACAGACATTTTGTTGAACTTTCTGTCTGACGATAATGTCCATAGATTTTATTTTGCTATAACCGATTACACCTGGCACCTGAATTATAATTCATGTCAAGGGGTTTATTATGAAAGCAGGTGACAACTGGAGTAAAAAAACGGGAGTCGTGTCAGATGTGTCTAACGATAAATATTACCTATAATTTTCTCCAGTCTTTGTTCTCGTTCAGAATGGTGAATCATGACTTGGATTATTTAAACGTCGCAAGAGGAGGGGAACACATCCTGAGATGTAACGTGTAAAATTAGTAAGTAATGAGGTGTTTTTCTGCTATAATCAGCTACTTCTGATTACCAATCAGACTTGATGTGGATGAGTCTGAAAGACATTTTAATCAACAATTCTTTTAGTGCTGATGCTCAACATACAATCACATTTGCTGCATTTATACTGAGGTCTATAGAATTTATTTTTAGTCCCAAGGACTAATTACACTTCATGAGTAACTGAAAGCCTTTACCTCAGGGACGTCAAACTCAAATTTTGCTATATTTTTTGCCAGCATTTATGTGTGCCCTTGAAGGACAAGTAGCTAAAGGACTTAGAAGGTAGATCTAAAGACACTGAAAGTTTTACCATTGATAGCAGTGCTAATTAGAGTGAGAGAAGACATATGTGAGAGTAATTATTGACAAGTGACTTTCTGGGGCTTAAGGGAATTGTAGTGGTGTACTCCTATGGTGCTACCACGACAAAACTTCCATTATCACCACCGCTCTTGATGTGCAGCTCCAAAAGTACAAAACTATTTTAGAAGGGGGTCCTGGAAGGGGGAAACATCTTTTCACTAGCAGGGGACGTTTTGTGGGCATTCTACTCTTATAGAGTATAGAAAGCCAGAGGGAGAAGAAAACCAATGTAACGATCTTCTACTGTAAGCTCCCAGATGGAACACAACAACAAGGTGACAGCCACCACAAAGCCAGCAGTGTAACAAATGCCAAGGTAAGCCAGAAGGAAAAGCGATATCCACCACAGAGCAAGCGAGGAAAGAGAAAGTCTCCACAAAGCCAGAGGGAGGAGCAATATCCTCCACCAGGCCAGAGCAATGTTCTTCATGAAGCAAAAGGAAGGAGTGACATGGTGCGTTAAGGAAAAGTGGAGATCGATGTTGTGTGTGAAGCAAGAAGGAGCAGTGTACAATGCAATGCAAGGGGAGAAGCAAATTCTTAGCAGGGCAAGGAGGTGGCGCAAGCGGAGCCAAATGATGTAGTGATGTCCGAGGCTAAGCAGGAAGATGAAGTGATGCTCAGGGCAAAGCAATGAGCCACAAAGATTTCCCATGCAGGCAAAGTGGGACATCCTCATTGGAGCAAGGAAATGGAGCAATATCTTCAGTGGTGGGGTTTCTCTGGTTCATGAGCCCCTTCTTAAAATATTTCCTGAGAAGCGTATGGTGTCAAGCCACTCCCACATGGCATTGGATCACTTTTCCTCCCACATCATGTGACCCTGAGAAAATATGTGCTGCATCCATGTTCTTGTCAAGCTTTCTGTCACAATTAGGAAGCAAAGTTCATTAATCCAAGTGTAGACAAAGAACCTGACAATAAACATAAAAACAGGCAGTATATGAAGCATGTGACACAAGGCAGGGAACATAAGATATTGAGATACAGTGGAACCTTGGATTACAAGCATAATTCGTTCCCGGAAGCGGGCTCGTATTGCAAAACACTCGTAAACCAAATTTAATTTTGTTATAAGAAATAATGGTAACTCAAATGATTCGTTCCACAGCCCAAAAAAATTAATACATAAAATAATTAACACAAAATATTAAGTAAAAATAAAAAAATTAACCTGCACTTTACCTTTTTTTAAAAAAGTAAAAATAAATGTGTGTGTATGTGTGAATCTAAAGTAAG
>JAOVVB010000004.1:18172638-18184563 GCA_028570985.1 Heterobranchus longifilis | reverse complement strand
TCGGTACTCGTAAACCAAGACTTGTTCGTTTTCCAAGTCAAAATTTATTAAAAATCTTTGCTTGTCTTGCGGAACACCCGCAATCCGCGTTACTCGCAATCCGAGGTTTCACTGTACATACAGTACAGATACTATACTATATCGTATGTATAATATACTATATTGCATACTTGATGGTTATTATTTAATGAGAGATACATGCTGAAGATATGCATCCATAGTTAATTCAATTTAAAATTAATATTTAATTAAAAGTCAATGTCATTCCATTGCTTTACATCCCGCATCAGTCCAAACTTGAAAGTAAACCATGACTGTGAGACCATATAATGACTGGCTTGTTTTAAAATTACAGTAAGTGCCATGATGAGTGCTGTTATGCCCATATATTGTCTGGACTGGTCTCCACAGGGTGCATGTCTGTACATAAGAACTCATGAGCAACAGCTGCAGTTTTCAAAATGTTTTTCATTTACTATTTTTAAATGTTATCAATAGTAATATTTCACACTCATTTTGTCAGGTGTAAAGTCGGAGAATACAGCCCTGGAAGTAGTTGGTAAGCATGAGAGTGGTTAGGAAGAGCAACACACCACCTCCGTTTGTACACCTTGCAGGTGTACTGTATAGTTGTATGTAATGGCAGATCGGTGTATAATTAGACTTTAAGATTAGCTGGCATGAAGCTTAATTATTTATTTAGACCTATTGCCTGACAAAATGTTTGCAACAGAAGTAGAAACCCGATTCATTTTGGTCTACTGATTATTTTCAGACCATTTTTCGAATTCTTTTTTTTGTAAAGCTAAGGTTTATACAGTAGATCCAAAAGCAAATGTGCGTATATAAATAAGACAGTGTTTCAGGTATTTTACACATATTTCATTATTATTACATGCACAAAATAGCCAAATAGTGTATTAACATAGAAATAATGATAGTAATAACTAGTCTTTAATCTAGTCTTTTTCAGCAACCCATAGTTTAAAACAAATACATTATTGATTTTTCTAATCAGTATCCATGGGGTAGGAAAACTTTCTCCTCATAATTTTATAAAAGTATAATTGCTTTGTTTTAAAAGGTTAATGTGTATTGATTGTGCATGCTAGGACTGTACTTACCTAAAATTCCAGTTCCCAGAATAGTTGCCACTGTTAAAAAATCTGTAAAAAGAGAGAAATGTTCACTCAATAATTTAAAATATTCACATTACTATATCCCACATGTATTCTAATAAAGACCTAAAGAACTAATAAACACAGCTGAAGTTAACATGCTATTATTATTATTATTACTTCTATTACATATGAATACAATTAACACAGAGAAGGAAAGAACTAACAGCTGGATCAGTTTTCTGTGCTGTCTCCAATATGGCTTTTTTTATATTCTCAGAGAGAGAGAGAGAGAGAGAGAGAGAGAGAGAGAGAGAGAGAGACTCTAGGGCCAGGAAAAGGATTGTCCCCAATTAAACCCAACTTTGAAATTCGGATTTTATAATACATTGCGGTTAGCACACACTTGATGGAAATAAAGTGCACTTGCAGACAACAGGCATCTAGCATTATGATTCGGAAGCCATGTCTCTTTAAGGCTTAAATTTGTCACGTATTTGAACATCTCCTCTCTGACCTAATTAAAATGCAACACAGAACTGCTTTGAACTAAAATAATAAGATGTTACTGATTAACTGTTTACTAAAAGAAAAATGTGGATCTTGCAGATGCGAAAATTAAATTGATGTTGCTAAGAACACATTCACAAAACCTTCCTGAACCATCACCTGCTTTCACACTTTTTTTCTGACACTTCAGCAGGAAAATGAACGAAACATCACACACTAAAGTGATATGGTGAGATAACAAAGCAAGCATTTTGCAAAGTAAGTGTGTATCAGGCTTTAAGAAGCTCATCCATTGGGACCTCTAATTTACACCCACGTTCCCAGTCAAAATGATTGATGACAATGTGAGAAGAAGCAAAGTAACCATAATGGAGCTTTAATGACACTTATATTGGTTCCTCTGGCAGACTTCCAACTTGAGTGACATCTTTATTTCTGTTTAATTAAGATGCCACACAAATTCTGTAGGACTATGCAGTTTTACCACAAAGTATTTCTGAGCGGATTTCTAATGGATCCTTGTTTGACCTTTACTGGACATGTCCAGGAAGTACAGTACATGTGCTATTGTGCTGCTTCTACCATAGTGTGGTGGAATGCTGTAATGTGATTGGTCAGAAGGTGTGCATTATTTTTGTCAAACATCACAGATAGTTATGGCTTTAACACGAATATTAATATTATTAATGTGCTTATTCAGAATTTAAAATGTGTATGCTTTATTTAACACTTATGCGTGGATTCTCGCTTAAAGACTTGAACAGTTATGCTTTGTGGTATACAGCAAGTGAAATACCATGCTTTAAATCATGCTGTTATAAAAAATTATTTCCCTGCTCGAAACCATTTTATGCCATTATTGTTGTGTGTTATTTCTTATTTAATTTGTGTGTATTATGGATAATGAATGTTGACAGTGCAGCCTGAATTGCAGGTTGTTATATGATGAAATAAAAGACAGAACTTCCAGAGAAAAAGAAAACTTTCCAGAAAGAAAATAAACAAGTAAACATATAAGTGAGTTTAACTTTCATGAAGTGCAAGTGATGAGACATATGGCTCAAATAAAAATTCATGTTTTTTTTAAAACATGAAAAAAAATTGCTGTAGTTTAAATCCAGGAAAACCAACTGTGCACCGCTGAAAATTCAGCAGCTCGAGAATCAAGATTCTAAACCTCATAACGTCCTGGCTAAGATAACCCAATATTACCAAATGTAACAGACTTATAGAGCACGCCAATATGAATCCAATGTGAATGGACCTGTGCTGCTGGGCCTTTGGTGGCCTTTATCAGCCTGTAGAATGTGTGGGTTCTCAACCCCTATAACGTCTTGGCAAAAACACCCATTGTCACCAAACTCCACAGGTTAATAGAGGACACTGAGACGAAACCAATAAGACTGACCCATGCCGCTGGAAATTCAAATGTCTGAAGAACATGCTACAACGTCATTGGGGCCCAAGAAACAGGCTACAGAATGTCCCGATTCTAAACCTACGTAACACCCTGGCTGAAAGTCGCACTGTCACCATTACAGTAAGTCAACAAATAAATGAAGGGGTGAAATAAAAAATTGCGGCTTGTACAAGCAAAAACAATAACTTAGCCTAGTAGTGGAGTACCCGGAGGAAAGCATGGCGAGAACATGCATGTACACAGGCCGAAAGGTGGAACTCAAACCCTCAACCCTGGAGGTGCAAGGCCCCGTTGCTAACTACTTCACCACCGTGCTGCCTGCAATGTGATATTCTCTGTAAGCACAAATACATGCAGCATACATGTTTCCAATAGAAAAGAAAACTTTTGAAAACAGTGAGTGTTACAAAATATACATTTTCCCCATTCTGATGATTGCTGTGAATAGAACCAGATGCTGATGGCATGATTTTATGGATTGCACTGCTACCACATGATTTGTTGATAATACCAGGAATAAGTAGGTGTACATGTGTTTATAATAAAATGTTCAGTGAGTGTAGACTGTAACTGAGCCGGTTATGTATATACAGGGGCTACATTTGGCCACGGCGCAGGAACGTGAGCATCTACTCCAGCGGCACAAAGATGTTTGTGCACGCCCCCTTTATACGTCACTTCCGCATTGAACCGCTACCGCCTGGATGACTCGGACTGTTCTTTAGCTCTTATTTAATGCGGTTATTGAGAAATAAATGTCCGCGAATACAGACACAATGCACTAAAGAGTGCCATTCGCTGTATATATTTGAGTCACATTTTGTGATATTTGATAAATCAGTTTTCCTGTTGAGCTATACCTGTCTGACAGTTCGCGCTTGTGTTAAGCATGTTTGCAGTGTGAAATCGTGCATGTTTTATGCGGCCGCTGTGATGTGATGTGCACAGGCTGATGTTCAGGTACTTACAGCACTGCAGATAAATAAAGCTCCTCTTCCAGGGCTGCTCATGCTGTATCCGCGCTCCTCTGTAATACACCGGCGATGGTTCTCTCTCTTCACTGTTCTCCGCCATGGCACTGCTGTCACACACTTCCTCCGCAGTAGTCTTCATCCCACAGCTTTAATTTAGCGATACTGGTGTTTAAAAAAAAACAACTCCCGCTGTAGTCGTGTCCTTTTAAGCTAGCAGTGTGCTCGGTCTGAACGGAAGCTGCGTCCCAATCCGTGTAGAGCCGCAGGCCTGGAGCACCTCTGGTATTAGGCACACTGCAGGGATTTACTTCTGTCCATCTTCATTCCTTCCTGCCTTTTTTCCCTTCTTTCAACTTCCTTATTTTAAAAATGATAATTAATCATAACAAATAAATTTTTATTTCGATTAATTTTTAATAGTAATTTTTAGGAATATTTTTAGGAACATGAAAAAAATTATTGGATTTTTAACAGCGTTTCATTCATTCATTTTCATTCATTCACTCCTTTTTTTTTTTTGCAACTTCCCTATTTAAAAAAGGAAACACAGCCCTAACATGTTTAATTGTGTTAAAGTTTTAAACATGGATTCTTTCTTTCTTTCCTTCTTTCTTTCTTAAGGAAAAGATGTAAAACGTATTGTTAAGAATGATTTCAGGCACATTGTATGTAAGTCATGTTAATAAATGTACATATATTTAATTTTTAACAGTAAGATTAATTATTTCCCTCCTGACAACGTTTTTAATTTTATTAAAACACAGACTGATTAAAATATTTTACATTGGTAAAAAAATAAATAAATCCACAGTAATAGACATAACA
The DNA here is from genome assembly GCA_028570985.1 of Heterobranchus longifilis. NCBI lineage: Eukaryota > Metazoa > Chordata > Actinopteri > Siluriformes > Clariidae > Heterobranchus > Heterobranchus longifilis. The sequence goes on along the minus strand of JAOVVB010000004.1, from coordinate 18,179,716 downwards.
TTAATGTCATCATTGCCAGTTGTTGCTATGGCAGTGATTAAGTAAAGGAACTGAAGAAGTCAACCATTCATCGAAAACACCCAGAACTTCACATAATAAATGCCATGCTTTAATCTTAACTGAATTCTCAATTTCAGCTTAATAAAAACTGGAGGACGGTTAAATTATTCTATACAAATCTGCCATTGAAACTGGTATTACTATTACTTAAAATGGTATATATTGGCAGCTTGTTCATATTTTTTTTCTGTTTTCCACACATTGGCTTCATTTATCAAACTGGATATGAAGTTTTTTAACTGTAAATCCTACACAGGGGCATTCACACAATAAATGTAGTATTAATAAAAACCCAATTATTTTCCAAAGCGCGCGCACACACACACACACTTTTTATACCACAATATAGTTCAAGAAGTTATTTCTAATGTGTAACTGGTGTGACTTAATGTATTCTTATAAAGGTTTCAATAGCTTTAATTTTTGTGAACCAACTGGTTTTATATTAAAATCTTGAAAGAGATCCAACCATAAATTCAGTCAAATAAAACTAGCAATTAAATTTAAGTAAAAAACAAACAAACAAAAGAACCACTCTATAATCAGAAGAGTTAGTCTGTGCTTATGGTAACTGTTGCATTGTAGTGGCTCATGAGGTGCTTTTCCTCTCATTTAGCCATTAGTTTGATGGCCATATTAAACTTTACATATTGCAAAGTTCCTAAAGATACAATAAAAAAATTGGTTGTGAATGTAACAACCTCAGCAGCAACCTCTGGAGTTTGCTTGTCTGTTTCAACCCCTCAGCATTCAGCATCACCAGTACACTAATCACCAGCCTGATCATCTATCATCATCTGCACCTGTTTCTCACTGGTTCATGCCTTAAGTTAGAATTTTTTTTTTATGCTTGAATGATTCATAGGTCACTGTGTGGCTTAACAAACAAACAAAAAAGAAAAAAAAAATTTCTCTGACACATAAGGGCCAAAAAAGTCTTTAAGGAAGACTGGAGACATTCATTAAAAATGCAAGAAAACCTGGCTCTTTGGAAGCATATTTTAAGGAAATAGGGTGGCTCAAGACTTTTTCTAAATATTTAGGTATTCAGATATTTTAAATAATATTTTGAATAATAATAACATACATAATTGTATTTAAGGTGGCTGCCTACATTTTAACCAAAATAAGGTCAATAAACAGAATAAATAATTCATTATATTAGAAATATTCATTAATTATAAATTAAATATTATTAATAATATTGAAAAAAATCAATGTAATTAAATAACTTAATTTATTTTGAACAGTGAGTATCATTGGATACTCACTCATTCACACATCATCTTTACCACTTTATCCTGTACATAGGGGGCACAGGGATACTGGAGCCTATCCAGGAGACTTAAGGCACAAGGCAGGGTTCACCATGGACAGGGTGCCAATCCATCGCAGGGCACACACATACACACACACTCTGGGCAATTTGGGAATGCCAATCAGCCTAATTTGCATGTCTTTGGATTCCTTGTGGGAGGAAACTAGAGTACTCAGAGGAAATCCACCAAGCACAGGGAGAACATACCCACTCCATGCATGCAGCCTGAGGCGGGAATTGAACCTGGAACGTGGAGGGGCAAGGTGCCAGTGCTAACTACTAAGTCACCGTGCTGCCTCATAAGATGGTATGAAATCATTTCTGTAATTAAACTAGACATTTTCATTTGCAGAAGCTTCCCATCTAGGTTTGGTTTGGAAGAGTTGTTCATGCAGCAAATAAAAAAATAAATATATATTTCAGGGTCACTTTAAAGGAGAATCAGAAAAGAATACACACTTTCTAATTATTTATTTGCCATTTTTACAGGAAAAAAACATGCACTAGCAAGATGACAAAAAATTAAAGGAATACAAGATACAAAATTAGTCTTCATGTAGATGATTTATTATTATATTATATCTCCAGGACCCATACAATTAATTACAGAAACCTTTTACAGTAATAATATATTCTTCAAGGATTCAATTACACAATAAACTGGAATAAATCAACTATATGTTTAGACTCTAAAGATGCCTGGGATTCAGCGGCTCAAGACTCCCCCAACCCACTCCACATGTGCAAGATTAAATATTAAGATATCAATATTTTCCCCAGACTATCAGAGATTTTTAACCTCAATTATACCCCTGTATTAAAGAAGATATAAGACCTTTTCAGTTGTTAGACCAAGCTCCCAATTTTGTTCAATGGTAAAACCACTAGTGTTAAAATGAAAGTTCTACCTTAAATTAGCAATCTGTTTCCAACGACACCTCCAGACAAATGGTTTGGATAATTTCATACAAAACACACATGTTGTTTGATTCACTTTGTGCAGTTGAATTAATTCAGGTTTAAAACACATTCTTAAATTACTTTAGTAGTTTTTATACAGTAGGTTGAGGTTCTCCCTCATTAAACATACTTTAAGTAGCACTTAACTAACAGTTAGTGTGCATATTCATCAGGACCATGGTAATCCTTATAATCAATATAATCATATAAAATACTGTACATTAATGAGGCATTTTTATTGCTCATTTCATGCGACAAAAGACAAAGAGAAATTACAGACATTCTACATTATAGAAATCAGTTCATTAATTAGTTGTCATGTTGTCAATCATCTTATCAAAATGATTTAGGGAAGAAACGTTGCAACTTATGTTAATTAACCATGTTATCAAAAATTATACTGTCATATTTTATGCCTGTTAATTAAGAGCTGTGTGTTTTATTACTGTTAAACTGACAGAAAGAATATTTCATTGTTTAATTTACAATTTCATTTCACATGTTCAAAAGAAAAAAACCATGCAATCTCAATTGCATTGATCATTTGAACACCACATACATATGGTACAGCATAGGAACACTTACATCAAGTAAACACATGGTAATTTCAATAAACAGCCAAAAGAAACACAAATGAAGCATTATTGCAAATGTGCATTCATTTCATTTGACCTAATGTTAATAAAAAATATATTCAGACTTCATACTTACTAATACAGTTAAAAAAAATTATGTGTATAAAATAAACCCCAAGTGTACAGTGCTAATATTCTTTTCATCTAAGCATGTATAAGCACTCTACATTAATGTTGTCCAGGATTAGAAATATTTGATCAAGTATTACTTTGAATATTTCAAAGGAAAACAAACAGCAACTACAAATAATCATTTGATTGAAGGCATGTTAATAATTTAAAGTTTATGGCCAGTCTAAATTCCCTCAAGCATTCCTAAATCTCCTATTTATCAAAGATGCATCAAAGTCAAGTTCTACTATTGTAACAAATAAGTTTACAGAAGCAGATTGTTAGACCAGAGTCCTCAAAAACATCCACAAAAAATTGCAAATGCAGACAGCAAGAAAATAACAAGCTTTTAAGTGTAGAATCTGTTTGTGATTCATAACTCCTAATTAAACCCTGCTTTAGTGTGATTTCTTTACAAGAAGTGTTCTGTAAAGTGTAAACTCTGTACTGTATACAGACCAAAACATAATCCCTTATCATTTCTAACCATGAAAAAATATACCCAGATCACTGTACAGTGGTTCATACTTTTGTTTTTTTACTTTCACATTAGGCAGAAATTTGCATTCTAGTTCACATTCACTCATCAACCTAAATACCTTCCCATTCATATACAGTAATTATCCAGTCAGCCAATCATGTGCCAGCACCACAGATCAAAAAATCATGCAATGTTTATATAAGACACCAGAATGGAAGAAAATATGATCTTAATGACCAAAATCCCATGCATATGCTTTAAAGTGGCTGCTTAAAAATTTAAATACCAAAATGACTTTTTCAGTAACATTAATTATTAAAGTAAAATGACTCATAATGCAGGGCTCAAATGTACAGCATATGTACTATATATTATACAATACATATACAATTACACAATTATGTTACCAGCAAAATCCATAGATGTTATGTACTGTATAACAAAAGTAGCCTTGCCAGCTAATATTAAGGTTGGATGTGCATTGACACATTGAAAAAAAAGGGCAGTCTCAACAGGACCAATTTTTTTTAGCTAACTAAACAATGGAACAGCATATGTAATAAATATAGTTAAGGAAAAAAAATAATTCGTATAAATTAATTAAAATAAGAATCCTACTTCCCCCTGTCCTGAGTTGAAAAATAGTCACCCTGAGAAAAATTTAAGTTTCCATCCTGAATTACTTGCCTGAAATTGAAATCCCCCCCCCCCACCCCCCCCCCCCCCCCCCCATCATGGAATGCCTTATTTTTTTTGTCCTTCAGCCCTGTGGGACATCTATATTTTCCCCTACAGGTTCACCAGTTTTCATTAGACATTCTGTTTATGTGCCATCATACATTGTGCAGCTTCAAATCACAAGTAGCATCAAATATCTGATTGTTTGGAACACATTTTATTCGCATATGATAACTGTGCTACTTCCTTGTATTCCATTATCAAACAGTTGTGCTATGTTCATGTCTGAAGAAGTTTTGTTCAATAGCAGCATATTTCTGACATTATTTCAATGTGAGCTATCATGGTCATCCTCAAAGAGCTCAAGACCACTTTGGATGAGTTTTTCAGCTGAGCAGATGGAGTTATACACCTGGGACAAAGACTGATTCACACTGCTGTGTTTGAAGTCGTCCACAGAGGCATTCAAGATGGCAAAGCCTTGTGTTTTCCTATTCAGTCCATAAAGAATGTTCCTGCAACATAGAGAGGCAGAGCTGATTATGTTTTACTTTAAATAAACTTTAATGAAAAAGCTTTTTTTCAATGCAGGGTCACCAGCCAGTACTATTCATTGCAATATTGTTAGTGTGGCCTTGATGTTGAAGGCTGCTACTGAATGATATAACAGCCTTTCAAATCAGCAAGTCAGTGCAGATATGTAAACTGAGATCTTCTAGAAAATAGAAGATCTCAGTTTACATACTGTATCTGCACTGACTTGCTGAAGAAAGATAATAGATAGCCTTTAATGTTTATTATAGTATGCATTTACTGTGGCATAGTATAAAAAACACTGTGTTTTGCAAAAATCACACATTTAATTTCATCCAAAATTCCATCAATTTTTGAATGAGATCTTGTATTTATGACAAGAGAGTTCCAACCACTCTATAGGAGTGGCATCCCAAAGACATTCAGTAGGCTTAAGGTCAGGACCCATGTCATGGCCAATTCATGTGTAAAAATAATTCCTCATGGTTCTGGAAAAAGATGGTACTGTATCAATCCTATTACTGTATATGGAAATTTAACTCTATAACCTGTTTTTTCAGTTCATTCAGATCATCAGCTCACTTCAGTTTATTGCCACTAAAACCACTATTTTTTATTTTTTACAGTTTATTGCCACTATTGCCTAAACCTGACCAACTGAAGTAACCCCAGTTTATAACACTGCCATAAGAGGCTTGTACAGTGGACACTATGCATGATGGATGCATCACTTCCTGTGCTTCTATTCCTACCTTTTAATGCACCCGTCACTCTGGTATAGGGTCAATCTGGACTCATCAGACCACATGAAATTATTTTATTTATAATTATTATAATTTATATTATTATTATTATTATTATCATCATCATCATCATTTTATTGGTTTTCATAGGGCAACACAGCTGTTTAGTCCCAATCCAGTGAGCTCTCATCACACTGCATGTAAAAAAGCTTTTACTTTCAATATTAAAAATAGCTGTTGCTGTTGTTTTTATCATGCAACTTCAGAGATTCAGTAATCTTTGGTCATTAACATTATTTTCATTTTGTCCTGCCACATTTCTTCAAAGTTGACAGTTTACCACTATCCTCACAGGTTTTAATTTAGCTAATTTCATCATCTATCATCTATTTTCTGCCACAGGGTACATCTTTTTAGGGTGTATTTTTACATTTCAGATAGTATAAGGTTAATAAAAAAAGGACATTTCACGAATGACTGATATGACTGCCCACAAATGCTCACTTTTGAAGAAGCATACACACTTAGAAAATCAATGCCAGCATGTCTCCCACAACCTTGAAGGACTTGGGTAGTATTGAAGCTTGAAGCTGCGGAACTATTATTTGAACTTTTGTAGGACAAAAATAAGATGCTTTGGGCCTTTCTCATAACAGCTCTGGGCCATGCATTGATTTTTTGCTGGTTCGCTGGTTTAACTGCTCACACCTAAGCAGAAAAAAATGAGACCATTCTTTATCTGTAAATGGGTTAGGCTTAGGTTAGGGTCCTTGACACACTAGACCTTATCTAAAAATCATGCCATTAACTCTCTCCTTCAAACAGCAAGTGAGGTAAAGGTGACTTTAAAACATAACTCTATCAATAGAGAACAGACATACTGTAGTGTCTACTGTAGTACTATAATTATTTAGTACATATATTTAAGTGAAAGAACATTTCTGTAGTAAATTAGTACATAAACATAAATAAATTGCCTCTCTAGTAACATTTGTTTTGTTTTTGTTTAATTATAATATTGTATATTCTAGTTTTTATAAGAAAACCTGTGTGACGTTAATATCTGCAAATTTTTGACAAGCCTTTATTTTATGTTCTTTTAATGCTGCATGTGTAGGGAAGGGAACTGGTGAGGGGGGGGGGGTGCATAGCTACTGGGTACAGTAGTGTGCATATGCGTTTCATGTTAAAAACAAAATATATAAATTAGGTAATACTCAGGGTGTAATTTTGAACAGTGTGTTTTTGTAACTTCTTATCATCTTACATGTACTGTAGGTTAACACCAGACATGCAAGAAACTTGCATTGTTTAGCATAAATAATTAAGCTGTATTTATGACATTAACAATATGTCATTTGTTACATAATAGTAACAGAGTTACTGTATGTCAAATTTTACTTTTGTTTAGGCCAGATTTCATTGCCTGTTGTAAAGAATTGTCGTCTATGCCTTATTACTAACTCAGTCCAAACCATTTCAAGTTCAAGTTCAAGTTCAAGTAGGCTTTATTGTCACTTCAACCATATACAGTTAGTACACAGTGAAACGAAACAAC
>JAOVVB010000004.1:18138284-18158753 GCA_028570985.1 Heterobranchus longifilis | reverse complement strand
CAGCTAAATGTGAATGACTATGGGTATGTACAGTAGTCATGACGGCCATATTTTTATTCCATGGTGTGTTCTGGAAAATTTATTGTTGATACCACTGTTGACCCGACACACACATACCTGTTCAGCTCCTGTTGCTAAAAAATGTTCTCCCAAATAAAATGCAATCTGGGGGGCCTATGATATTTTGGCACAATGTTACTGATGAAGGTACAGTCAGGGCTAAAACCTACAAATTGGTCTCGTTTATATATTTGTGTGTGTTGGCACTGTCTCCTTGCACCACCAGGTTCCAGGTTCGATTCCCACCTCAGGATCTGTGTGCGTAAAGTTTACATGTTATCCCTGTGCTTGGTGGATTTTCTCTGGGTACTCCGGTTTCCGAAAATATGGTGACAAATCATCCAAATTGGCATTTTGAAATAGCCTGAAGTGTGTGAATAAGTGTGTGATTGTATATCTGTGTGTGGCCTGTGTTGATTTGGCACCCCGTCCAGGGTGTATCCCGCCTTGTGCCCTAAGTCTCCTTGGATAGCCCCCCCCCCCCCCACACACCTCTGTATACGGGATAAAGTGGTATAGATGATGAATGAGTGAGTAAATGACAAAGGTGAAACATTATACCAATGCCTTGCTTTGCTGCTCTTTATATCTCTGTTAAATTTTAAATCTAAGTCAAGAACTGCTTGATGTGTCCACACTTGCCGACCGGGAGAAAAACACACACACACACATATGATGTTGAATGTTCTCTAGTCTATTCATAGAAAAAGGGAGGTATTTAAGTCCTGTTTTATTTCATGAGTACACATGTGTCATGTCCATCTGCGACTACATCAAGAGACCATGAGTCATCCATAGAAATCCAAGGAAATCCAAGGAAAAATGAGGGGAGTACAGTATTTTACAGGCACCTGGCCATGAATCAAAGAAGCCATATAAGGAAAAAGGAAGAACTTAAAGACAACAAAAGAAATAGGGATGTAAGAGGACCTTAACAAAAATATAACAACATGTAATACGATTAAGAGATCATCTTACCTTTGAGTTTATTTTGAACATCCAGTGCTATATCTAAGGGTGAAAAGGGAAGGACAGGATCGGTAGCAAGTCGAACAATGGCCTCTGCTGTCATCTACATAAAAAAAAAAAATAAATAAAAAAAAAATAATAATAATACAAATATTAATTAAAAAATATTAAAATATTTGATCAGAACACATGGGCTTCTTAAAACCAAATCAACTATAATTATATGGTTTGATTCAACAACAGTTTGCTTTTATAAGTCAGACTAAACCAGATGTGTCTACAGTGTTAGATTCAGACATCCTTGTCTTGTCTGTCCTCTTTTTTTTTTAAATCCATGTTTTCTGCTGTAGGTCAGCCCCAAGGCTCTATTCCAGCACCTGCTGTGCAGACCCCTTCCTCTGTTGCACAGTGACATCTGTTTCCTGTTATTCTTGGATGCTGATCACCAACTGAGCACCTCTGCTTCTTCCGTATACACACAGAATTCAAAGAGTATGAAGGAATACATAAGCTGTCAGGTGGAAATGCCTCAATACACCACCAGGAACTGTCTTTATTTAATCATTAATTAAAAGAAATCACAATGTTCGTATGAGAATTTTATCTTACATACTGTAAGAATATGTTATTTACTATATTAGAGTTGTGTAACGATGAACATATTTAGGCTGATTAGGAAGACTTCATATTAAGCTGAAATATTACTAAATATATGGTTTGCACATGTTTGGATCTTATTTCTCAAATTGATGACTTGTTCATGGTAAAGATGTCGCTTTGTCATGATTAACAGTTAATGCTGACTTAATTAACATAAGGGCGGTTACAGGATGTGGGTGTCATATGTGTTCCACTGATATTACAATTACACATGCAAAGTAAAAAAAGTAGATGTTTTATCATATACTTTATAATACAACCTATATGCATGTTTCTAAAAAAAAATGTATTAAAACATTTCTTAAACATACAGGATGTAGAAAAGTATGCAGGCTCACTGTAACATTTTACCCAGAAATATAATCTTTATTATTGTATTGCACCAATGTGTGAACCCATTAAACATCCTTTCCCATGAGTTATGCATTATATGCTATGGGGAAAATGTACATTTCATTCCGCAACATTCAATCAACCCTTTTTATGTGAACCCATTTAAGCCCATGCAATAGTATATGAAATCTACATTTCACATAAGCGACAAAAAGTTACATCATCAACATTTTGTAAAGATGGAAAGAGGAAAAGTAAGTGGTCTCATTCTTTTCTTCTATGTTTTCAATCTTACTGTGATATTGGCTCATGAGCTACAATCCTGTTATCCCAAATTATAGACCAAAGGAAGTCCATTATGAGGAGCATTTACATCCAGCCTTCACAAAACCTGTGAAATTTCTCGGGAATTAAGGCGTAAAAAACAATTGGCATTTACAGAAAAACAGAACAGAAGCACAGTACAGTGATGAGACTCTTAGCCACAGTAAAATATTTGAATGGAGCAAAAAGAAAGCTGTGTGTCTGTGGATGATTATCCTGCCGAAGTAATACTTGCACATTACAGGAGCTCAGCTGGGAGTCATTGCCACGTACCCTGTACAGTTCTGACCTCGCTCCAAGCCATTTCCACATATTTGGGCCATTAAAGGAGTTCCTGGGAGGCCGGGATTGCAGACGTGAAGCAGCAGTTTGATCATGGCTCCGGTGTACTGAGAATATTTTCTACCTTGATGGTATCCAAGTACTGGTGAAATGCTAGGATAAGTGCATTAGCAGGGGATTATATTAAGAAATAAAAGGGAGTTTTTGAATCTTACAACTGTGCTCTATTATTCTGCACATCAAAAGTCCCAGGTACTCTTGATCTTACATAGTAACACTTAATAGAGATCAAAATATAGCCATTGTCTGCAAGAAAACCTTGGGAAATGTTTTAAAATTGTTAAAGGCTTATATTCAATGTTGAAAATAAATAAATATTCATTCTTAAAGAGTTGAATGCCTGTGGAGCACCCATTATTCCTATTGCCCTTACTTGTCATTATGTGGCTTTCAATCATTGAGAATAATCTCTTTACAATGTGAACAATGTTCTTTTTTGCTAGTGGACTCAGCTTGTTGGACAGCTCATATGTATGCATCAGTCTGCTAGCACTGCTGGTGCCGTGAAACACACAAATCAGTCTTTTAAGTAAATATGAACCCAAAGGTATAAAGGGACCTATTATACTCTTTATTTGATCTTAACAACACCGCTCCCGATAATATGGTGTCATTAAGCCTGTGGGCTGCTTGTTTTCTACTTTTCCTAGTTTCCTTCAGATGCAAATTTTCTGCGGATTATTAAATCTCTTGCAGGGTAGTTGAACTAGCGGGGAATCAATTACTGGGCAAAGATTTCAATAGTGATTGGAGCAGACTGAGTAATAATACCACTAAAAAAATAATAATAATCAAGACCAATAACATACAAAGGATGAAAAAAGCATATTATTACTTGTTTATTTGGCCTTGTTTTTTGGCATTGCTTTCAAACTCTTCCTCTTGAGAAAGTGGAATAAGCAGACACATGATGCGGAAGAAGTAGCAGAATTGAGCAGATTGAGCTATTGCAAATGTAGAAAGGGAGGTTTTGTGGCAGAAATAAAAAAAAGGAACTGTCGAGATTTGACGTGTTATTACATGAGCTTTCATCTTTTGGCATCTGGTACAGAGCACAGTTGTCTGCTGTTGTGGTGATGGACAGAAACACATGTGAAGAAAATGTTTACCGTTAATCTTGTAACACTTGAAACCGTAAATAGGTGTTAAATAAGTAGGTTGGACAAAATTCCAAAAGTACTGTTTTATTATTGTATAAACCGTACCAAGATAATTTAACAGACATGACTGAAAAGCCAGAATTCTATTTGCAATCTTGTTATTGTCTGGCTTGATACAGTACATGGTGGTACTAAATGTATTAAGTAATTATTTAGTGTTTATAACTTTCATTTCCTTGATAGCTAATTTTTTAATAAACAACAAACAAACAAAAAGTTAGTTATGTCATATTGTATATTTTCTGTGTAGTAGTAGTGGTAGTAGTAATAGTAGTTGTAGGAATGGTAGTAGTAGCAGTAGGGGTTGTAGTAGTAGTAGTTATGTTGGTGGTAAAGGAGTATATTTTTATTATTAGTAGTATTATTATTAGTATTAATACTACTACTACTACTACTACTACTATTACTACTACTACTACTACTAATAATAATAAGTAGTAGTAGCAGTTACTGTAATAATAGTAGTAGTAATAATAATTTTAGTAATAGGATTATTACGACTATTGCATTGTGTATTATTATTATTATTATTATTATTATTATTATTATTATTATTATTATCATCATCATAATTATTGTTGTTGTTGTAGAAGCAGCAGTAAAAGGATTGGTTATTATTGGTATAATTACAGAAGTAATATTAGTAGCAGTAGCAGTGATGGTGGTGTTGGTGGCAAAGGGAGTAGTTCTATTATTATCAGCAGCTGAAATTATAAAGATTATATGCAATAATGACCTGGAATAAAAAAGTAGAGAATATCATGATCTATTAAAGTTTCTTGAACATTTAAAAATGTGACTACATGAAATCCAGATGTGTCCAAATATGTCTATTAAACTTACACAATTGAGGACATACAGTACTGTATTGTCAGACAATACAATGCATGTATTATTGTGTTGTGGTATATCACTCAATCCTTATTGCTAAGATCTATTTGAGATTCATAAACTGATATGCAAATATATTTTTTAAAGATGATAAATGAATAATTGTGCGCAGGTAGGTGAATTTAAAGGAACAGAAGTAATCAAACTCTGAGCATGAGGTTCTTCCTGACAGCAGAGGGCTCTCTCGGAGAAGCTTAGCCATGCTGATAAAAAGTGATGAACACCAATTCACAAGCAGAGAAAGTCAAAGACACTCTCAGTCTTATACCAGGCTTGTGTATAGCAAGCATATTTGTCTGCTGTCACATTATTTATTTATTTATTTTTGAAGGCCATCACTAAGACTTGCTGTGCTGAAGACCCTATTCCCTGGGATTTGGGTGTGTGAATGTTTATGTAATGAAATTTTAGTGCTGGAAGATTGGTTTGAAGGGTAACTAGCCAGAGGAAAACTTGATTAAACCCATGCTTCATCAATATACTGGTAAGCAGGGTACTGTACACTAAACGTGCACTATAAGGGTAAACATATAGAAGTACATTAAACAGAAGATACCTATACAGTGGGGAGCATCTTCTGAAAGATAAGCTTCTAAGAAATAATGTTCTGAAAAATGTTTTTATGGTTTTTAAATGAATCCTGCACTGTAAATAATAAATATCATATTATATATATCATATATTATATATCAAATATCATATATTATTGTGTAAGCATGGTGTAAATACATTAAATTCTGTACCATTGCTCATGTATTAATAAAAAAAACCCTGCATCAATTCAACATATTTTAAAGAAAGGGCAGAAAGCAAACAGAATGTTGAAGTCAACAGATTTAGATTTATTTGTTTATTTAAATAGTTCTTTTGCTCCACCAACACATATCCTTCCACGGCTGACTGAACTAACTAACCATGACTGGTTCAGCTGGTGACTGACAGTTAGTTTAATTAATTAGGGTGAAATAGTTTTAAATTCTTACTGGTACTAGGTGGGCAAAAAGTGAGGAGAATAAACCATGGAGGTGGTGGACAGTCCTGAGAAACATATGAAATTTGCTTTATTTTACCTCTTATTCTGCTTATGTATATCAGCTACATTAACTTCTGGGTTTCCAGGGTTGAATCTCAAATAGCGTTAAATAGAAAGCTAGTGTGATATGTTGTACAGACCCTTGTTCCACACACAGTAGTGGACTTGTTCAGGGGTTAGAAAGGGATTTGGGAAAACAGAAAAACAGCCTCATACTAAAAGCCAGTTAGCTTTGTAGCTCATGTTAGCCGTGAACAGAACACAAACAGTTCAGAGGCAATTTAGAACAATGTTAAAGGAATTACTAAGGAGACAAAGTATTCTTTAAGCCCAAGCGACACAGATACGTAGCGGCACCTCAGCATACTGTAGGTCAATGTATATTTTAAAAATAAAAAAACATATATATTCATATAGAAGCCTTGCTGTTGTGTGTTAATGTGGAGGCTTCAGACTTTAAACTGTGAAAATAAATTTACATTCCGAACAAGTACTTTAGTTTTCAAGGTTAAACCATCAGGGGAAGAAACATCAACAGCACAACAGACCTGAATGCATTTGTGAATTAAATCTCAGTCTTGTGGACAGAATAAAATTTGACAAAATAATAAGTAAATAAATATTGAAGCACATAATAATACAGATGCATATGTGCCATGCCATATTTATTCCAATGACTATTCAGCAAAGGCATATTATACAGTATAAGATGAAAGATGAAAATGATATTACAGTAAGTAAGGCTACATGTGTTCCCAATCACAGAACATAATGGAAGTTTGAAGAAAGTGCATGAAAAAGCATAGCTTGTAAGTCAGAGATTAATATAGATCTAAATGAGTAAAGAATATGGAACCAAACAAAACTAAAAGAAACCAACAAAACAGATACAACAAACTAACAAAAGTTGAAAAATCTATATTTAAATGAGTTGCTAGTGCGCTAGGTAATAAAATTATTGCAAATGACTTAGCAAACAATACAATCTTCAGACTGATAAAAAAAAAATACAAAGTAAAAATGATTGAGAATGACAAACTAACCAGAAATGAGCACTTTGAGTTTCTTAACAAACAAACAAATTAACCTGCACTTTACCTTTGAAAAGAATCGTGACTGTAGTGATTGAGACCAGAGAGAGAGGAGAGGAGGAGGAAGGATGTTGACTATATGAGTAACGCACACGTACCAAGAGCATGGGAAACAATTACCCACAATACTGCTTATACAGTATTTCACGACCTCGCTCATTTTATTTAAAATTTTTGCTCATCGTGCAAAACAGGCGCAGACCAAGGTACTTGCAATCCAAGGTTTTACTGTATTTGGTAAAGATAGTTAACACTCTTTACTGGTTAATCAATTTACCTTTTAATGACTAAATATATTAGTCAGCATGCTTAGAAGACTTTGAGGGACTTTGGTTCATTCACAGAACAATGCATTTAGGAAAAAAATACATAAAAACAAATAAAAAACCAAAACCAACAACCAAGCTATAAATGAATAACCCTCACTGAGGGACAGAACTTGATGGCTCAACATTTTAAAATCACAGAATCCCTTCACAGACGGCTTCAAATGAGCTGTTAAATACCAGCACACTTAATTCACAATCAAGGCCAGCTCTCACATTACAGTGTACCCGAATTCAATGTCCATATACTTTCAAGCAGATTACACTGTCCTAACTACTGGTAAATTATGTTGAATCAAAACTCAGCCATTCATGATAGCTTAATTTACCACCACAAATGCCGAAAATTCACTTTTACCTTTCCCTAAGAGAAGAAATTAAAATGAAAGCTTTATAAATTGTAGGAAGAGGATGGCATAAAGGGAATTATGACAGGCATCTGGCAAATGCAGCAATCAATTAAGCTTATCATTCTAAAGTGTCAGAGAAACTTACAAACCTGCCATATTACCCAACACAGGCCATTTTCTTCCCCTGATTAATAAACACTAATTAAGGCATTGCATATGTTTCGTGACAGTGCAGGTGCTCAGTCTGAGAATTTTCAAAACACTTCTGCAGTTTGTACTGCAGCAAAACGCTGCTACAGCAGGTACAAAAACTGGCTTACTGAGTCCCCAAAGAACTGAACACGCACCAGTGACACATCCCATACACCAACTACCTTCAATAAACATGATGCAGCTTATCACAGTGATTTACATAATACACACTATTTTTAGTAAAGAAACACAAATGCAAAATAGTAAACTGTTAGACAATACTAAAAACTATAGCACCACACTCACCAACTACTTTAGCCAACTACTTTTTAGATTGAAACCGTAAAGTTGAAATTTAGAAGAAAAAAAAAAACGGATTCTGAAGCTATGGTAAATGTCTACTGCTGTAGCCCATCTGCTTAAATATTTGACATGTTGTGCATTCTGAGATGCAGATCTGTTTATCAAGAGTGGTTATTTTAGTTACTGTAGACATCCTGACCTCTCTCCAAACAAAAAGGCATTTCTCCCAAAAAAATGTTGACCATTGGTTTTGTATTTCTACGTCTTTCTGTGTGTACTTTCTGAGTTTATGTGTTGCAGTGTTGCCACAGTATAATCTGATTGGAAAGTTTCTTGAATGTACAGGTCTACATGTGTTCCTAAGAAAGTAGTTATTAAGTTGTTGAGATGTTTGCTTAGAATATTTCAAGATTTTAAACCTACACTGTGAACTTGTACATAAAATCTTTTGTTGGAAATGTTCTGTAGCTATAGCCCTTGAACTGCCATATAAATAGCCAGCCTATTAATGTACACAGCTGTATAATGTGCTAAATACTTTTAATAGCTTGGAGTCTAGAAATTACTGTAAGTACAGTTAAAGTTTGAGAACACCTAACCTAAGACTATTAGCTCTAATAATTAACAATATATAAGATATAATGGGTAATTATGAGTCAGTTCTTATTAGTGACCTGACCAGAAGTGTTAATGAAGTAACAATTATGAGTATACACACCTTTAATTGTTATAAAAAAAAACAAAAAAAAACATTAAAATCTTGATTACTGTGAAATTCCCCATATAATTCAGCAGGACCAAATAAATACATTACAGACTGAACCTCAGTTATCCAAGAAAAAAGCAAAATTCAGATGAAATATTTGAAAAAAATATTATATTTAATACTGGGTGGAAAAAACTGTGAAAACATCTGCTGTACCCTTTAAAATTCTGTGAACACAGAATTTTGTCAAATCCCAGAACACCTATCGATCTCCTCTATGCCTTGTCTGCTTCAGAAAGGAGTCTGGCATTAAAAGGATTAAATGCATTTTGTGCTTTTGCGAGAACCATATGGTCCAGTGACAAATTCTGATTGTGATAAGAAGGGCATTGTGCTCTGGGACTACATTCAGAGACGGGGCAGTTAGCTGCCAAAACTCATGCCAGCACTGGATAGACAGGTATAAAGAAAACTGCCATTTAAAAGGGCTTTAATCATTTCTGTCTGAAGCCATTTGTTGTCCAAACTCTAAAGTGCTGCTTACTTTTGACAGTCATATATTCATAAGCAGTTGGAGATTAAGTATTAAATAATTAGCTAGTCAACCAGATAAGATTTGCTGCCCAGTCCTTTTCTTTTTGTTCTTGTTCTTCTTATTATTATAATTTCAGAAATCAGAAATGTTTTGAAATGTACTGTACTTAACCATGTTAAAAAACGGTAACAAATAGTTAATAAAATGCATTAACGCCAACAAACATTTGTAACGTGTAATGTAGCAAATCTTGTGCATGCTCTCGACAGAAAGTAAATTATGAGGCTTTGTTCTCTCTTTCTACATATTTACTAGAGGCTGGTGAGTTGTTGTATTTTTGTAAACCTGCCTGCTGTGCTCGCTGAGGAAATATATAACAGGTTGTTCTGTAATTTCTTTTCCATTCCTTAGCTTTGTCAGTGCCAGGGTGTTCTTGATTAAAAAAAATTGTATATTATAGGTTTGATACGCGCTAACTAATAAGACTAGATAAAGTTTGATTAAAATGTGTGTAGCCAGAAATAAATGTTTGTAGTGCAGGAGGTAGTGGGGTTCAGAAATAATAGTTTGTGCTGTATTCACAGCACTTCATAAACTTTAAGCACATTACACATAAAGAGTAGATCAAATAAAACCTCTTGGGTGAAAGTCACTAATGATTTCTAGCCATGATCTGGCTAATAAGTGAAAATAATAATAATAATAATAACAATAATATGATAAAAACACTGCTGACTGATAATTGGTTGAGCCATGTCTTTAGGGAAGCTATGCATAAAAAATGAACAGCCTGGAAATGTAATCCTGCTGTCATACAGTAGCTGCATAACTGCTTGAGCTGCTGATTTGTTTACTGATGAAGTATTTAGAAAATGTACAGAAGCATAGCTTGACTGTTGTTTTATTTATTTTTTATACCAAGATTTACTGTAGGTCCCAAAGAGTTCAATAAATTATGGTCTAAAAATATTAATGCAGTTAATGGAGTCACTAAACTGAGATCAAGCTGCATTTCAGATAACATTTTATATGAATAAAAAGATTTGTAGCCAGACAGACAGATGAAACTAACTGTACAGTATATGCTAGACAAATATAGTACATATACAATATTGCAGAGATCAATAGATAAAAGTGCTCTGAGCTTATATTTAAAGCAAGTTTGGGTCAAAAATATCCATAAAGCAAAGGCCCCAGAGCAGCTGAGCTACAGCATATTGAACCAACTGAAAACACAGTAAAACTAATTTATGTGATATTACAACAGGGAATTTAAGCAGCTTGTTGTGCTGTGTTAATTAATAATCATTAATGCATTTATTGAGATAATGCCTCGAAGCTGTAGTACTTTCAAAAATTAAACTGAGAGAAAGTGGCTCCCCGTGCAGCTATAAAAGATTCTGAAGTTATAATTATATTGCTGGCTTGTGTATATCTTTGAGTGTGTTTAATCTAAATACTATATCACTTAATTTTTAAATGCATATAATTTTCTTTTAATTGTCTTTTGGATGACTTCAAAAACAATCAGGGTCTATTGCTGGATGAGCAAAGAGGAAAGAATTGAAATGAATTGAAACTGTTTAACTTTAAACAGTTAAAGTCTCTATGCTTACTTGCTATGCCATAAGAGGAGATTAAAAAAAACCCTATGTTGATAAATATTGCCCATCAGAGTATAATGTACATGACTACACAATGTCATTTAAAACAGAGAAAGCTTTAAAATGACATTTGTTTAAAAAAAAAAGAAAAGTGATTTCCTGCAATTCTGCTGTAAACAGGGCTGAAGCCAAGCTCGCCTGTCAACAGCAATAAACTTAATATGCTGACAACTGTTGAAGCCCTCAAGCCATACGTGTACAGCCAAAACTCTTCTACAATTTCTGTACTCCTGTCTTTCCTTAATAATGAAATGCCCTTTTGTATTTTTATACATTTTATGAGATCAACAATGTATTGTGCACCACATTAAAATAGAAAGCTTAATGTTACAAATACCAAGGTTGGTATATTTTTGAGAAAGGCACTAAAAAGATAGAAGCATGTTCCCACATGGAGTCAAGACCTTGAATATTTATACACTCTTAAAAACTCAGCCAACCTTGACCAGGCTACTTTGACTCATCCTTGCATAACACCTTCATCTACTGTAAAGTAGTTCACTACAAAAGCTGGTATTAGATGAAAACACATACTGTATAGGGCTCTATATTTTGTGATCATAGCAAGACATATGATTATTGTGTCTGTAAAAATTTATATATAAATGAATATATATAAAATATAGTCATTTTTTGACTATAAAAATAGCAAAAATTGAAAATAAATTGACTTTTGTTTAAACAACATAGACACACACTGACAAAACCCAACAAATTAGAGACTTACAGTACTGGCATGAAACTACAACTGAAAGTCAAAGTACTTCAAAATAAACAGAGACCGGACAGGGCTCTGGAAACTCATAATAAGGCTTTTGATCCCTTTGGGGCGATTCTGCTGTTACTGAGGATTTACAGTATGTGTGTCTTGTAAGTGTTTTAACACCTTAAACTGAAAGTGCACGCTTAACTACAGGCATGCGTCTCTTTCTCTCTCTCTCTATCACACCGGCTTGTTGTGTAGATGTCAGCTGGGGTCTTTGCCTTTGTCTTGATGCTCACCTGTCTTTGTCTTAGTTCTAATGCCTTTACTGGTGCTACCTAATGATTGCACAAATGCGCAGGGCCATCAAATAGATTCGCAGGCAGTTGCTTAAAGAAAGGTCCAGTTGCTAGGTTAGTGACCTAATAGCCCAGTTCTATCCAATGACAAAAACTTCATAGCACTTTTGTAAGTCGCTCTGGATAAGAGAGTCTGCCAAATGCCTAAATGTACATGCAACTACTTGCCACTACTTGGTGTCCAGAACAAGGGATTATACATGATTACAGTAGCTTTTCATTTAATGCTATTTGGGAATCAACGTATTATCCTGTACTGTAAGTTAACGTAGGTAATATTCTAAAGCAGAATAAGTGGAAATATAATTTACATTTTGTAACTTTCCCAGGAATGTCCACCACATCCATTTATTCACTTTACCTTTTTGCTACAATTTATGTACCAGCAATAATTTTAACTATTTTCACACTTGTTAATTACACTGCCAATCACAGTTAGATACTGTAGTTCGACCAAGTGCAGAAGGACATCTGTTGGTGGAGCAAAAGACCTTGTTAAATAAACAAACAAATCATAATCTGTTGTTAATAAATGCTATTTGTAGAACTGCTGCATAAGCCATATCACACCAGAGGTCATGCTGTTGTGCTGAATATTCAACAGAACAGCACTTCCTTTCATGTGACATTCCTTAATCTTTATGCACTCACCACCAACCTCCTGCTTTTCACTAATCCCGAACTAGCCTGGCCGAGTCTCTGTGTTGAATAGCTGTATTATATTGTAGCGTTTTATCGCCGGAAGGATCTTGTAGAACAAGTGAGCTTGCTTGCTGCCCAATGCAAATGGCTGGGAGTACTTTATTTCACACAGCACCGTACAGCATGGGAAACACATTCACTCGATAACCACCAATTCAGCCTAAGCATGAACCGGAGCACATTAGCAGGTCACCCACTCTAACACACAACCCTGGCCGAAACCACTAACCCAAACACCCTTCCCCAACAGGGTGAACACACAGCAACCCCCCGCAAAACATGACGGTCGTCAGCCGCCGCCCCGCCCACGCCACAATATTTTGGAACTTTAAGTCCAACATTTAACATTTTATGTGTATTTCTTCTCACAAATATGACGTGAAATGTGACAGGAATGTTGACTGAAAAAAAGACCTTCTTCATTTGCTTTTAGAAACTAACAATTGAACCTGACGGTTATTACATTTTTGAAATCGGTTCTCTAATAATTGATGTTTTAACAACACCAGCAATGCTGCAAAAATACAGCACCAACAAGTGGCATCAAAACTGATTTCATTTTTATAGTCCTTTTTAAAAAAAATGAACATGCATTACCTGAAATTATTTGTTTCAGTTCATGTCTGCTGCCAAGGTAGACTTTTTTTTTCAGGAATCTCTTGATCAATTAAAAATAAGATAAAAAAAAAAAAATCAGCTGAGTCCACTGATTTAGAAGAATATGATGATATCAAAATATCTTGATGTTTATGCTGAAATAAACTGAAAGTACTTGAAACAAAGACACCCAGAAAGACAGTTTGTCCTAAAAATGCCAGGGTAGCTCCCTCATGTCATCTTGTCTAGATTTTAAGTTTTCAATTTTGAACAGAAAAGCAAGAGGGCTTTTTAATCACCTGCAGTGATGGATGAGGTGGGAGGCTTCGCCACGCTTGGGACGAACACACGGAGGCAAGCGAGGGATGCCTGGACAGCCTCCGATCTGTGGACAAATTACACTCCTCTATTACAATGCGTGTCAGACAGGGCCGTGTCAGCTCTCATACAATGAGATGCCAGTTGGGTGAGCCAGGTGATAAAGGAGCACGTCTGAGAGTACGCCATCAAAACACTGAGTTAAACCCCGAAGTGTCATGGAAAATTACTCGATGACACCTCGTCATGTTATATATTAGGCTGTGATAAACTCCCCCTGTTCTGCTAGTGGTGTGTGTCGGCTTGGAGGTGGAGGCAGTGGGGTGGCAGAATGACTGCTCCAGTGACTGGTTTGAGAACTTGAAGGGCTCCCTAGGTCTTAAAGTTTTTTTCTGTTACTATAAATTAAAATAACTAATCAGGCTGTGTAACTGAGCAAATTATTATTGTTTTCTTTAAGTCCCTATGAAATGGCTTTAGAACTGTGATGTTGATTTTTTTATTTGCATTTTGTAACCAGAAGTCAGAGTGACAGTGTGTTAATGAGCTTGACTGACTTTAATAATAGACACAAGAAATGTAATATATGCCTCACCCCTTGAGAATATAAAGTATATTCTTAATGGACTTAATGAACTAGCTAAATAAGGACAACAGTGAAGAGTTCATGAAGAGCCTTTTATTACTGTGAAGGACTTAATACTGCTGACATACAGTAACTGTAATCAAGGGTAACAAGATGGAGTGTGCTTTCTGGGTTTTGATGAATGTCTGAGCCAAGGTTGATCCTGTGTGTCAATGATGGTGTTGGAGACATGCATCAGATGCATCTGATTGGTAAGCAGACACAGTAACTACAGAATTATTATTATTTGTAGGTACTTGTTTCTGCTGATCAAAACGTAATTAAGCACTGTGTTCCAAGAGTTTTTACTGGTAACCCCATAAAATCTCTTGTCGATACTTAAAACCTAACAATATTACTTCCTCTTGGTGAAAAAGCCCACATGGGGTACTAAAAACAGAATCAAATTCTCAATCAGTCTGAGGTACAGTAGCAACACATTCTGGTACTGAGCAGTCCCAAGTTGGTAAAACAATCCTCTGCAAAAATGTTTGTCACATAACCATGGGCTTGCACAAATTCTTCCCGCTTCGAAATGGTGAAATTTTATTTCCCACCAAGGAATTGTTTAAGAAAAGGAAAAGAGAAAAGAGAAGAGAGTGCAGGGGAATTCACAGCCAGAAACTCATTGATATATCAGGTTTGCTGTTAAACAACTTTTATAATAGAGCACAACCTGCTAGTGGGATTAGACCAATGTATACATTCTAAAGACTATTTAATTGATCTAACAATGAAAAATGTCAAGATAGTTAAACTATCAATAGTTTAAATATCCTGTCATGTTGTTAGATGTTATCCATAATACAAAGAGACTATATATACTGTATATATTTGAAGTTCAAGAAGGAGATTTAATTACCCAAGGCAAAGTGCCATGTTAATTTGGCTGTAAAGTGTTCTTGTTTAGTTTGGCAAGGGGATGAGTAAAACATTTCAGGGATTTATTAGGACAACGTACTGTCCTAATAAATACAGTACGTTACAACGTACACAACATACTGTCCTAATGCAGTCACCCATTTAAAATAAAGTTTGTGTAGATTAATAATAATAATAATAATAATAATAATAATAATAATAATAATAATAATTCTTATAATAATTCTTATAATAATTATTATTATTATAGATCTTTAAACAGAACTCTAGCAAAAGGTGTTGTAACAATTATAGGATAGGTCTTTCTAATAGCAAATCCATTTGGCAGTTACTGGCAAAGCAAAAGCACAGTCAAGTGTGAAATTCACAATCAACCCTTTGTGTGTTGTGGTCTTACCAGAGTAGATAAATGACAATTACTTGAGTATTTTTCCTTGAATGGTCTTGTTTTATATTAATAGCTAGTAAACATGAAATGGACTGGCTCAATACATAAATGTGTCTGTTATTATTTATCACAGGCCTATGCTGGCAGTTGTACTACAGTATATATGAGTATGATATAAAAAAAAAGTAAAATTAACTGAATCTATTGAGCTGTGGACAGTGTTGCTGTGTGCATTTTATCTGTTGTAATTTAGTCCAATATTTTCCCTCTGTCAATTTGCACATTGACTTTATAAGGCTAAATTCATGTAGTGGGTAGTGATAGCTGCTGTCTCACAGCTTCAAGGTTTGGTTTTGTATTTCCCAATGGTTATGTTCATCTTTTTTGTTTTGTTTTTCCTCAAAGAAAAATGGTGCACTGGCTAATCAGTTTCACCTAGGTGTAAATACATTTGCAAATGTGTGTAGTACTGTATGTACTTCCACCGCAAAGCCACTGTCCCGAGGATAAGCTAATCAACCACAACCTTGACTGTTACTGAAAATGAACGAATGAATTGAATGCTTTTAATTCCTCAATATGTGTTTTACACTTCTACAGTTTCTGCTTTAAGCCCATGTTAGCCACTTCATAATAAAATGCTCCATGTGTGTCACTGGCAGTTCAAGGATCACACAAGATAATATGTCGTAAAACTTCAGCATTACCTCCACTTTTCTGCCCATAAGCATTTACATTTAGGTATTTGGCAGACACTCTTAACCAGAGAGACTTACAAAAGTACTTTGAAACTTGGCTGTATGGACATCTAGAGGACATTCATTTGACCACCTAGGTGGGAGAACAGAAAGCAGTCTATATGTCTGCCTTCCTCGATCTCCGAGAGATGGTGGGACCAGCCGAGAAATGCTGGAGGTTCGGATGCAACATGGTGCGATGCAGGATGTGATTAGATCTGAGAGGTAAATGGGTGCTGGGCAGTTTTTAGCTTTTTAGTTTTTATAAGCCTTGGCTTATAAATCAATGATCCCAAGTAATAAAGTTATTATACTCGAGGTTTACCAGAGGTTTGATGCATCTTATGGTTAGGGTTCTGTCAACCCACCCATAGGAATATTGTTTTTTTTTCACATCAATATTAATTGGTACAGTAACCATTTTTATTACCTATAAAAAATGGTTACCAATGAGTATTGATGTGAAAAAATAATCACAACTAGCAGCTGACCATGTGCCTGCATTTGATTGTATTATTTAATTCACCGTAACTTGAATTTAAGTGGCTCAGTTGTCACCTAAAGAAATAAAGAGACAAATACATCTTCAAATCTGTTCCTACTATGATATCAAATCTGTGCACTTTATAATGGCCTGTCCATTCCAATTCTTAAGGAGCAAGCCATAACAATTCATCTTTCATAACTCTACTGTCCTGTCCTTTCTTCTCCTTACAAGAGTAAAATTTTCATGTAAACTATTCTTTGAGACCTTAAGTAATAAATCTTTAAGCTGTTACTTATTGTGAATGAGAGTATAATGGCTATAGAAGGAAGACTCCCACTATATTATCAGCTCTGTATTACAGTATGTGGACAAGGATGATAAGGTTCTGAGATGCACTGCTTAACCCAAGTTTAATATTACACTGTAGTACCACTAGCCTTGGAGCAATGGAAACAGGCTCTCTGTGAATTGTTAACTTCTACTCCAGATTTATAAGAATCTCTTTTTATTATTTTTGTATTATATGTTTTTAACAGACAACTCTTATATATTGTACATGTGTTGCATGGCTACATAAGTCTTACTTATATACAAACACTCCTATTCCAGAGCATATTAAACTTAAACTCCACTTTGTGCTTGTAGTAAATGTCTTGGAGTCTTGGATGATGATGATGATGATGATGATATTGCCCCCACCTCCAGTTTACTGAAATGACAATGTCACTTGGTCTCTCTGCTCTGCTAAGGACGTTGCCCTGCCTCCAGGCTACAGGGCTGACAATGTCACTCCGACACTTGGTTTCTATGATGTTGTGCTCACTTGTGAGCTTCAAGGACGACATGTTTTTTTCATCTTGCATCTTTAAGAATGCCATTCCACTTCACTGCAACCTAATATTGTGGTCCAGCCAAGAGCCAATACCAAATTCCAGACAGTCTCACAACAAAGGCCCCTGAGGATGCCGATCCTGCCCAGAGTTCTAGCTCAGTTCCAGTAAGAGTTATATTTGTCCATCAGGATCCATACGTGATCTGTCACGTAAATGTATGGACTTCAATCCACAATATGCACCACACCTTACTGTACATGGCACTAATTACATGTAATGTGTTTAGCATCATGTCTGGACAACACTACTCTTTAGCAAGTCACAGGTATAGTCTCAAATATTTTTACCGGGATCTTGTTATTGTCTTGAATAGTCTGTTTCTTGAAGTTAGGTGTTTCAGTTTGTACGTAAAGGACACATAAAGGACACTTTTATAGGGGGAGAGTAAGCCAGCACAATGATAAAATAAGCTGCGGCGCCTTATCAATCGTGCTCGGGGGGGTTTTATTTGCATACCAACGGTGGTGCATTGGTTCCCACTCGAGCTCTTGCAGACTCTGGGCATTCTACACACTCCAACACCACACCGCATTAATTTGTATATATTTTGTAAAGATTGTTTTCTTTGTTTGTTTTGGTTCACCTTTTGTTTAGTTTTTTTTGTATAATACACTTTGGTTTATTGTGAATTGGTCATTGTGGTGTCTTTCTTGTTCATGGGTTTTAAAGCATCTCCGACACCAAGATAAAGATCTCTCGTTTCGTGTAACTCAGTTTATTTAAATAATCTGATCGTTACAAGTTTGTTCATTGTCTAGCATCTGTTCGGGTCACTCTTAAGTTCAGGGTTGGGTTTGGTAACTTACTCATGTTCTGTTTCTATGCTATGTTGAAGTTGAGTTTGTCATAGTTCCTGTTTTTCTTTCTAGTTCTGTTCCTTGGTGTTAGTTCTTTAAATTATAGGCAATTTCCACTCAAGTAAAATCTGTAAGTTGAAAAAAAAAAAAATAATAATAATAATAGTAAAAATCTGTTTTATACTCATTAAATAAATGTAAATAAAAATTTGTAATGAAATAGACATAAAATAAAAATACTTGAATGCTACTGTACATGAGACCATAATAATGTTTTGAATGTACTGTACATCCTTCTCTTCACTCATATCCTGTCACTTCCAAATACATGTTTGTTGGACAGCTGTAACCATTACCCATATCACACTGAGCTTGGCAATTACACATCTGCTGCAATCACTGAGATTAACCACATTGGTATCATCTGATTTTCTAAATTAGTTACTGCCTGTCTGAGGATAGTTGATATTAAGCTGGAACCAAAATAAATATTAATCTATCACATAAGTAGAACATTAAGGGTCTAAACTATTTAGTTTTATAAGGAATATGGGGTGGTTCTAGAGCACGGGCACGGGGTGGCACCCCCCCAATGCCAAAAGTAATTGGATCAGAGCGCTGTCAATCACAAATACGCTCAAAACATGGTCAATCACTCATTTGCTTAGAGCGCCGTAACTCACTCAATGGCTTAGACCGTCAGTAACCAATGTCCCTCACTGATTAATCTGCGAATGGGAATCACAGTTCTGTGATTTTTAAAACAGATGCACACCAAGACTCAACCGTGACACGTCACACTGTTTGTGGTGAGTATAAAGTCAATTCTAATTTATTTATTAATATTGCCTTGATAGCATGTTTGTCTGATTATTTTGGCATGACCGATCACAGTCTTGACAAGAAAGCATGTTTTCTAAGCCATTACAGTATGTATTTCAGTAAGTGAATCTGATTCTTTTTCCTATCCCTGCACATAGTTATTTAGATAAAAATATATAATGTTAAACAGTAAATGCATAAGTCACTTAATATGATTATACTGCTGCTAAGGACTCTACATTATTATTATTATTATTGTTTTATTATTATTATTATTATTATTATTATTATATTATTATATTATTTTATTATATCATATTCAATGATACTCCCTGATAACTGTCAGCACAGTCGAAAACCACTCTTAGCTTTTTCTTTTGAGGATGATATACACCATGGTGAGGTATATACCACACTAGACCATCTTGTCGACTTAGGTGAGGTGTAGGGACCTTAACTGCATGGCCTTTTTTAAGCATGTCGTTCATGAAGTTTGCATACTCCTCGTGAAGGGAGCGGTTATTTTTGAATTTCCTTTTGAGGTTTAGTGCGCGCTGCATGGCTGCACTTCGATTGTTTGGCATTTGAATAGCTGCTTTCTTAAATGGAAGACCGATGTAGAAGTGATTATCGGTAAACTGCAGAGAGTTAGATACAGAGTCTAAAAACTGATAGTCCTCTTGTGACAACTCGGCTTTATCATCACAATTCCGTTCAGGAAAGTCATGGTTGTACTGTTGTATCAGCATTTGTTCTACACTTTCGATGGAAACTCTGTTGACTGTGACGCTCGCCTGCAGGTTGTCATGCATGCTTTCCTCGGCCGATTCTCGAAGAGGTCCATTCAAAGTCCATCCAAGGGCAGTCTTTACTGCATATGGCCCTTTGTGCCTGCTGTTAATTACTTGCCATGGTTCTAGAAGCTTATACTCTTTGTTGCCTATGAGAATTTCAACTCCAGCATCAATCTGAGGCAATTTCACTTCACTGAGGTATGGCCACTTATCAATGTCGTGCTGTTGTGGAATGTTTTCCACTGAGACTGGGATGCTCTTTTGTGTAAACACTTTGGAAAGTTCAACAAAGGTGTTTTCTTCCAGACCACTAACCTCCAAGTCAGTGAGCACATAGCTTTCTACTTGTTTCTTCGAGTTCATGGTGCTTAACATCATGTCAACTTTTCTGCCTTGAACATTTAACCGCCTTGCTAATGACTCCGT
>JAOVVB010000004.1:18121393-18133495 GCA_028570985.1 Heterobranchus longifilis | reverse complement strand
TAATACACTTAAAATTGTGCTTTTGTACAATTTAATTACAACTTAAATACACTTAGTACAAAATTAGTTGTTCCAAAGTAGCAAACTTCAAGTATACTAGTCATTAGTCTGGCTGCGAGTACATTTAAGTACGCTTTAGCATGCTAGGATTTAATATACTTAGCATACTTTTGTTTTACTTGGGCTGAAACAGTAAAATCTTTCGCAAGCATAATATCTGTCTCTCTACATGGGTATTTAATAAATGAGAAGCTACTCACTGCAACAGTTGGGGTTAAAAGAATTGTTGCTAGCATATAATTAC
The DNA here is from genome assembly GCA_028570985.1 of Heterobranchus longifilis. NCBI lineage: Eukaryota > Metazoa > Chordata > Actinopteri > Siluriformes > Clariidae > Heterobranchus > Heterobranchus longifilis. Next base: position 18,133,191 of record JAOVVB010000004.1, on the reverse strand, counting down.
TGCAGTAATTATCTAATCAAAGGCTCTTAGTATATGCTTATTTAAATTGTAACGTTTTTGGCCAAGCAGTGTATGTCAAAGGTTTAGCTAGTTAATGAATAATTATATATCATTAGCTATGTTTACTGCTCTATTTTAGGCCCAGTGAAATAACAAAGATAATCTCTTTTTCTCATATCTTATTATACAAGTATAGTCTACAAGACAAATTTTAATTTATTTTAGTTCATTTAGTAGATTTTTTGGATGTTGTTTAAAACACCTGAAAAATAAATAATATTTACCTTACTTTGCATTTACCACCAAAATAAATATTAGTTTAATTGAGAATAGCATTGGTGCCAGTGGTACAGTACAATTTTGTTTTGTGTATAGAACAGAAGTAAAATGTAAAATTAGTTTTATATTGCATCTTTGCGAATCTACAGGTGTATGACACTACTGCTTAACTTCTTCAGGTCACCGCAATGTCTAAAGCAATAACACGAAAAATTGTCACTTTGAGCCCAGAAATCCATTTAAGATCTCTCAGGTCAGGTCAGGTCAGGTCTTTGTGGTAGCTACAGTAGACTGTCAGATATCTTGCTGCCTGTCGAAGAAACCTACAATTGTTTGTCAACCATTAGTTTCTCAGTTCTATGAAAGTAGACTCACCAGACGATCCAAGCTCAGTTAATTCATCATAACTTGTGTCACTTATCTTGTGTCACTCTATTATAACAGGGTAAAACAAATCCATCACTCTGACCTCCAGTTGTTTGTTTCTATCTGACAGTTAACACTTCGTGATCAGCAAATATCCTGTTTTTGAAAGTGAGTCTTTGTTTTCTGAACTTCAAATAAGCTGCATGGGAGAACCTCCATGATCAATGAAACTGAAAAATCAGTCTTAAGCCCTTTTTATATATGCAGGATCCTGATGAGAATTTTCACTGAGAGTGATTTTAGCAATAAGAAAATTGCCATACTTCTGCAGATTTCCTGGAGCTCCTGAGTTCTCAGTAAACTCCCCAAGCCTCTCTTCAATCTCACCAATATCGGCAGAAAGCTACGGAATTATTGGACATATCCAATATATTTTGTAGACTTTTCACAAGAAATAAATTGATACATTTCTCTTGTAACACTCTCCTGGCATTCATAGACTCACTCCTGATACACCTCTGGCCATTCCCCAAAGTTGTGGGGCTCTCCTGGTTCTTGCCAATCGTGTGGATGAAGGACAGCAAGACCGAATACTCACTGAGGAGATTGAGGAATAATCGAGGAGAAGTCCTACGAGTTCAGTGAGAGTGTTGGCATGCAATCTGCTGTATGTAATCCAGGAGAGAGTTGGCAAGATTACGGAGAGTGTTGGCACGAACTCCCGCTAGGGGCCGCAGGGGCTAGTGTCGTTCTTTCATGCCTCACTCGTTATGCTCTTGCCAAACTCTCCTCGTGGTCATGGGCCTCTCCTCAGGCTCTCCTTGCCTCTCCTCATTCCTGTATGAGTGCTTTCTCACCATTAGCAAAACCACAAAATTGGTGAATATTCCTTGTTCTCACCATACAATCAGTGTTATCATAAAAGACCTTTTCAAATCTGTACAACCCTGATGTAACACCTTTTCTAGGTGAAATAATGACCATTTTCTCTACAGGAATTGGGTTTAAATAAATAGGTAAAGTTAGGTGCATTGCTGTGATGCCCAATCGAAAACTGCTTTTGGTTGACAGCAGTAGAACCTGAGAACCACTGCCCAGTTTCCTTCATGTCTATCATCAATAATGTTTGTTTTTTTACTTCATCATTCTGCATAAACTCTATAGTCTGCTGTGTATTTTGGGTGAAATAGATTTTCCATTTTCCAATTTTTTTTTAATATGCTGATGCTGTTATTATTATACTGCTATAGCATTTATGAAAACAGAACAAAGTTCCAGAATACACATCTTAACTTGAAAATAGCCTGTGGAACAGTATACACTTGCGTTCATTCATCTTCATGTTAAACTTTCCTCTGATACCAAAAGCCTCATATTTGCTTTAGGACTATTCATCCCAGAGGTCCTGGGCACGGACTATAGGGAATGTAGTTGGTAGGAGTGATTGAGTATGTATGCGCATGTTTTGTCATTGATATGATCGATGCCAGCCTACAGAGCATACTTGAGGGGCGCCAACTCAAACACATGTTGTACTCTATGAAGCAATGGTGCTGAGCTGACTGCTACCTCTCCCCAGCTGCGGCCCGAAAATCTCAGTGAAAAATGAGTGCGGAAACTGGAAAGTCTGGGTGAAAACTCCCCTGGCTCAAACAGCCTAAAGAAAAGAGAAAGTGGCCTGTGGGTGAAGTCCACAGAGACCAAGAGGAATGGGTTAGGCTGACTCTTATACAGCTCTAGTGTCAGCTCAGGGAATTCATTTATACCAGCATCGGTGCTGCGGCACTGTGCAGATTGCACAACCATTTCTCATCAATTTATCTTTATTTAACACATGGCTTCCTGTGACTTGGGCAACGTTTCTTAATTCTATACTGTACTGAAGTCTTAGTGTTTATTATTAGCCATTATTTCAGTTTCATCCCACGTTAAGATACAAATCAGAGCTATTTTTTCTGAATTATTACCCCACAGAGAATTTTCATATTCTTCTTCTTCAAAAAAAAACAAAAATCAAAAGCGGTATGATGATATAATATTTATCCACATATGGTATATAATATTTATCCAATATAAGGCGTTTTTAATTGAAATGATATCAGGTGTTGTGTACTAAGGTACACTACACAACAAACACTATGTTTACAGAGCTATAGGTTTTACCATGTAAAAGAAATAGGGAGCATCACAGTTTTTTTCGCAGGCAGATTTTTTTCTGAACTTTCCACCAACAAAACATATTAGGCTCACATATGATATATAGGCTGACGGTTCTTGAGTTATTGAGGTTTTTATTAAACCCGTTCAATTCCACTAAACACACGCACACACACACACACTTTGATAAAGAGGGATAGTGATTTCCTCCACTGTACTGAAATGAAGAAATTCACTGACCTCTGGCTTTGTGAGTGCCTGCGGATCTCCAGACTCCACTTTGAAGCCCACTGACTAAATAGTATTGTGCATAGGGTTATGCAGTTGCTGATTGTTTTTAACACCGTCATGCAGTATTTTTGTAAAATATGAACTAGTTTAGTAAATTAAATCAGAGATATACTTAAATATACTTTTTTTATAGATATACTTTATATATATAAATCAATATCAATACAAATTTAAATATATAAATACTATTAAAATATGTATTTATATACATTATACATATTAAATATGTATTAAATATACGTATGTATATAGGAATACACATATACCAATCATACTATCACTGTTATGTATACTTACTCTAATTAGAGTGTTTATATAATTGATTATATAATGATTATAAGTATAATCATCATCTTCTAATGGTTATGCTAAAAAAGTGTCAATAGACAAGCTTGCAGATACAGTAGAAAGGATTTTGGGTAAAATTAAAGTGAAACATTTATTTAGTCTGGGAGAAGAAAAACTCTAAAACCTAATACTCCTGAGCGGCTGTGAGTCACCTTGACAACCTGGTAAAAGAAATCCACAGTAATTACCGTTACTCTACAGGCACAAATTGGCAGTATAATTTGGACACACATGTCATATGCCAAGTCACCAAAACCAGCTCATACGTCACTGTGCCAGAAATAAACACAGCCAAAGACCAGATTTGCAGCTATCTTGCCAGTAATGGCGTCATGCTGTGTTCTGCTTAAAGACTGAAGTGTGTGCAATAAGGTACAAACACAGCAATACAAGATTACAATAAAGGACATAAAACTAAAAATAAAATAAATAAATAATTAAATATTAATAATATCCCATGATTTAATAGCTCAATCCACCTTTAGCAGCAATAAGTTGATGTACAGTAATTGTTTCTTGAATGACGCCATCATTATGGAAACATTTTTGCCCATTCTTCTTTACAACAGTGCTTCAGTTCACTGAGAATTTGGGGAATTGGGACATTGATCCAGAAGCCTTGTGATTTGTTCAGATGCAGTCATGCTTTCGTGATCTTTTAGACAGTAGAGACTTTTTCCTAGCAGCCCTTTATAAACAAACCATATTTGTTCAGTCTTCTTCTAATTGTGCAGTCATGGACTTTAACATTTGACATGCTCATTGAGGCTGAGATGTAATTCTTGTAATTATTTTGTTATTATTCTGTGCATTGTAGCATCTGACACCATCCTGGGACATCTACTTATTTGAATATTGGCAACTGTCTTGAATGCTTTTTACTTGGAAATAATCTTTATCACTGTAGAATGTTGACCTCCAAATTGCTTGGAAATGGTTTTATAATTCTTTTTCAGATTGATAGGAGGCAACAATTGCTACTCTAAAACCATGGCTTACCCTCTTGCAGTTTGCCAGTGTGGTAACACACACCTGAATGCTACATACAAGCAAACTGGCAAAACTTTAGCTTAGAGGTGTTTGCTCCTGCTGATGATGTAATCAAGGACTGATGATTAACACCGCCTGGCTTATACTCATAAATCCTGTAAAAGCAGTAAGGGAATACTTACTGTAGTAATGCCTGCATGTTTTATCTTTGTTAAATGAATAATGGCACATTTAGAGAAAGTTATATGTTGGTATTTGTTTGCCTAAGATCAGAAAATTTTTATTATGTTTTTACCCCAAAACCCCTAGAATTAAAAGGGGGGGGTACTAACTTTTGAACATGACTGTATTAATGGTAGTTTAAGCTAGTTTAAGAGGTTTTACAGGTATTGTGTAGCGCTATAAACCTTACCCTTAATTAAAGTGGTATACATAAACTCGGGCATTTGCATGTTATTGTACTAAAATGAATATGGTTTTTGGTGGTAATTTCCACAGTCGAAAGAAATGTTTTTCATTTCCAAATCACTTGTACTGTAGTCCCTGAGTTCCCTGGGATAGGCCCTTTCACAGGACAATCCATATAAATAGAAGATGAATGAAATAACAGACTTAATTAAAATAACAAGGTAATAGTTAGAAAGTTGGAGAGGATAAATTAAGATGGTCCGGTCATGTGCAGAGGAGGGGTATGAAGGATAGACATGGAGCTGCCCAAAAGGAGGTTTATGATGTGGTGAGGGAGGACATACAGGAGATTGGCGTGTAAAAGACAGGCAAGGGAAGATGTGGAAGACAGAGTTAGATGGAGACAAGTGGTCCGCTGACGTGACTCCTAACGGGAGCAGGTGATAAGCTAATAAGTCTGAACAACTACTCAGTAATTTACAAAAGATCATACCTTGTGTTTCAGGGCTTCTGTATTATCCAGCGCTTATCTCAAGCTGGTAGTTATTACACTGGTTTCATGCCAAAATAGATAAAACCTAGATTTAAAACCTTTTTAATTCTAGAATGTTATAAATCAATTTAGCTACAACTGGCAAATCTCATCTTAAAGACTAGTAGTTATTATTATGATTTAATTTAAGAATAAAAAAAAAACCTGGCTGCTTATGTTTTTTTCCATCAAACCTCAACATTGAGAAAAAAATCAATGGGTACAGAAAGGTAAAAAAGGTAGATCAATTCTTGTTTTTGACTTGTTTCATAATATTATAGACATGCTAAATAGAACTTGAAAAAAAATTTTTATTATAAGGTTTCTATATTCATTTTCCTTAATGTGATTCTGCAAGGAATACTGGTATATGTTGGTGTAAATGTACAAATTTGCACAAGACACACATGAGAATAAGATAGGCATGAGAACTAACCTCTGTACTAAGCACATGGGAAATCTGCTTATGCTTATGGTGCGCAACATTCATGTTAGAGCTATGAATCATGTGCATGCATTACTGTTAAAATGCTTACAGGATCCATGAGACTGCAGGAGTCATTTACTGTAAACAAAAATATATATAAATAAAAAATGGGGTGCATGCATAAAAAACCCATCATCTGATTCACCAGAGACATACCCCCCACACACATACTGTACACACAAACTCTGCACTGTACATAACACACATGTCCTAAACCATCCTGATCCTGTAAACATATTTATGAAAATGTAAATACTGTATATTCCAGTGAAAGACATTTTTTTTTTAACAAAAGAGAATTATAGAGCCAAGACACCTTTTGGACAGATGTGCACTGTAAATTCACTCTTGGTTCTTTGAATGTTTCATGAACTTTTTCTTTCCTTGTTCTGTCTCAGAGTGTCCCATTTGGTATAGTCCCACAAGACCTTTAGACCTGGATCAGAAACACAACCCAGCCTTTGTGTGTGTGTGTGTGTGTGTGTGTGTGTGTGTGTGTGTGTGTGTGTGTGTGTGTGTGTAGTTCTGGAAACTTGCCCTACTCTCTCCCTGTTTGTATTCAGGAAAGTTTTCAGTCCTTCTGTGCTGATATTTTGACACTTCCTGTTTTACTCCTTGAATTCCAAATCAAAATGAATACTACTTCTGGTATACAAAAAGTGTCCCAATACGTTTTTACATTTTTGTGAACAATACAACCAAAATGGGTGAAGCCATCAATTGGGGTACCGATGTCCGGATACACCAAGATAAATATTGAAAAGGTCCAGATTAAGTGTATAGAAAAGCTGATGTATAAAACTGCTGAAGTTCAGCAACTCAGGTTTCCTAAACATGAAAGATCCTCTGTTGTGGACAATCACTTGCATTTATATATGTGTTGAAGGCATCTCATCAGATCTGAGACTAATTATAATGCAAATCTCAAAAAGGCGAAAAGCTTTCTGGGCTGATTGGCAAATGTAAAAAAAAAAAATCTAAATACTGTATAATGAAATGTTATACAACATAGGTGGCATAGTGGTGTAGTGGTTAGCACTGTCACCTTGCACCTCCAGGGGTTGGATTCAATTCCCGGCCAGGCTCTATTCCCATCTCTGTGTGCATGGAGTTTGCATGTTCTCCGTTGGTGGGTTTCCTCCGGGTACTCCGGTTTCCTTCCACAGTCCAAAGACATGCAGATCGGGCTAATTGGTGTTCTCAAATTGCTTGTGGTGTGTGAATGTGTGTATGTGTGTGCCCTGCAAAATATAGGCACCCTGTCCAGGGTGTACCCCCCGGTATAGACGATGAGTGAGTGAGTGAGTTGTATAAAATAATAAAAAGGTATGCATTTCAGTGAGTAGGTCCATGGCAGTAATCCAAAGTGGTAACGGAAAATAGCACTTTCAATCAACAAAACATAGCCCCTAAACTAAAACCATTTAAATGATGAACTAACCGTTAATATGTAAGTATTAAAAGATAACTGCTGGCTTTTAGACATGTTAGATTCTTGTTAAAATCTTCATAACCAAGGGATTTTTATGTAGTGATTATGAGAGCTACACAGGTATTTCGAATTTTTAATCCGTAATTTTTATTCGGACAAACTTTACAGGGAATGTTATTCAGTCCAAAAATGCAAAAATAAACATTTTGTTATTCTTAGTATGAAAAATGGACTGTCAGGGACCATCCTTTATCCAAGCAATCACTGTCTTCGAAGACACGAAGGGTGAGCAATGGTCTGTAATAAAGTAATGCTGCAGCCTGAAGCCACATGCTGATCTTTGTGCTCTCACCACACCAACAAATGCCACCACAGGTCAAAGGCAAAGAGAACTAGAACTGAAAGGTTATGGCTTGGTACTGTAACAAAAGAGACTATTGTCGTCACTTCACAATAAACACACAGACACTAAGCACATATGATATGGCATACTAATCAAGAACCAAACATAGGTTAGAGACCAGTGACAGGTCAAGGGCAGAGACAGGACTAAAACAGAAACAAATGCACAATTGTGTAATAAACAAACCAATTGAAGACCTCAAGCACAGCATGGTGATGAGACTTTTAGCAAGGGGCTCTACACCAGTGAATAACAATCCGCACCAAGGTGTCAACATTTAATAAGTGAAAAACCTGACCCTTGATAATCAACACAGAACACAGTCAGAAGAGAAGCACCTGCCTTCGGGAACTCTACACACAGTCATTCATGAACAGCACTCACAAATGACAAGAAACTCGACTGGGAGTTATTGCAACATCCCCCGTACAGTCCAGACCTCGCCCCAAGCAATTTCCACACATTTGGGTAGCCTGTCCGATCATGGCGCCGGTGTACCGAGAACACCTTGATAGTATCCAAGCATTAGTGAAATTAGTGCATTAGTGTTGCAGGGGATTATATAGAAAAAATAAATGTAGTTTTTACTTTCATAACTGAGCTCTGTTAGACTGCAAACTCAAAAGTCCTGGTTTGACTTGAATGCCCTTCCTATTATGTGCATTTATGTAAAGAATGAATTATGCTCATCCATCATGATCACTGTTTTTGTTGTTTGCAGGGTATACTGGTGGGGAGAAAAACACAGTGCACTGCCTTTAAGCATCTTCTCTAAAGTGACACATTTTGCAGTGTACGACTTTGAGAGACATCCAAGATAAAAAAAAGGAAAATATGTAAAAAGTGAACAAAGTCTTCCATACAGTATATTTACCCACTGCATCATCATTTAACATATTTGATCCAAAAGTTTAAGACAATCATTGAGTTGAGTGGGGAATCATTGAGTTGAGTATAATCAAATAATTACTTTGCATGGAAGCAAACTGTCACAGAAATGCATGGTGCACACTTTAAATACTCATAACAGGAGACATGTGAAAGGTTTAAGTAACAGTAAGGCAAAGGACTTGACTCTAAGCAAAAGTCTTATATCACACACCCCCACAAACACACAACATCTGTCCTCGTGTCACATTAAGGTTATGATCTTTACTCCAAACTACGTTTTCCAACTATGCACACAATTCTTAATACCATCACCACAGATAAATAGCTGAAGAAGCACTTAGCAAACTGAATTCACTGGATAAACATACCTTTGCAACTTTCTCGTGAAGTCTGAAGTCGGGGACCAAGGTCTCTGCTAACAAGGACTCGAAGGGGAAAAAGGCCTCGGAGAGGAAATGAGCACTCTAGATTTAAAAATGTATGCAGAGAGAAAGAGAAAAAAAGACATGAACCATTTCGAATATGACTGAGGACCTTTTAGACTATGCTACTTCATAGATAATGGATTTCAAAGGGGTAGTTTAAACATGTTTCTCATAGCAGTAACACATTAGGCCTCACTATTCAATAGCATACACCCTTTTCTTGTTCAATTACACTTCAATAGCTTCTACAAGCAAAAGGGTACTCATCATGGGATATCGTTTCCATTTCAAGGGTCATGGCAGCATAGCAGACTGTACTTCAATCAGGACAGTACCATCCCGTACATAACAGTGGTCTGGCCTTTGAAGGATTGTGGTATTTCCAATAAGTGAAAAAAATCAATAAACGTTCATCATTTAAAATTTAAACCACTCTATTTATTTATTTATTTATTTATTTATTTTAAAGATATCCACTAAGCTGCACCCCCTAATACAAGGAACCTTTGAAGTCATTAGTACAGTTCGTTGCAAACTACTGTATATACATGTGAAAAGATTGTTCTGATTGCTGTAGAGTGGCAAAATATCAGACAGTATTAAACCAAGAGCATAGGAAAAAACAAACAATCAAAACAAAAAGGTCAAAACACATCCAAGGCTTTTGTTGAAAGCTAAGGGTGCCTTAAAAAGCTCACAAAATGACAGCTCCTTTTTCCACTCCATCTGTCTCTTTATATTCTTTGTACTAGGCACGCAGAATAGCACAACAAAAACAGATCCACATAGAAGATTAGTTGAATCAAATGCAGCACCACATTGCCCACTCCACTCTTCCTCTCCCTGAAGACCTGACCTTGATGTTTTGAAGCACAATGGCTTGGGAGAGTCTATTACTCAAGCATTTGTAAGGAGCCATCTTGTGTCAGTTGATACTACACGACCTCAGACAAACAAAAGGCAGTGCAGGACATTTTCCGTAATAACCTCTTTCACATAATAATACTCTTCTGGTGGTCTGATGGTTCATAAAAGGTTATTTTGAACAAAGTGCATCTCTTTCACGGAGTTCAGTTACGAGAGTGCCAAAGCTGTGCTCTTCACTGAGCAATTTAAATAAATCCCCATTACTTTTCTGAGATTGGAGAGCATACTAAAGCTGCCATGATGGCTTGTGAGAAAATGGTGTAATCTCCTCAGATAGTTGAATGAAGCCTGGGAACGTGCTGAGGTTCATCAGGGCTGTGTCCTTGGCCATGTGAACTTTTAGCTATAAACCAATAAATTAGGGGAGCACAAATAATGTTTCAATTGTTGTAAAGCAGGTTTTCATTGTAACTAGCCTCCAGAATATTAAAGAATAATGCTACTGTATTTCATAGCATTGCAGATGATCCATACATCTCCTGCACGGATCACCTGCGATGCCACTTTCTAGCATACATACATACAGGTGATGTAGACCATGTGCTCTGCACAAGGTGGGATATCTCTCCTGGGGCCTCCAAAAAAACTGTCAAAGAATTACAAGATAATAATTAAATTGTTGATGTACGATGTGTTAATGAAAAATTACTTTCTTTTTCTAGCATTTCAGTGCAGGTGCACCATTACAGGGAAAACCACTTCAGTTTATTCTCTAGGCAAACAAATGATGTGTTATTGCTGGAATAACTGTTGTATGGTCAAATTCATAAACAAGCAATTACAAGCCAACAGCTGAAAATGGCCGTTTAGACACGGTCATACTGAAAAATATGTTTTGTATTAGACACTGTAAATAAAATGGAATGGTAGCAATAAATATCCTAAACCAATACATAAATGACAAAAATAAAAACAAATATTTTAGAAAATAAACTGTTAATTTGGTTTTATGCTAGTCCTGGGCTTCTTCCATACCATTAGTGTATAGCTTATGTATATTAAAAGAGTTGTGCATGTACATTAAGTTTATTACATAAACTTCCCTAAACTACATTAAACCATACAAACAAATATTTTACAGTAACAGATACTGTAGTTACAGAATGTAATCACACTTCTTTCCTGATCCCATGAAAATTAAATGATTTCCACAGCAATAGACAAGATCGACCAATGTTTTCTAAAAACAGTTCTGTGTTTATCACACAACTAAAATACATTAGTGCTACAAAGCCTGTATAGTCAGTCACATGCCAGAGCTCACCAGAGGGCCAAGAAGCCAGTTGGTGCTGCTGGCTGTTGGTGGGAGCATGAAGGAATAATCACAGTCTCACCATTGTGCCGAGTGGGACACACACTGTTTATGCAAGCTGCAAAATGAGGCTTTAAATGGAGTAATCAGTGTGAGGCTATATATCAGGCTGCTTTAAAATGTCTAGCTTTGAAGCATGGGGCTGTGTGTCTGAAGCCGTTTAGCTCAAATTTCAGTCCCAGCAAGTATTACTCTATTGTTTGGAACAAGGTGCATGAATATTCATCCACAATGAGACAGCAATAGGTGGAGGTAATACGCACATTGCAAAGGGGAATCATCTGTCACATCTTGTAGCTATTATTAATTTCATCAGTCCTACACCTCAAAGAATGTGTTAATGCTTAAATAATCCAGTAAAATACTAATCAGTTGTTAAACATATTCTCTGAATGGTGTCTAAAAATAAAGGGAAAAACGCTAAGGCTTAGTTTAGCCATCTCTATATTGTAACCAACATTTATAAGTGTAGGTGTAAGAGCCATATTTCATTTTTGTGATTTGTTGTTGTGTTTATTATTTCTATTTCATTAGTTAAGCATTTAGTATT
>JAOVVB010000004.1:18105576-18118396 GCA_028570985.1 Heterobranchus longifilis | reverse complement strand
TGTAGTCGCGGCTCTCGTCGCTCTCGTCGTTGTTGTTGCTGGAATTGTGGTCTGGAAGAAGAAGAACTCTGGTGAGAGGAGGAAGGAGGCAGATGTTTCAGGCTTGAAACCTGCTCCACCCAAACCCTGTAAGGGATCCTTTATGATCCATAAATTATGTTGTTTCAGCATAAATGAAACATTACATTGTTTATATATACAGTATTTAGCCTATTTTGTGAAGGATTCTTATGTTTTACAGCCTCGATGGAGAATCTTCAACCACAAGCTTTTAATGTGTCTTCCTGTTGAATCGAGAGGGAGATGAGGACAATCTATATAATCATTATATTATGCCTGAAGTCTGGAGCCCATGGACATCTCCAGATGCTGAATTTCCTCCTTGAGCTGCTTTGCCTTTGCATTACTGCAGTTGCCTTCACCTGTTGTGTGTTTGTGGGTCTTTTCTGAGCTCATCAGTTCTTATCACTTCTTGGTAAGAATGTACCAAAGTGTTTATTATACCACATACTGAGGGTTATCAAAATTAGCTACAAAATGGAAAATGGTTCATAGGTACTCTCAAATCTGTTTTCCTTTGCTCATCTATAAATTGGAGAATTTCTCCATGTGTCTCTGGAGGTGAATGAAGTGTACAGTGAGATCTTTACTTGCTCCTCTTCTGGGTGCATAGCTTCTTTATATACTTATTGAGGAATCTCTGAAAGGGACAAAACCTCATAACCAACTGCAAATCTTTAAAGAAGTAATGAACACGACTAATATCTCACATATATCTGCAGAGGCTGGAGCTGTTTAGAGCTGAACTAATGCTTACTTGAGAAGCGTACTACCAGATCTTTTACCAGACCTATTTGTTTATTTATTCTACATTATCTGTAGAATAATAACATTTTGTTACATTATTTATTTCTGAAATGTATGTTAATATCCTATTAAGTAAAATTTATTTCTGATTTTGTGGAGGTTTATTCAGGTCTCATGTAGATCTGCCAGTGTGAACAAGTAAACACTCAACCTTCCACTGTGTGTTATTTAATGAGACACTTATCTGGAGACAATAAATTGCAAAAACAACAAACAATTGCAAAAAGATTTACAGTATGTTTTCAAGATGTCTAGAAGGACTAGAGTGGGGGACAAATAAAGCATCACTGGTAAATATATATTTTGCAACTCTAGATCATGGCTGTATGGCTTAAATGTCAGCACTAAAAATCAGAACGCTCAAGATAATGCTTGCTTATTGGGCAAATCTACAAGGCCATAATGAGACACATCCAACAAAGGCCATCCTGCATGAGTGTTGGGTTAGTTCTTGTCTGAAAATGCAAGTCTCAGCTGCCAGGATGTGTTCCCCCTGCTATAATGAAGCTTACAGTATATTATAATATTGGATAATAATTTGAAAGCAGACCGTTTTCTCGGTGTCTTGTAGTGACGTTTCCCATCAATGATTTCACATATCTTGGCAACAGCGCACTCTCTTGAACAAATTATGCAACTGCATTTGTTTCAAAACCAAGACCAAATTATAAAGCAAAAGAAGATACTGTATTACCAGTGTGAGTTAATGTGATTTTTGGAAAGTTTCTAATATTTAGGTAATGATTAACAGTAGTTTGAATGAGCACAAACTTTCCCACAAGCCTTGCATCTAAAACCAGCAAAATAAAAATACCTTCCACAGCTGATTAGTTTAATAATCAGTTTTTCCATGACTGTTAAATTGTGCATTTTGATTACAAGATCCAAGTCTATTTTTTTTATTTTTAATTTTATTTATTAATTAATCTAAAGTCTCTCTGTTTTTCACATGGGAAATGTTATGGTGTATGCTCAAAGGTGGGTTCCCCAAAGAATTTGTTTATTTTTGCCACCAGAAGGCCAAACTAATAATATAGTATATTGTAGCATTTTACCGCCGGAAAGGATGTTGGAGAGACAAGTGAGCTTAATTGCTGCCCAATGCAATGGGAGTACTTTATTTTGTACACAGCATGTATAACATCAGTAGCACATTCACACGAGAACCTACATCCAATTCAGCCTAAGCATGAACCGGAGCACATTCAACAGGTCACACACTCAACAAACAAACATGGCCGAAGCCACTAACCCAAACACCCTTCCCCAACATGGTGAACACATAGCAACCCCTCCCGCAAAGCATGATGGTCGTCAGCCGCCGCCCCGCCTACGCCACAATATGTATACAGTGTCTGCTTGGAAAATAAATCCAAACGTTTGACTGGTACTATAATTACTATAATAGTATAAGTTACAAGTTACTATAATCTGGCTGCTGAAAAATATTGAAAAGTCATGGGTCATCAAGGTTCTTTCAGAATTGTCTTTCTTGCTGCCATATACCATTACATATGTCATATCTATATTTAGATGAAGAAAATTATGATGCATGCAAGTTAAATTCAAGTTTAAGGTTAAGACTGGTTGACTAGACAAGCCATTCCATTACTGACAGCACAGCTATTGTTTCTAGAAGCCCTGAGGTTTGTATGGGATCACTGAACTAAAAGGTGCATGATAGAAAGAGAATAAAAGGCAAGAGTATAAAAAAAAAAAAAAGAAGTGTTACTTGCTTCAGTGATCCCTCAGTTCTTCTGAAGCCCATAACTTTTAAAGACAAACATGCCAAAATAATTAGCATCCAGCCTGTAGCTCTTCCACTGAGCAGATGTTGAGGGCAGGCTGAGTTCCAGGCTTATACTGAGCAGATATTACCTCTGCCCAAACTAGGTTATTGGTTTATGACAGATCTTTGGCCAGACAGATCTTTTTTTTTCCCCATGCCGAACAGTCTCTATATGATCCCATAGCCCTCGCCCCCCAAAAAATTCTGAATTCAGGTTTATAGTGTGTGTGTGTGTGTGTGTGTGTGTGTGTATGTGTGATGGCGGGTTAGTGGGGGGTGTAACTTGCATTTTAAATTTCTAAGATTACAACATATAGACTAATAAAGACTACAAGTTAACAAAGAATGTAAAAAAAGCAACTAAATGAAGATGTATATAGGATTAGGCAGTGTAAAGACTGACTGTAATATTAAAAAGAAGAAATTATTTGCATTTGATTTTAGTGCTTTTATTCTCCTAACAAGTTATAAAATTATCTTCCTCACAGGCCTGGTGGCATTTATACTGTATTTCACTTGCATTACCGTCTTCCTACAGTGTACAGTTCCAATTTATATCAGAAGAAATATTTTTTTACTGAAATCATTTTTTTTCTCTAACCAAGTGGTTGTATTCAAATAAGAGAAAAAAAAGAGTCAAAAAATAAAAGATTAAAAAAAACGTACAGCAAAGCCATTACAGTTTATCATTGGATCCTTTATAGGTGTCAGGGATGACCTCTGGAGCCCAGAGACTCCTTGTTTGTGTTTTTTGTATTTTTGTGTTTTTGAACTCCATATCCCAGAATGCACTCCATGGGAGTCTTTCAGCATGATAACGATCCCAAACACACCACCCGGGCAACGAAGGAGTGGCTTTGTAAGAAGCATTTCAAGGTCCTGAAGTGGCCTAGCCAGTCTCCAGATCTCAACCCCATAAGTGTACTAAATAATAGAGACATTAAAGCACAAATAGTGTGTAAATTGCGTGTTGATGTATAACAAAGCACATATGAGGATTTGTCAAGGTGCTAACGCCCTTTCTCTTTATCTCTTAACTAAAGATCCTAGAGGTGAGACATCTACAAAATAAAAATCCCATTGGTATATATGAAGTGTGAATTATTATAAGGGAAGATCTTTTGAGCAAAGTATATAACTTGGATTTGAAAATACAGGTAGTCCCCGACTTACCAACATTCGAGTAATGGATGTCTGCAGATACAAATGGACTGTGGTTCCACGAACATTCGCTAATGCAATCAAATCACGGAAGTAGCTCACGTGTACTGTACAAAAAAATAGACATTGCAGTGTGTGAGTGTGTGTGTATATGTGAAGTCGTTCTACACAAACTTCCTCCTCCTCCTTTCCTCTCTCTTACACACATCCTGATTTTTAGGTAAATTAGTCTGATTTTTACTTTATATTTTCTGTTAATCATTTTTATATGAATATTTTTGGGTTGTGGAACAAATCAACTGAGTTTGCATTATTTCTTAAGGGGAAATTTGCTCTGAGATGAAATGGCGTCCTGGATTCCCCTAACGATTTAAAGGCGCAGAGACAACATTTCACGCTGAGATTCATTTTCCTTAGGTGCGGTCATGGCTTTTGACCACATGATGGCAGTGTTGGGAAAGGGGACAGATTTAGTCAAGTGGATTGGTATGCTTTATATTATATATACTGTAGAAGCCAAAGGCATATAAGACTCACTTTGTTTGACTTAAAAACAAATTCTATTTACGAACATGCTCCCGGAACCAAACTTGTTCGTAAGTAGGGGACAACCTGTAAGCATATGATATACATGAGATAACATGAACATTCAGACCAGAAAGGAGAACAGACACAAAGGCTGAATGCCACAGAGCTCTAGACAATAGTAGGCCTCTGTGAGCTCATGTATATGGAAGAGGCAGATAGCTCTTTTTCGGTCACACAATATGTGTCTGTCTGTGTTCAGAGTAAACGTCAGCCATTAACCTAACTAGTAAGTGACAGTTGTATGATGATAGTGAGAAAAAAAGAAATAAAATCCAAAACATAAAGTTGAAACCTGTCTCTACCTGTTAAAATAAAACCAGTTCTTAACACTTACTTCATTCTATGATTAAAAAAAAAAAAAAAAGTTGTCCTTCATTACATTTTACTTTACCATCTAATTCTTGTTGCATTTACACAAGTTGTTGCTGTTGGTTTTTTTGTTGTTGTGTGTGTGTGTTTTGTGAAAGTACAGAAGCAGGTTTTTTCAGGAAGCTGCTTGTCACAGGATCAGGAGGACGCAGCAGCAGGAACAGGAACAAATGCCACATGAGACAGAAAAGTACGCCGGAGCCTAATGTGCTAATTAGCCAGTCAGCGGTGATACGTTAGATCTCGGCTGCAGATGCGAGGTGATTAGGTGCTGATGAGGCGAGGTTTTCTGGAAAAGTTCAAGGCCTTGAGACAGACGGTGTTACGAGCAACAAGCTGCAAGTTCTGTCTGGATTTGCAAATCTGTGAATAACTTATACACACTGATGGATTTTAAAAATAACAATCTACACCGCTGCAATATGGAACAAAGCTGGAGAAGGCATGATCTCTAAGGGAGGCATATAATCACTGTTCCCTATGTTATAGAATTAAGTGCACTATGTAGCACCAGTAGAAGGAGCAGGATCTCAACAGCATCAATCCAGTGACGTGTCCCAAATGTATTGTGTAGACAATATGATTTCACAAGGACAAGCCCCAAACTTCACCGTATACACTACAGTACTGTACAAAAGTTAACACTGTAAACATCTCAAACATAATGTCTCTGTCCACTGTGAGTGTGTCCTAAAAAACACCTTATAGACAGTAAAGGCCACAACTGCAAACATCCTGTCTTCATCGTTCTCCATCTTCCAGACCAAATGATATTCAGTAACAGGTTTTGTTCCAATGGTCATCTCTGGGAGATTTTCCTTGCAACCGTCTCCGCTGCCTTGCTCAACACGGACAAACTGATAACTATATTTCATACTGATTCTTTACCTTACATTTTTGTCATTTATTTCCAGAATTTTTCATTCTGTAAAGCTGCTTTGCAAAAATGACCATTGTTAAAATAAATAGGCCAGTTAATTTTTATCATCTTTGTCTTTTTCATCTTACCATTATCAATCCACTATACTTTTATCCTAAATTACATTCTGTACACCATAAAGTGGGCTACAGACATATCTCAAACCACACACCATCTTCGTTATATACAGTATACACCGTCATAAATATCTTACCATCACTACCACTCTATAAACTATACAGGCCACATAAATACCGTTCCACAAATATCTTACCAACCCCAGTCTACCATGGATGTCTGCAAAACCACAACCTCTATTCACTATTACTGTACAAACATATTATAATCATTAATGCACTGTGGGTGTGTCCCAAACCATTTATGCTGATTAAGATCCATGGTCCCATAAGTTTCTAACATGGTTTAGAATTCTGATCGGAGATTGTCTTTTAGAAATTTTACTGTGAGTTGCATCTTAGCTTCCAAATTACTCTATTGTAATATGGTGTTTGCACTGTGTCCAACCTGCGTCATGTCCGCTTTCACAGAACACATCACAGACCTTAAATTGTTTTTTTTAATTTTCTTTACCCTTTTGGCTGTTTTCCAATTTAATATTATGGTAAATTGCTGTTGTCTGGTATGTGTTTTTGGTACTCATTGTTGTATATATAGACGACATGGTGGCTTAGTGGCTAGCAATGTCACCTTTACACCTCCAGGGTCCGGGATCAATTTCCAATTCAATTTCCCCATGCTTGGTGGGTTTCCTCCAGGTACTCCGATTTCCTCCCAAAGACATGCAGATTAGGTTAATTGTCATTCCCAAATTGCCCATTGTATGTGATTGAATGTGTGAGTGTGTGTGTATGTGTGCCCTGCGATAGATTGGCACCCTGTCCAGAGTGTACCCCACCTCGTGCCCTCTCGGGTTTCTTGGGATAGGGTCCAGGCCCCTGCGAACCTGTATACAGGGTAATGTGGTACAGAAAATGAGTGGGTGAGAAAGCGTTATACACGTGCATTTACCAGCATCAAAAGTATGCCCCCTAGTTGTCCAGTGGTAAGCATGCAGCAATCTCATTGTAATGACGGGAGTTCATGTCCCGCTCAGGCCATCAGTTTGGTATTCATGTTGTTTTGACATTGTTTTTGCCACATTGTGTTATAAGCATTTTTTTTTTTCATGTTAAGCCTCTGTCATGCTGACGTCATTTCATCAAAGTAATTCCAACTTTGCACAAACAACCCAATACCAACATTTTCAACAAGTCTATAAGATTAATAAAAAAAATAACAAATTAACATCACAATAACGTTTTGACTTCCTGCTGGAAGTCTCTTGTGAACACGTTCCAAACCACATACGCTTTTCACTACATAGACCACCTTTAAACGACTACAATGTATTACTGTACACTTTCATGAGTATACGCTAAACATGAACACAAGAACAATGTACTACATTTGATCGGGTCACATGTTATGTGCGCCTGACATGGCAAGTTGAACAGAAACATATTTGCCAATTAACCGCCTCAAGTTGTAAGAATGCTGTTGCCTAGCAACAGCAAACTTAGCTAATGCCCGAGACTAACAGAGTAGCACATTAGCAAAGAGCCGCTACGTGTTTTATCCAGACAATTTTAGGGCATGGAAACCATAAAAAGCTGAACAACCTGACAGAAATGTGTGCATCTGTCTCAGCTCGCTCAGCTGTGTGTACATCGAAAAATGACTCCATAATCACATTTAGCCTGAAGCGCTAAAAAAATTTGATATGGGTTCTGCCAGATTAAGAAACATCAGAATGTTTCATTAAATTAATATTGATGGTTAAGCAACCCTAAAAACCAGACCAGCTCCATAGAAATGTGTACACTCTAATGAATCTAATAAAGCTAAAAGTTTAGCTAGCGAGCTAGCATGCAAAGTACCTTTAAGTGTTATCTACAGACAATATTGGGGCATAGAAACTGTGAAAACATGAGCAACATGTCAAGAATGTGTACATTTCTCTCAATTTACAAAGAAAAGCCTCCATATGTTGAAAAATCCTGCTTAGCATAAAGCGCTAACTGAAATCAATTTGCATTCAGAAGTAGTAAGAAACATCAATGTTACTAGTTATTTTAATAACTGTTTATACTGAGGGATAAGAAAACGAAAAATACGCCCTGTCTGTCTGGAATATTCTCACTCGCTAATGACTGAGGCTAATTTTGTAGCTAGCTAACAACAAAGCCTTCTAGTGTCTTTTACAGACAATGTGAGGGCAGGGAAAGTGTAAAAAACCTAAGCAACCTGTCAGGAATGTGTACATTTCTCTCAGAAATGATGGTAATTTACTAAGAATAACCACTTTATGTTCAAAATTACTCTGTTGTAACATAATGTAGCTTAGCATGAAGCGCTAAGTGAAGTGCTGCATGAGTGATGTGTTTGTGTAAAGGTTTATTATTATTGCTGTTGTTATTATTATAAACACTATGAACAAACAGCATTACTTAAATGTCCAAAGTGTCTCCCTGGTGCAGTTTGCACTCGTCCCGGTGCCATATGGTGTTGCGGTGTTCAAATGGCGAGAGGCCGTTAGCGTCGTGATGTTTGAGCAGCTCTTATTGGTTTATAAGCTCTCGAAACCCATTTTACAACCACATGCTGTTCTAGTGTTGAGGGGATGATGAGACGGGTGTAAAAACAGCTCGAGTGTACATAGGAGTTTATGGTTTGGCAGGCTGCCTTGCTCCTGTATAACACACACAAACACACACACACACACACACACACACACACACACACACAGAGCAGTTCAAATATTTATTATCCTCCTTCCTTTCTTCTCTGTTTATAGGCCACCTTTTTATACAAATCAATATAAATACCATAATGCAATAAAAATCCAGTAATCCACATAAAAGTTTTTTTTTCTAAAGATACTACAAATCGGATTTGTACATATCAAATTGGAATTAAAGTTAACAACAGTCATTTCTAATGGGGGTTTAAGCCATTATTTCATCGCAATAATGAGCTTTTAAATACTCAGGATTCATTTAAGGAATCAAAGAAACAGATTTCTGTGCCAAAAACAAACAAGCGCTTTAAATGTTTATTATCGAAAAGGTATTCTTTTTCTTGTGTAAATATAAATATAATGGATCTCTACATACTGTACAGTACGAGGGGCATTCAAGTCAAGCCATTTTCACATGTTTGGGCCATTGAAGGAGTTCCTGGGAGGCCAGCATTTCAGACATGAAGCAGGCCGTCTGATTATGGCTCCAGAGTACTAAGAAAACTTTCTACCAAGCTTTAATGAAACGCTGGGATAAGTGCATTAGTGTAGCAAGGGGTTATATATAGAAATAAAAGGAGTTTATACTGGAACTGTGTTCTGTTATTCTGCACAATCAAAAGTCCCGTTTTAACTTGAACACTCCTTGTGGAATAAAGCTTACAGCCGAATAAAATAAGGAAATAACAAATAATACTTCTATTTGGGCTGGAAGTCTAATTTGGATCTTAGCTTGTTGTTTTTCTTACTTCAATTTTGAATAACTTACTGACACAAGTAATATTTCTCATTATGTGATTTCTATTACATAATTATTATTTTATTTCTTTAGAAAATGGATGGATGGAGCTTAGATAATTAAGTAAATACCCTATGAGTAATGATAATTCCAGCTCCTGTCACACAATGCGTCTTGCGGTTTGTTAGAATGTTATTTAAACAGCTAAACTGCTAAACTAAATTATTAAGATGATAATTAATTATGAAACTTAATTAAAGCAAGAGAATATCCGCCATGGAAAAATAATTGACAGACTTGTTAACAATTTGCATGCATTTAGCTTATCTACTGTAATTTCTTGACATGCCACCGAACAGCCTCTGCTTATTATACAACTATTTATCAACTGCGTTTACATGCGCAAAGCATTTAATCAGAATTCTTTTTTTTGACGTGCACAAAGTGGTTCTGCTCACTGTGAAGTGTTTAATCTGTCATGAATAAAATAAAAGATAAAAAAAAGTAGAATTTGCTTTTTTTCAAATTTGAAGTAAGCTTAGGCTTTCCACTTTCTCTGCCAAATCCCACCTTCTGTAATGATTGGTTACAAGAATTTAGTCTCATCTATGATTGCTTAGATGCTTTACTACATGTGAAATGCGAGCCAATCAGCACTCCTTCCTCAGCCAGAGACCCAGTGGATGAAAATGAAAGTAAAGTGATGCAGGAGACATGGTTGTTCTTGCTGAGTTTACCAAACAGGAATTGAAACAAAGTTTGTCAGGTCAACTAAAATTAAGTTACCGTTACATGGAGCAAACATGCACAGAAAGAATATATTTATTCCAGCAAAGAAATCAGATCAAGTATTTACATGGCTAAAATTCTAATTCTAAAATTTATTCTGATAGGACTGGATTGGGTCAGACTGTTCTGATTAAGGAGCTTTTTTTTATCCCAGTTATTATGTGGTATTTGTGCCATAGTTGTAATATGTATGAATTATGGTACCATTGTATGTCTGTAGCATTAATTAAAAAAATAGTGTATGTATAAACTCTTAATATTACTTAGAAAAATGTTGTACTATCTGTACTATACCATATCAGTATTTTGTATTAACATATCTAAGATAGTACATTATGTTCAAACATGCCATAGTAGGTACCTACTGAACTTTGGTAGACTTTGTGATACCCAAGAAGTGAAGTACCATGGTATTAAGTACACATCATAGTACTACCACAGTACCCAGTAAAGTTCCACACACAGTACCTATCCTGGTACTGCTCCTGTAAAGTCCTATGGTAACAACCATGGTAATGTCTGAAGTACCACAGCAATACTATGGTTATATTATGGTATGTACTATAGTTTACCATAATACACTATAGTACACACCATAGTAAAATTTCTCATGGAAAGTGTTGTGATGAAAATGCTTTAAAATACTAAAATATGTAGAAAATTGTGTATTTTATGTCTGTATCAAGAATTAAACACGAAACATGTGCCTGTATGAGACAGAAAAGATGACCCGTTCACCTGTCTCTCCTCCGTATGCACCGGCTCACCAGAGCAGCTGTCCTTCACACACTTCCATGCCAGCAGCACACTGCCCTGGCACACACCAGTACACACCCAGTGGGCTCCAGGCTTTCTGAACTGCAGTCGGCTAATTCACAGTCATCACCTCGGCAGCTCTACACACAAACACATGCAAATTAGACACACCAAAAATCTGCGCACTCACAATGACCTATGGTAGCTGTTTAAACATGTTTTCAATTTTTTTTAATTAATCAATAGAGTTGATGTCAAGTGGAATTATAGCACTTCTTCAAGGGTTTTAATTCTATGGTAATTAGGCTAGATTGTTCGAAAAAAAAAATATTAAAGGGGAGTTACTATGCAAAATTCACTTTTTTATTATGTTTAGACCTTCAGATAAGTCTAAAACATGGCAGTTACATTTCCCCCCTGATATGACCTCATATAAGTAAATCCCCCTCCCCCAGTTTGATGCTTAGCTCTGCTATTCTCTGGTAGGGCATGGTTCAGCTCACTTATATAAGACTCTAATAATATGACACGTTCTACAGAGTGAAAACAGTTTGAGAGTTTGAGTACATACATTATGTTAGGGGATTTTCAGCTGGAGCATTAACCTGCACACACACATACTTCTTTGAGACCTGTGCTAAGTTGATAAAGAAATCATACCACCCTGGACCTTTAAGGAACAAAACAACATACTTGAAATAAATAAAAAATGCAGCTTACCAAAATATGGAAAAACCAAACAGTGTATGCAATGGCACTGGAAAATCTATTCCCATAAATGTTAAAAATAAACATCACTTCACAAGATCTTTCATTGATTATACACTGTCTCGGTTTATTTAATAATTATTAAATAAATAATAATTTTAGTTTTGTGATATGTTTATTATTAGTTGTAGATGACATAAATGATCTGTTACTATAGAAACGCTAACGTATTAGACTGTTATAGCAAATGATTCAACACCAGAACTCAACAATGTTTTGCTATAATTCCAGCTACATAACATTTATCAGAAATGAATAAATACATAATAAATATAAGAAAAAAGATTTTCTTAACAAGAAAATCAATAGTAAAATGAAATACTTTAGATAGCCTGTAATGGGTAAAACATATTTATAAATAGGTTTTAATCCCACTGAAACGTACTCAACTCATTATGAGACATGTGCCTACACTGTTTTCACTTGTTATGGTCTACTTTTTTGGCAGGAATGTAAATCCTGACAGCTCAGAAACAGAAAAACCTGAATAAAAACAATGGTGTAAACAATGAAGATAATTGTTAAACATACTGTATGTTGCCAGCGTACTTTGGCGGCACGGTGGCATAGTAGTTAGCACTGTCACCTTGCAACTCCAGGGTCTGGGTTCAATTCCCTTATATATGGAGTTTGCATGTTCTCCTGAGTGTTGACCTGAGGTCCTACGACAGTTGTGAAAATGGGAATAAATAAAATGGTCACACTGGCCTCCAATAATCACTATTGGCCTTCACAGTCCCTAGTTGGACTACAGATGTTCCTGGATGGATGGATGTTGTCTTTAGCTCCAGCATTGGATCTGAACTGTACATCCATCTTTGTTGCCATGAGCAGTGGCTGCTGGTGCAAATTTTTTTTGGGGGGGGCGCAAACAAAATTAAAATTAAACTTTTAATAATCGCCTTGTAAATAGCCATTTATAAGGTGATTAAGCATCATTACTACTAGTATAAAATAAAACCATGACTCACATCGCATCCGGTCAGCCAGCTCCGCTTGCCATAAGAAGTGCTGGAAAGCACAGAGTGTATGGTCGGCCGTGATCACTTGACTGCTGCTTAATTAGAAGATCAGGTCGATCTGGTCCAAGCTCTTTAACTTTGTTTCTTTCTTCGTCCGATCGCCTTGCGAAGGGGTATTTTAGCAAAGAAATTACAGAATTTTTTTCTCATATTTATCTGGCTTCCACATCAATCACTATTTAATACATTAACTAACAATCTGCTGAGCGTTAATAAGACTCGTTGAGAATGGTCCAATCACATGAGCCCAAATATT
>JAOVVB010000004.1:18061175-18074156 GCA_028570985.1 Heterobranchus longifilis | reverse complement strand
GTGTGTGTGTGTGTGTGTGTGTGTGTGTGTGTGTGTGTGTGTGTGTGTGTGTGTATGTGTGTGTGTGTGTGTGTGTGCGCATACTTATGTGGTTGCATAATGTACTCTTAACTTCCAGCACTCATCAGGTTGAGGCATATAAGCAAAACCACTTAAGATTTTTATAACCTTTGGAAGTAATTTAATTTACAAAAAAAAAAAAAAAAACAGGCCAGTAATTGCCAGCTCTATCATAACTAAAACTTACCTGCTTTTATTTTTATTGTTATGGCACAAAGGCTGCGCAACACTTCTTGTGCGGCAACTCTTAAAGCTGATGCAAAAGCAAATAAAATTCGTTCTACCCACTGGGAACGTGATGCACGCCAGCCAATGCATCAGGGAAATGAACAGGTAGGTGCTACATGCTACTGAGATCACTGCTGCTATTCTCTGTTGGCAATTACACACAAACAGCATAGGGGTGAATTTTAATATTGCCAATACCCTGACAGATAAATGTGTTCTGCAAGTGTGTGTGGGGGCGGTTGTGTGGGTGTGTGTATTCAAATAGAACTTTGGCAGAAAAGATGTGACATGTCTGCAGGTTTGGAGTGGTAGACAGGATTGAAAATTCCGTTTCAACACGACCCCCGGATCACAGGCAGATTTACTGGCCTTAGGGTGTGGCACTCAGATTCCGCCTTTATTTATTTATTTATTTATTTATTTATTTTTATTACTCACACACTACATGAATATCAGAGCGAAATAAAGATGAAATCGGCAGAGAGGAGGCAGGACGCACACCACATCTACTTACACAAGCAGATGACTGCGACGGAAATGTGTGAGACTGGTTCACTGACGTGTGCTTCTCGACACACTTCCCGTAATTTAATTTAAGCTAGGACAGCAGTCTACACACAGGCACCAAACTTGATTTATCACTCGCAACAAGACACCAAGTGACTTTAGGTAAAAAGATAAAGACATATGTATTGTAGCTCTGCAGAACTCTACAGTAAAATATGTAGGGTTATCACATCAAAGCAGGATTAAATCTGTGAATGGGCTCGGTCTTAAAAATACTAACAGGAGGTTGGGATCTGTGACTCAAGTTTACTGTTAGGAACAATCTCAGCTTTATCTCAAGGTAAATCAAAATTATACCTCTTTAATAAAGGTGTGGAATCAAACCTATGATCCCAAAGGACATTTTCCCAACATGTTCATCCTCATGATGAGTGTCAGGAATGTTGGACTTTTATTTTTTTGGAAAGGGATCTACTGAATTTTTTTTTCTTGTCAGTTTTTTTTAATACAGCAATTAAGTTTGTTCAAACTGTTTATTAATCTCTGATTGAAAATTGCAGGGGCATTCAATGAGCAGCGATATCCTGGTACAATTATAGTACTTAAATGTTTCATTGATTCAATGAAATTGACAATTGTCGAGTCAGCAAATGAATTAGGGATGTACTGTATGACAACATGAAACATTGCTCTCATTTGAATCTACAAATGAATGAGCAAACAGCCTCTCAATTACCTTGGTTAGAAAGTGAGAACGTGTTTGTTGTGTGGGACAGTTTGACTCTAAACCTTGTACAAAATTTTTTTTGGAGCATTTGGAGATTGAAGAGAGACAACTGGAATACAGAACAGTAAAAAAACACAGAACTTACTTTGTAGTAGTAGAACTGGTATACCCCCATTCCACAATTTGCTACTGAACATCACCTGATTTGAAATTATTTGAAGTTGTTGTGGTAACAATAAGGTTAGTTTTTCAAGCATAGCGACCCCATGTTAAGCTGTTAATGATTTAAATAATTTTTGATGGACATAAAAAATTCATGACATGTAGCAAAAACAAAGTTTAAGCGACATGATGATGTTTCAATAGTGAGCAAGTAAGGAATTTAATGAGTCCTAAAGAATTGATAATGAACCATACCATCATTACCAACATGCAGCGATGGCATTCAAGCACGCGTGGGTGCTGCAGGTAAATTTATATTTTTGTTCTATTTTTTAGAAATATAAAAATAAAAAAACTTAATTACAAATGAAAATTACGAATGAAAATTTTTGGAATGTAAACTTCTGGATTGGACAGAATTCCTTAGATAACTTCAACTAATGTAGTCTTTTAAAAAAACACTTGATGTGGAAATATAAGTATAAGCTACTTACATTAGATGTACCACATCTACTGCCTTGAGAAAGATAATGAAAATCATTAGTTCATAATGAGGGGTCAGTTATCGTATAGTTTATTATCATGGATGGAGAGAAACAGCAACCGTGAAACCCACTGCTACAGAAGCTACTCGCTTGTGTTAATCGATACCATTATAATTAAAGGGGTTTCAATAAAGCTATTCCTTGCAGCTTCTCTGCTTGAGCACTGTAATTGCACAGGCAATTTATTATACTTATGGCATTCATCGGGGACGCTCGGGGGAGTTGAGGCGATGTGGCAGGGAGCAGACATTTGCAGAAAATTCCAATTCGTTTGGGCCTTTCTCCCTTCGATTGCTTTTCTCTACGCTGAATAAGTGTGAGATGAATCCTGGCTGGGAGAATCACAGAGACACAAACCCCCCAAAATGGTGCAGTCATTCACATTCAGCTGCATATTGCCGCTACACCAGATGCTCAGAGTGTCATGAACAATACATCGCTTAGCTTTTAACCATCACACGGTGTGTCTCTTGAGAGCTGGTCCTTATGAAGTCTCCATGGAGTGCAGGGAGTAATATGATTAAAGCATGGTGAAGCAATATAGTGGGCTTAATTGAAAGGGAATTAAAAGCGAGGACACTGACAGATAGAAACAAACGATTTGAAACCTCAGGAGTGGTCAGTGCTCAGCCCAATCAATACAGCACAGATTACTAGTTTCTAAGCATTTGATCCTGCTAATGGAATACGGGTGGCAGGTTGGGGCCAGAGTCACGGTTGGGGTGATGCAGAACTCGGAGGTAAGGTGGACATAGGGGATGTTCCTTCTTTGCTCCATGGGAGTTAGCTCACACTGATTCCTGGACATTTGACTGGTCAAGGTGATATTGTGGAACTGTCAGCGTAATATCTCTAATGTCAAATTTTTCATCGCATTGCATCCTTTTAGACAGTGGACACACACTCACACAAATAGATCAGGATGAGTTCTAATTAAACATGCTGTCATCCAAACCAGTAAGCAATGACTCATAATAACCCCAATACCAGCAGCCTTTAACTTCCTTATTCAAACTTTGGCAGGGGGATTTGCCTTAAAGCCCATGTCCTTTCATTTTGTCGCTGGAGCTGAAAATCCTTTACTGTCTATCAAGCTGAGACGGCGCCGCAGCAGCACAGGCTGAATCTCCCGGGCGACGATGCAAAGATAAGCGAGGATTTTAACTCAATAGCAGGAATTAGAGCTTAATAACCCCCATTAAAACCTGCAGCAAATGCCTCCCAGTGTACACACACAGCCAGAAGAGGGCCTCCATGATGTATAGCTCTGTGAGTGTGTGTGTGTGTGTGTGTATGTTTGTTAGAGTATAAACAAGTATGAAAGGTTTTTCCTGTACGTATTAATTAAGTTTAAGTCAGGGAGACTCAGTTTCCAATTCTGTATACAGGCTTTGTGGGCATTTTTCAGTGCTTTATGTGGATGGGATTGAATAGTCAAGAAGTAATAACCATAGAGAGAGGCAGATCAAGCTGGGGAATGCTGTGAACTGCCATGACATGACATCGCATAACATCTCATCCTCACAGCTTCACGGCTGTAATAAAAGGTCAGAAAAACCCATTTTCACATTTAACCTGTCGTTTACCTTCAGTGATCTTTTTGTACCAACCATGACCCCTATGTACACATGAGCAGAGCAAGCCAGAAAGCGACCATTCATTTTTCTTTCTTTTTCCATGGAGGTGGGGATTTAGCATTTCCCCCCCCAATTTAGTCACCTGACAATTCTCACCCAGGAGATAGTGCCTCCCGCTATCAGACAGTAGCTGCTCACCAGGAAAGGTTAATACATGTTTCCTCGGAGATGTGAGAAGCCATCCAAATGCAACTTTCCAAACTGCTGTTTATGATGACCCACAGGAAAGCAGAACACACACAGATGCGAGTGCTATCAACCCCCTTCTTCATACATGAGTTCACGGCCCACCATGATTTTATAATTTTTTAAAATCATTTGTATTAATTATACCTAAAAGATTGGGATAAAGGAAGTGGCATAAAGTTGTTGGATTACAGTACATCTCCGGTTAGCCACTGCAGGTCACATGGTGTAGTTATGTGCATATGCATGCATGAGTACATGCATGACTTCATTTCTTCTATCATCATCTGAGCCTTACTTATTTTCTGTTTAGCACTGTATTTAGAATCTGGGTTTTCAGTTTGTTTTCTCTTGCGTTTGTTGTGCTTCTAGAGTGTAATTATTATCTAGCAGCAGGTGGCACGGTGGTGTAGTGGTTAGTCGCCTTGCACCTTCAGAGTCCAGGCTTGATTCCAGACCAGACTTGATTCCCGTCTCTGTGTTCATGGAGTTTGCATGTTCTCTCTGTGCTTGGTGAGTTTCCTCTGAGTTCTCCGGTTTCCTCCCACAGTCTAAAGACATGCAGATTAGGCTAATTGGCGTTCCCAAATTGCCTGTAGTGTGTGTGCCCTGCGATGGATTGGGATGAATCTTTTTTTTTTGTCATGATGTTAATTAAAGTTGAGTCTGCACCTGCGTCCTTGTCATTTCCTCATCTTGAAGAAATCCATGGCTAAAAAGGAAGCAATGGACATGTTTAGGATCCTCACGAAAAACAGCAAATGCATATATATCTGTTATGTTGGCTACAGGGATGTGGCTGAGCATTGACAGCAACATGAGACTGGTGCCAAAACCAGAATCTGAAAGAATGGCCTCTCCAACAGCCAGTGCACCAGCAACACCAAAACCTAAGCCAGAAGGAGTGGCTGAACCTATACCCGGAGTGTCATCCAGAGCCATAAAGCTGAGCACCAATCAGCAACGTTCGAGCCAAAGGACAAGGACGAGCCCTCCTGTGTGCATCCCACAATGCAGCCTGGCTCATTTGTCGTATCAGTGCTTCACCATGAAACAAATATACAGTATTCGATACTATAGACTACTGTTTGATGGTTTGAAACATACAGTATAAGCAAATAAAGTACAATATAAATACTTAACACGTCTGCTGTAATTCATAACAGCAGTCAACGGCATCATGTTTTTTGTCCCTACCTAGACTTGAATGTTGTTTCAAGTTTAATTATCTTTAACAAAGTATAGGACATTGGAACTAACTGCGTGAAGCACTCTCATGCAACTGCTGTGTGATCAGTGCAGATATGCAGATTGTCAAAGTGCAGAAAACTGAGCTGCTTCTATTATTATTAGGATGCTTTGCACTGCTGTGCTGTCAAGTGCTATTTTACAAGCTGGCAGCCAATTAGCGCTGGTGGATTTCAGACTGCTAAATTGATAACAAATTTGAAAATATGTCAATTTAAGTTGGCTCTACACTGTACTATTTTTGGTCCAATTTGCTGTCACTGACAAAAATCACACGTTGGGGAAAAATTCTTTAGTCATGTGTTGAGATTGAAGGTCTTAGAACTAATGTGACATGCTCACCAGGGGCCAATTTTGTGACTTTGTGGCCAAATACAGCCAATAACAAAGCTCTGCTAGTATCAGAAATTTTTATGGAACACTCTGACACCTTCCTAAAAAGCATCTTAAAGCAGCTAATAGATTGAGAATATGGGATTCTTCAAAACTTATAGGATAACTATACAAATACATTAGAAGCAATGGTGAAATGCAAACAAAACATGCTTACTGTATATAACCAAGAAAAAATGTTTATTACAGTACGTCAAGCTTACACTGAAGAATGTGCCTGCATAACCAACCCTGTAACCTGCTTCACAGAAAATGGATCTTTTAAATCTTGCAAGCTACGTATTGTTATTATCTCATACATCTCGTAGATCGTGACATAACAACCTTAAAAGACTGCTGAAATGATACTAAAACAAACTTGTACTATGAAAATGAAGCTCTATATTTGTATACCACTAGATTTATCCGCATACTGTATCTTTCCTCAGTTTAGCGCCTCATTGGGCTTTTAATTCTGTCCTCATTTTATGCTACATTATACTGCATTTCATACTGCTATATGTCCCACAGTCCAACTTTTCTGTCACTTTATATAAAGGTTTTAAAGCTAAGTGCTTCTTTTAAAGAGTGTAGGTGCTATTGAAAAACTTTTTCAATAGCATAAGAGCACTATGCAAGGAAAAAAAACTGGCAACACATAACGTGTAAACAGCAGACCAGTGATTACAACAATCTGAGTGGGTTGCCCAGAAGTAAAAAAAAAAATGTTTAGCCATCACTCAGGATGAATACAAATATGAATAAACTTTCCTGAGTGTATATTAATGTACTGTACAGTATAACCTCACCATATGAAGTTAATTTGTTCTGGAGGCAAGTTCACTCACTCACTCATTATCTATACCGCTTTATCCTTTATTCAGGGTCGCGGGTGGCTTGGACCCTATCCCAGGAGACTTACTGTAGGGCACGAACCAGGGTAATCCCTGGAAAGGGTGCCAATCCATCTCAGGGCTCACACACAGTCACACACTCATTCACACACTACGGGCAATTTGGGAATGCCAATTAGCCTAATCTGCATGTCTTTGGATTGTAGGAGGAAACTGGAGTAGCCGGAGGAAACCCACCAAGCACAGGGAGAATGTGCAAACTCCATGCACACAGAGACAGGAATCAGGCCTGGTCGGGAATCGAACGCGGACCCTGGAGGTGCAAGGCGACAGTGCTAACCACTACACCACCCTGGAGGCAAGTCCTTAAGTGGAAAATTCATATTGCAATATGAATTTACCCATAAGAAATAATGTATATGCAGATAATACATTCCAGCCACCCAAAAATATTACAAATATTTCCAAATAATCATATTCATGTTTTTGCATATATAAACAATCAAAACATATTGAAAGATATGAAAATGAAGTAAAATATGAAATAAGGACATTAAACCTTATTTAACCTTAATTTATTATTTTCTCCTGGCACCGGCTGCTTTTTTAACAATGATTTCTTTTTTAATTTCCACTGAAAGTCCCTACTTTTTCTTCTTGCTACCATCCCTGATCTGGACCAAACCTTCTTGGGACCCATAATGCTATTTCTTCACTAAATCTTGCACAAATGCAAAAATTGCATTTTCTCCCTAATTTAGTTGTGTCCAATTCCTCCCAGTCACTAGGGGAGGATGCCAATGCAAATTTCTTACAAATTTTGATTCATAAGGAGAATTTGGTATTATGACCCTAAAAGTGACTAAATGGGGAAAGAGATGCACAGATTTTATGATAATTGTCAACTTCGATTGTTGACAGTGCAACTTAGCTGTGTCTCTGCATCAGGGAGGGTCCAGTGAGATGCTGGACTGCAGCACCTATCAACCTGTGCATCACATGTCCTTAATCATGTGCATGTATTTTTTCTTTGTTTGTTCCAGGACAGTTTGTGGTTTATATTTCATTTTTCTGAATCAGTTTTTTTAATTTTTTTTTATTCCCTCACAGTTCATACTCTATGTTTAATAATGTAGAACTGCACCTTTAACTGCCTGCCCTTACTGTATCTGTCCTTATTTTTTCCTGATTCAGGAAAACAAGAGGCAGCATGAACTTACAGGCTTTTACAGGCTGTTGCAGTTACATGTCAGGAGCTTTGTTTTGTGGGTGTGTGTGGCTTGGGTTTATGTCATGGAAGCAACATGGAGGCGCTAGACAACAGCACTCAACCACTGTGTGTCAAATGTCCTAAATTACAAGCACTTTTTTAGAGATTGTTTCTGATTAGTTTTGTGCATTTGTTTAATTAATAAGATCTGCAATTGCATCTTTTTTTGAGGATCTGTCCTGATATGCTGAAGGCCCGATTTCATGTACAGTTTGAAAACTTTGTTTCTGACACCCGTGGATGCTCTGGGGAAGAGCAATAGAAAATGTAATTGTGTGCCACAGTTGAAAGGTACAGTATACCTTAGTAAAATTCTCTACAACAGCATGACATTAATCACAACTACAACATAAATTATGTTTTAGTACACTGCTTCTATAAGAGCTCATACACGGGGCCTTGAATAGTAGGCACACCACATAATTTACGGCTAATAATAATAAATCAATATAATAATAAAAATGTGTCACTCTGTGACAAAGAAAAATATTTAAACATGGATAAGGTAAGACAATGGTCAGCTTCTTTTTTTATAAAACAATGTTTATATATTGAAGGAATCCCCATTGTCAGTTCTGTTTTATCAGAAGTAAAGCTTTTTTCCAGCACAGGAGTCTTCAGGACAGCAGCTTTGTGGTGGCTGCATCATATCACCCAATGATTTATTCTTTACATATAAATCATAATAAGTGTTATACTTATTTATTTCTCTATTTTTAGATTATGTATACGACATACAGTATGACATATGCTTACGTGAGCTTGATACCATTCTCATAGGAACGCAAGGTTGGCTGTGTCCAGAACTGGATGCGGATAGCAGCTCTCTGGCTAACATGGCGGATATTGGCTGCACCAGCAGGGACGTCAGGTAGTGTCGCTCTTCCCTAAAACTGCCATCTGTCATGTAAGGAAAGAAAGAAAAAGTCCCATTACATCTTTGGATTCGATTGCCTTTAAACACTACAAACACATCAGGAATGGAAAACACTTACCACAGCATGCAAGAGGATGCTAATTAGTTCAATCTAAAAGTTCTTTGCTTGGTTAATATCTCTAATGACACTCCATCTAAATGCAATTCCATCGAAGTAGCTGAATGCAAGCAGCCGAATTTAAGGCAAACAGATTGAACTGAGCGGTGCATACCTGGGGTGTGGATCAAAGATCTGTTCTACTATGAAATAAGAGTGGAGGGCTAAACAAGGTTGCTATAATCCACCCTAAATCCAGCACAGGAGAGTCCAGAGGGTTTGCACAGTGTTACCAAGGTGTCTGTCTGTATTAAAGCCCTTTCCCTGCTGCTGATTGTGGCTCACTGGTGCTAGGCTAATATGTTGGTGGATTTTAGGTTTAAAGTAATGGCTCTGGCAAAACCCAGGAGGGATTTTAGGTGGATGCAATGCTCCATTGATTTGGCCTTATTAAAATGTAGGAATGGTGTGCATAATCCCACTTTAGGAACAAATTTATTTAGCAGCTTCAATTTTCCAGCAGCTCTCCCACACCGGTGTAATAGGTCGGCTTTATACGCTGCTAACAATCAGGAGACCTCAGAGCTCAGCATACACTCGATTACCTTCCCCTGATAAAGCTATTTGAGACAAAAAAAAAAGTTAAAAGCCAAAGCAGAGCCAAGACAGCAGTGGTGCTTGTGATGAGCTGAGTGTTCGCTCATTTGCCAGAGAAATGGGGATAGATCATACGGCTCTGAATGGCCTTTTTGTATGCAAGGCACTGATGAAATTATCTACACCTGAGAGTTGCAGAAACCAAGATTGCATATAGGAGAATGAGATAATTTAAGTTAATTAACTCAACGCTTATGAATGGGCCTTACAATAAAATGTTATTTGTGCTTGCATGAAGCATGCAGCAGGGTAATATTCTAATTTGCCATAAATTGTGCCTATTTAAAAGGATAATTCAACATATAAATGGATTTCTACCATCAGGGATCCAATAAAATTATCAAAACATACAGCTAGTTTAAAGGAGATGGGCTTTAAAATTTAATTTTGAGTATTGGATTAAGTAAAACAGAGACAGTAGTCTTTTTTTCAGTAAAGAGCATTTTGTAGTAAATCTGTAGGGACACATTAAAAGCAATGCTTCATCCTCTGGATTGTACAATAAAAAGAATAAGCAAGGTAGCGCTTATCATGTAGGACCCAATTACTTTTGCATCTTGAGCAGCTAAAATCACTCATACAAAGTACATTCTGGCAAACACTGGGCACTGATTAGACTTCGATTTATGATCGACTTTGAGATCGGGCCGTCATTGACGCTGTTTGTATATGTAGTCATATACATATACATATAGTATGTATAGTCATATGACATACTGATGAAAACTTGACCATGAAAGGTCAGCTGTGCTTATTAATGTAAATCACCAGACGACAAAGACAGTATTGAAAGCAATATGTATAAAAGTGTAATGACTGTTCTTTAGTAACAGAAATGCAACAATGGCCCACAGGAAAAAAATGTTAAAAAGGCTGTAGCAGTGTGAGAGATGAATGTGTTTAATGACAAAGCAATGTTACATTTCCCCCTACCCATTTGCAATGTCCAACCCGACACCCACACCCCCCCCCCCCCCCCCTCCACATTTGACCCAGACTTTGTCTCTGTTATAGAGACAATGAAAAGGCAAGCCCTAGAGTCACCAAGTGGGCCATCCACCAGGCCATAGAGAACCACCATAAGGAACAAGAGTCTCCAGTTTTTCTACAGAAACAATGGTTATTTGACTTGTACTTGATCTTCATATTATTACTTTATATTTCTACTCCACTATTTCAGTACAATGAGCACTAACATAGACCAGAAGGCCTGTTCTATTTCAGCACTGTAGTTTTGTCTTTGCAGAAAAGGTATACAAAGATTGGTTGCTATTTTTAGCAGAATTAAACTATGAAAGTTTATTCCTATGACATATTTCATAGTGTTGTAAAAGGCAACAATTTTTAACAATTTTAATAATAATTATTATTATTAGGAAATGTGAAATATATTACTTTTTGTAATACTTTTTGTAATTACTTTTTGAGGTTTATTGATGTTATTCATTATTATATATGAATTATATCTATATGAATGGACTAAACAAAGGTCAGTGGCCAGAAGTGATATAATCAAGTGTATAATCATCTTTTCAAAGGCCACAAAAATATGTATTTTAGTCACTCACTTTCAACTAGATTGTTTTTAATGGCACCAAATGTCATTAAAAAGATGACATTAAATGTCATTAAAATGACAACTTTGTGCTGAGGGGAAGAGCACACTAAAAACTAAAAGAACAACAAACAAAAAAAATAACTCCTTCCAAAATTGTATCTCTAGAGTGCTGCTGCATCAAAGACCAAGATGGGTTCATCCTTGACAATCACAATGAAGCAGTTTTGATGCCTTTTAATGGGCCACAGGCAGCTAGAAAGCTGATACAGTGGTCCATGTTATTGGAGTGTGTGAAAGGAAAACAAGAAATTTCCTTTCACTTCTCTACCACTCCTTTATTACAGCAGACTATCTTTTTCTCCTTTCGTCACTCTCACACACTATAAGTACTGTATATTCGTCTCTCTCTCTCTCTCTCTCTCACACACACACACACACACACACACACACACACACACACACACACACACACACACACACACACACACATACAGTATATTCTTTTTTAGGAAATTGGGTGCTCTGTGATATTTTTCTTGTCTGCCATGTGGAAAGCCCGGGTTCAGTTGCCATCCAATGGCAAAACCACAGCCACTGGATTTAGTGCTGGTCCCAAGCCCAGATTAAATGGAAGGGTTGCGTCAGGAAGGGCATCTGGCGGAAAACCTGGGCCAAGTTGTTGTGTGGGATTGGATGGTCTGCTGTGGCGAAACCTTGATGGAAGCAGCCAAAATCCAACTACAACTTGATGTGTGTAACAAGAGATTGAACACTATTTGGGATTCAACCCCAGAAGTTAAGCAGAAACCCAAGTTAAAAAGTATGCTAAGTACAGTATATTAAATCCTAGCATGCAAAAGCATACTTAAGTGTACTTGCAGCCAGTCTAATGACTAGTACACTTGAAGTTTGCTATTTTGGAACAACTAATTTTGTACTAAGTGCATTTAAGTTGTAATTAAATTGTACAAAAGCGCAATTTTAAATGTATAAAGTATACTTTTGTATGCTAAAGTGGAACAACTTTACTTAGTACACTTAAAGTATACAGTATGTACTTATATGAATTGTGTGCTTTAAAAATTACAATGACCTTTCACTTAGAGTATATTTTCTTATAGCGTATTTTTGGAAAGTGTATTATAATACAATTATTTTTAAGTATGTTTAAAGTTTAATTCCATAAATTGGTAACAGCATGATATTAGTATTCTTTTTTATATATTAACTGATGGTACACTTTTTTGTTAGTGTATTTGCAATGTGCTGTAGAAGATTTAAATATTTGTAATACTCGAAAGTGTACTTTTTTTTAAACTAGGGTGGGCTCTAAACATGCATGGGCAGTCAAAACAATAAATGATGACTTCAAAAATAAACATGTCATGTCAGTTACTTGACATGCTGTAGGTCAACTTTTCACTTTTGTTTTCTTTTAAGTGGAAAATAAGTTCTTTCACTCAGAATTTGGCACAAACAGCAAAATGGCACATATACAATTGGTAAAAGAAAGTGTAGACACACTGAGAGCCCAACTGAAATGAGATGTAGAAGCTGCCTAAGTACAAAATACTGCTCACACACTGCCCATAAACTGTGACTCAGCCACATGCTGGGAACTTGCAAAACTGTGTAGGAACAGAAACCAGCTCAATGAGCTTACAAAGCAGACCTCATCTAGTCAAACACAAGACTTTATTTCTACCAGAAAAGTAACATTTATGTTGTAAAACCATTATAATTACATTTAAAGTGGCATTGGGGCCTTTATAATATAGGCCAATTTTTGACTTAATATAGCCTAAAAAAGATTCATTCCGTCATTTGCAATTAACAAGTAATATAATCTAAAAAATAAATAACTGATGACCAGCCAGCTGTCCATTTGGAAAAGAAAACAACACAATCCAATCACCACTCTATGAGGCGCCGTATAGGGCTTAAATCAAACTTCACTCATGCACACACATATGAAACACTTGCATACACATATATG
>JAOVVB010000004.1:18058277-18061075 GCA_028570985.1 Heterobranchus longifilis | reverse complement strand
GACTAAGTGTTCCCTTTATTTTTTTGAGCTATATATATATATATATATATATATATACTTTACATACTTATACTATACCGACTTTGTCACAAACAAAATCCACCTGAATGAAAAACGGAATCGCCCAACGTGGGGCTCGAACCCACGACCCTGAGATTAAGAGTCTCATGCTCTACCGACTGAGCTAGCCGGGCTATGGTCGCTGCTGAGAATCCATGTTTAAATCTAACGTTTTAGCGCGCGCGACAAAATTCAGTGTGTAAAAATAAAGTAGTAATAAAATTTTGTAGTAGTATAAATTATTTCTGCTTTCACAGTCACTACAGTTTTTTTTTTTACAAGCGTTTACAACTTTACACACTATACCAGGGCCATGACGATACCAAAAACACGAACTCATTTCCCAAAACTATAAATGTTATTGTCCTGTGTTCACACATGATTGTTCATATTGTTTTTGAACATTTTGTAATCATAAACCCGTTTCTTGGTGAATTGCCTTCACTGTGGAACACTATGAACAAAATAGCAAGATACAGTACATTATTATACACAATCGCCCAACATGGGTCTCGAACCTAAGTGTCTGAGATTAAAAGTCTTGTATACCCAATGTCATATACTGTACCTGACTAGCTGAAATACCCTAAGTTTGCAGAAATAGTAAAAAGATTAATGATATATTTAAAAAAAAAGCTGTTCAACTTAACTATAAGAACTGATATTATTTCAGGTAATCGGAGAGTGAATCACAGACGAGAAATCAAAAAGTGGATTTTAAAAGTTTTAAAACGACTCTGTCACATTAAAATTCACTTATACCACTTCAGCTCTATTACTTCAACAGTGAAAAAATTAAGTACAGTAATCCTATTAAAAATATTCTATTTAGCTTTTCTATGTAATATCTTTGGTGCAGGTGTTTGTTTATATTGAGCAAGTAGCTTATTAGTGTCTTATTTTAAAGTAGATGATTAAATCTGACATAACATTGCTTTTATACATTTTGATTTCACTTGGTGCAGGTTAAAATTAGGCAAATATCTTAATACTGCAAAAGTTTCAATAAATTCTGTCCAGCGGTCTATTTAAGATGTGCTCACAGTTTGACGTATACACCGTACACGCGGTTTATAATTTGGCACATAACTGCTCATATTATCATGTCTATTAAGCATTTTGTTCATTTATGGTTTAACTTCAGACAAGTACCAAAGTACTGCCAAAGTTTTGGGTGATGCTGTGACAAAAACTGACTGGACAGACATACAGGCAGACAGACATACATACATACAGTCTTACATGCATACAGATTGACATGATTGTTCTGTGAAACTTTTACAATTTTCCGACACTGGTTTTGGGTCCTCTAATATATGAAACATCAAGATAAAGAGTTCTGACAAAGCAGGCCAACCCACCTAGCTCAGTCCCAGAGAAATGCCAATGCACCACAAACTACTGAAAAAATGTCACCCAGGGCATGACAGAAAGGTATCAGAATACATCACAGAGCATTAAAGAATGCCACATATAGGGCTTAGCAGGCAAAGAGACCAAAGTTGCTGACTCAGAACCCAATCAGACAGAGCAGCCATGGGATGCAGTAGATAAAAAAAAAGTCTGATCCACGGTGTGTCCCTCCTTTGCAGCCCACGACACATGCCAGAAGTCTTGCGGAGCCAGAGCCTCCTTGTGGGAACTCATATCATAGTGGGAATAATGTAAATAGTTTTAAAATTATTACTTTCAGAATATAGCTTACATTATGGAGGACAATCATTGATACCACTGATCACTTTAACTGTTTTTCTATTCTTTGAAACACTTGACTGATTTGGTATATCATAACATGCCCATTCTGTTATGCTTGATTATAAATATATTTATAAATTGTGATTTTGAAAATATACATAATTAAATTCTTTCTCAGTGATCACCATGTGAATGACCATGGTGATATTTTGCATGGAAACATGACATGGTGGACACATAAAAATAGGACTGGTGGAAGTGGGTCAGGTCAATATTTTTATACAACATATGGCTAGTTTTACACATTTATCATGCATATATTCATTACATAGTTTTACAAGAATTTGAGAAATGTATGTTGTTTGTTGCAGCGCGACATGGCTGGTTGTGGTTCAAACTCTGAAAAGGAGGCAACATTGCCTCAATAAAGAGACAGAAATGTGAAAAAAGGAGAGGGAGAAAGAAAGAAAAAGAAAATGTCAAAATTGTTCACACACCAATCATCACAGAATCCCATGATGGATAAAAAGATTTATTGCTCAGTGCACTTGAAAACAATCAATTCACATAGACCTGAAAGGAGAGGACGCAGACACAGGAGAAAAGATGAAAGAGGAAAGAAAAGGGCAAGGAGACAAACAGTTTCTGATGAGCTTCAGGCAACTCTAATTAACCATGTCTTGGTCTATGAGATATCGATGCGGAAAGCTCAGAGAGTGCAGCCAAATCTAAGCCAACTTCATGTACATTCATGTACTGTAACTGTTTCCTCTATTGTACTGTATGCTGACTGAAATTCTTAGTATTACCATACCATATCAAATACAATTATTACATAACACTATGCTCCCTTTTTTAAAAACACAGATGGTTTACTGTATTCCCATCAGTGATGCTTCTATTTTTGCACAACTGACAGACGGCCACCTAATGGAGGCAGCAGACGGATATTTTCAGAATAGCAGAAGAAGGAAATCATGAAATATGATCATAGCTAACACTATTGTTCACTTGCGCTGTTGACCGCATTCCTCAACGGAACA
>JAOVVB010000004.1:18040777-18053277 GCA_028570985.1 Heterobranchus longifilis | reverse complement strand
TAATTAAAAAAAATATATATCTTCATTCAACACATATTACCATATTTAATTTATAGCAAGGCCTTACAAGCAAATTTTATTCAGGAATATTAAAATTGTTTATAAATATTTTAAATAACCGTTTTAGAGATCTCTACTTACAATGCTTGTAATCATTTAAAACACGGATTTAAAAAAGAGTACTATTTAATTGGAGACTTTTCTCATAACCAAAGCTGTGGCAAAATAATCAATTAAATTATTCTTATTTGTGATAACACTATTTTTTTTTACACAGAGAAAGCTATGAGACAAATTAGGAAGTGCTAGTCCACAAAAACCTTTCATTTTGTTCATTTAAGTTGCAAATGAGATACAAGATCATGCAGAAAGACATATTTTTTTTTAGTAATAGTGAACATGATCGAGAAATTACTCACTGATACCTTACCAGAAAAGGAAACTATTCTTAATGTCTATTGAAATCCATTTCTTGTCTATGAGTTTAGTCTAAATAATTTACCAAAACATGCACAAGATTTTTTGATAATTACTTAAAGGTTCCAAGTTGTGGTGAAGGATTCACTTGTAATTACTTATTCAAAGCCTTTAGGGCAGTCCTTCAAAGCTTTCAGCGCTTTGAAATGCAAAGGAGATGGCCTGAACAAGACATCACATGTCCAGTATAATGCATTTGGATGAAACACCGTTAAGCATTCACTCAGACAGAACCGGCCACAGCTTTCGGCCCTATCGGAGAACTTCACAATAGATACACACGAAAAAGGCCGTAATAAAGCTTGCAGAACTTACTTATAACTAGAAATTAAAGCCAATGGGCAAATTGGCACAGCCTCTAATATGAACTGGTTAGAGTGATGCATGCATAAACACCTAAAATCCTGCTCCTATGGGTCTTTAATTATAGTGCTATTTTGGACACTGACTGCAATCTCTTTATGAATAGAGAGGTGACTAATAGGCATGCGTGAAAAGGAAAAACGAAAGCTTGCTGCACTAATGTGTGCTTCCTGGGTTAAACAGAGACAGGAACTGAGCGCCAAGCACAGACCTCACATTAGCCTTATTACCCGAGTGTCACATGAGCGCAATTTAGACCAGCTAGTGCGCTCATGCCCACCCTCCTCTGTCACATAATGGCCAGTCGGCATGATGAATAGAAAAAAACAGCACACATCAAGCCACTCTGAAGAGAAGAGGGGGAGGAATATATTGCTGTTGAATGATCAAAGCAAGTCCAAAGGACTAAGCATTAAAATTAATAGGTCTGGTTGCGGAGTATTAGTCTGGAGGTGCTCGTGTGCGACGGCCATCGCACAAATAAAGTGACATAAAGAAGAGGTAGACCCAGACTGCATGGAGATGTGAACAGAGAATGGAGTCTTAGGAGACTGCGTCCTCTATCTCTGACAGCAGCTCATTCTCTTAGACTGACGACGACTGATCTGACTGCATGAAGCACACGACGTAAACTGCGAGGACAGCAGTCAGTGGGAAAGGAGATAATGAACAGCTCCGTGAAGAGAATGAGTCCCATTGGGCTCACAAGGTCTCTATCATCAAAATGTGTGCATGCAGTGCAGCAGTGGGAAGTTTAACCATGGGCAGGAGTTGAGCAATATTGATAAAATATGAAAAATGGAGAGAGATAGAGAGAGAGAGAGAGAGAGAGAGAGAGAGAGAGAGAGAAAGATTGTAGAAAAAAATACTTTCTGTTTTTATAAATAGTTTAATTTTATTTGTATATTTTTATTTGTATATTAGTATTTTAACAATGTTCATTGTCTCAAGATTGTAGTCTTGTAACAATAGGCTATAACAATCTGTTTATTCCTGATGAGTGAGCTGAGGGTGACAGTGGCAAAGGAAAACTTCTTGAGATGACAATAGAAAGAAACCTTGAGATGGACCAGGCTCAACAGAAAACCAAATCTTACCCATCAAGCCATGATCTAAGTGTGCATCATCTAAATGTTCACCATCACACAAAGGATCTATTTAAATAGGAACTATGGCCATCCTTTCTTCTTAAATTGAATGAAAGCTGCTGCTGTTGTATGGTCATGAAGAAGGAGCCCAATTTTTGAAAGAAGCTTGTTATTATCTGGATTAACCAACCTCAGAAATCATTAATTAACAACAGCTTAGATTAGAGCCATTATAAAGCCATTACAGAGGGTAAGACACATCTCAATATCAACCATTTAAATGAGATTATTGCATATTTTGGTGGCTTCAGTATTGTTTTACAATGTAAAAAGAAATAAAGGTTTTGGTTGAAATTAGAAGGTATGTCCAGACTTTTGACTTGTTTGACTTGTACTGTTTATATATATATATATAGCTCTACTGGTAATTATACGCAATTTAAAAATCTAAACATTTAAGACAATATTGTAGCAAGGCAGTCAGTGTAATATAGTACATAATAAATTTTAATCATCTGCAGATGGACAACATGTAAAAAGGACCCTTATGTCCAGCACACTTGCTGAGCCATCAAGGATCTTTAACATTCCATTGTTTTTTAATTGCTCTTTATTGTGTTTTCAGGCTAGAGTGTTGAAGTTGCAACAGACTTGGGGAATAGTAAATGCTTATTTAATGATGATTGGATTTTAATGATGGCTTAATGGCATGCTCTGTCGCCATATAGTCACTGGAAGGAGGCATATAACACACAGGAACCACATGACTGTCTCCTTTAAACAAGCTAGCAAGTGCAAAAATTAGCTTCTAAGTAATAAAAAGGCTGGAAACATTGCCGGTTTCAATATAATACATCTACTCAGATATATTCAGTGGATTAGTTATTATTCCGAATGCAGTCTGATTTCTTATACATTATCTGTTTTTCGAACACAAAACTGGCTGCCAAAACAACTACTTCTTCATTTTGTTTGGGATTATTTCTTGACAATATCTGGATTCTGTCCAGGCCCCTGTGCAATGGATGGTTTCAGCAAATTAAAAAGAAACAAACACTAAGTATGCTATTTCTCTGGAGATCACAGTAGTTTTGTGGTCAATTCATCTAAACACCTCTTGAGCGCTGGCCACTGGTTTCTCCTTTTGTTATAGTTGTGCTACACAAAAGCTGAGTCAGGTGGAAAATCAATGAAGGCACACAATTAAGGTGATTAATCAGTGAGGTATAGAAGCTCTGCAGAGCAGACTATCATAGTCAGCCATCCTTGAAGTCCACAGCAATTGCTGTAGTTTGTGTAGGTTTCTGGAACCATTACTTTTATACTCAGGTAATGTAAAGCTTAAATTATACTCGTGCAGGGTTATAACACCTCAACACTGTTGGTCAAACTTAAGATTGCATTAACCCTGAGGGTTCAGCTTCTATCAAACGTAGAGCCATGCTACCTATTTATTGATGTTC
The DNA here is from genome assembly GCA_028570985.1 of Heterobranchus longifilis. Lineage (NCBI taxonomy): Eukaryota > Metazoa > Chordata > Actinopteri > Siluriformes > Clariidae > Heterobranchus > Heterobranchus longifilis. Next base: position 18,049,886 of record JAOVVB010000004.1, on the reverse strand, counting down.
GGCAAAAACACACACCTGCCAAGTCCATACACACTTCACCAGCACTTGGCTTTCGGAGACGTATGTAAATTCTGCAGCTCTAATCTCGACTGCATGCCTGTGCTAACAAATGAATAGATTTATCATCAAAGGGTTCACAGAAATACACAACAATAAATACTTTTTAGGTAAAATTACCTCTCATTTTGCCACATCTTTCAGGAAATACAGAAGAGCCTGCGGGGTTGTGGGTAGGGATACGACAAAAGTGACTAGACCATGGCTTGAGACAAAAGGCTTTGGATATATGGCAAGTACATAACAAACCACCTCACCCTTCAGCATCTAAATCTGCCATGAAAAAGGCCCAAAGGACAAAAACAGAGACATAGAATCTGAGCATTAAATTAAAGCATTTCTCAACATGAAATTCATCCCTGGGGCAGTCAATTTTAACTGTTTGAACACTGTTACAGTATATTTATTCAGTTCAATTGCATTCACATTCAAATGTTTAGAATGCCATAATAAAGTATATAAAATATAGCTTAGGTTCTAAAATTATGTTAAGCCACGTTGTACTCTGTTGTAAATTTCCTGATATACTGTATATACACATCTGCAACCACATCACAAGCATACTCTATTCTTTACCATCATGTTCTTTAAAAACCAAAGTTTACTCTTAGCAGGCTATATGGCATAAGTAAAAGTATTTTATATTTGGTATTTTATAAAAGCACAATAAGGGCAGGGTAACCTTGTGACATAAACACCTTGAATGGTGATAAAAATCTCTGTATTTCCATGGAAATATACACTCAATGGAATTACTGTAAGATAGTAAACTGTATCCCTTTTTTTATATATATATATTTGACCTGGAAAAACACACACACACGCACACACAAATGCACATATAAGTTTCAAATTGTATTTCTGTCAAATAAATAAAGTTTGAATTTTATATATTAAAAAAATAATAAAAAGCTGTGTCTCTATTAGCACCAGAAATTCAAAATGTTCAGCTACAGAGATCTCTACAGGAAATTCTGAGGGTGACAGCATAAAGCTGCCATGTTCAACATTCATGTTTACAAAGTCAATATTAAGTGAATGAGCCTCTGTTATTGATCACAGCTTGACAACGCAGGCGGGCTGTTTTTTGGTAAGATTTCTCAAATGGCGCCATCAAATTAGTCTGTCTTGTCTTGGCATTGTCACTCTTGGCCTTCCAGACCTAGGATTTTCTGTTCCATAGCCTGGAAATGGTGTTCCTGGCAACTCCGAACCATCTGGCGATGTCTGCTTGCATTGCACCAAGTTCAAGCATTCTGATGACCCTCTGTCTGCTAACATTGTCTAAACTGGGCATGATAGTGTGAAGACAAAATGTGCAATCAGAATGGTTTCCTTACTTTTGATACTCAGATATGGCAGCTGGACATAATCACGCAGCAAATTTCATGCATGCGCCTCTTAAGCTAGGTTAAGCACTATAAGGTACGTAAACTCAACTAGGATAATGGTAATTTTGTGTTACTTGTGTTCTTATTATTAGTACTGTCGCCTAGCACCTCCAGAGTCCGGGTTCGATTCCCAGCCAGGCTCGATTCCCGTTATGGTGTGCATGTAGTTTACATGTTCTCCCTGTGCTTGGTTGGTTTTCTCCAGGTATTTCGATTTCCTCCCACAGTCCAAAGACCTGCATATTAGGCTAATTGGCTTTTCCAAATTGCCTATAGTGTGTGTGAGTGAATGTATGTGTGTGCCCTGTGATGGACTGGCACCCTGTCCAAGGTGTACCCTGCCTCATACCCTAAGTCTCCTGGGATAGGCTGCAGGCTCCCTGCGACCCTGAATACAGTATAAAGCGGTATAGACAATGAGTGAGTGAGTGAGTGAGTGAGTGAGTTCGTATTGTAACAAGGGAAACAAAATTATGAAATAGATTTTGTTTTTTCATAACTAAAAAATTTGGTATATTTTTTTGTTCATAGTGCAGCATTTCTTTTGTCCATGAGTATACAAGAGTATATGAAAAAGATACAGATTATCTTTTTGGGTCAAATTTAGAGATACACAACATGCATATTTTTAGGTTGAAGGATTCATACTTGAGGTACAAAATGTGCACCTTTTAGGATACCAACCCAGCATCACATATAGAAGCAGGTAACACTTCTTACTAAGTAAGTTTGACTAGTTTGCCAGGCTGAATGCTGTTAAGTCACGGCTAAGACATAGGGTTAGCATTAAAACAAGGAAGTTATATATTGGCTATGTTCTTACTTTCCAAATCCCTGAAAATCCCTGTGGAAAAATTGTTTAGCTTCTTAATTTAACAGGACAGTTCCCATCCAAAAATCTTTAAAGCTGACCCGTATAATCACACATCAATCAATTGCATAATGAAAGGATATGCATGCATAGTCATCTGTTTGACTTGAGGCTGGCCTGGGGAAATTTGTTAGCACTTTGATTATCAACCATCCACATCAGTCTCTGTCTCATCACCTGATATAAAAAATTCACATGCAGCATTTAAACTCAAGCCTCCTTAATATTTCACTCAACTGACCTGTGTTAACACAAACTTTGGTGGGGATATAGCTGCTGATACTGGAGATTTGTACATTTTGTACTATCATTCTGAAATGATAGTAATGGTATCATGTAGTTTTCAGTGCAGTGAGGGTCAACATATGAACACTGGAGTAGAATGACTATATAATACAGTTAAAGTACTGAAAAGCAGAAGCTCCTAAATAATAGCAAATATAGTTGGCATTTCTTTACACATTGGACCACATCAAGCTGAGAATTGTCATAACCTTTTCAGAATTGCAGTTATGATTCATGGTTTTACAGGGTTACTTTTGCTTCTGTCCTCATCAAATACAGAATAGGGTGCCAGTGCTGTTTTTAAAATCTGCACTGTTCATGTTGATGCATAGTTTGGATTGAGAGTTATATATATATATATACCAAAGCAAATTTTCCGATATGAAATAATGTGGATAAATAACGTGGAAAATTAATTTGTTAATTTTCATTAATTATTCGTTCCACAGCCCAAAAATACAAATACATAAAAATGATTTGTACAAAATATAAAGTAAAAATAAAATAAATTAACCTGCACTTTACCTTGAAAAAAATAAATAAAAAATCCCGACAAGTAAGTGTTTCTGTTTATGGGAAGAAGGGGAGGAGGGGTGTGTGTGTGTGAAGAGGAACGGCATCCAATGATGCGCACGCACACAAAGTGCAAGCTGATACCGAGAGGGACAGAGAAAATGGATCTTTAATCTCTCTAATGAGACTTTCTTTTGCTTTACACGCGCACACACGTGTGTTATAATAAACGGTACACACACGCTGTACACACACACACATACAAACACTAAATAAAATATTTTTACATGCACAGACGTGGTCAGAGTGTTATAATAAACAGTACACACACGCACGGATGTTAATTATACTAATAAGAGTCGCGCACCAAGACCAAGCAGGAGAGACGATTACTCACAATTCCGCAGCGCAAGAAAGAGAAAAACCATTGGCACAGTTGTGATCAAGTGACGCTCTGCATTAAAACAAGAAGCGTATGCGTGCTACATGATACTCGGTATTCGTAAACCAAGACTTATTCGTTTTTCAAGTCAGAATTTATTAAAAATCTTTGCTCGTCTTGCGGAACACTCGCAAACCGCGTTACTCGCAATCTGTGGTTCCACTGTATATATATTAGTGTATATTAGTACACATATATAAGTATATACATACTCACATTAAATCTGCAGAAAGAAATACAATATAATGTGCAAAATACCTAAACTAAAAAGAGACTAAAAAGAAAAGAAAAAAACAGGCTTTTACAACATTTAGTAGAAATATTAGTAAAAAAAAAAAGTCATCTTAATTTAATCTACTTTCTGCAACTTTTTTGTTGTTTTTTTGATTGTTGCACAGTTGCAAATTTAATTATAGGTGTCATACTGTAGGTATGGCTTTGAAAAGCAAATTGAAAAAACAAAATTAGCCCAATAAATGAAAACAACTATCCAAGGACCCCAATGACAGTATCATGTTGAGTCGTAGGTCTGAGGAAGGTTACCAAAAACTCCTTTTGGTGAAGCATGGTACTGGCAGCATCATGCTACAATGATTTTTTTCAGCAGCAGGGATGAGGTTATTGTTGAGATATCCTGCTTAACAACACCCCCAATCATAAAACAAGGCAAACTGGAAGTGGATTGAGTAGTATTAGCCTGATTCTGTCCTGTGCTTGAGTCTGTAATGAGTTTCTCCCTGCGTTTAAATGGATTTCCTCCTACTGTCAAAAACATGCAGTTAAGTGAACAGTCATTTCTCGAGGGTGGTGTGATGAAAGAAGGAAAAATGGATACTGGTAAGGATCAGTGACCTTTGATGGCTTGATAACTAGGCAGAGAATGTCCTAAAGGGCAGGTCATGTTAAGTATTCTCTTTACTCAGTGGCTATTACCTAATAAAAGTGGTCCAATCAGGAAAACTGGTAAACCAGTGACAGGGTCATGTGCACCCAAGGCTCATTAATGCTTGTGAGAAGCAAATGCTAGCCCATCTGGTCTGATGTCACAGAAGAACAACTGCAGTACAAATAGCTCAGAAAAGTTAGTGCTAAGTTGACAAAGAGGAAGAGGGCAGAAATAATAGGCAGAAATGCCTTAAAGGGTGCATTCATGGAGAAAAACTGCATACATTTCTAATTTGATAAACAATTCAACACTATGCCCTGCAACTGCATATGAACTCAATCTAACACAAATAATATAATGAGAGTGATTTCTTTATACAGTATAACATAAAAATCAAATGGCATGCTTTGTACTGTATTTGGAAAATTAACCCGGTGTTAATGGTGACTTTGAGTGACATGACAAGGAGTTCAAGGTGTTGACTCCCCCAAATTCCTTAGATTTCACAAATGTCTTTGTGCCAGATACTGTACCACAGCACATCTTCAGAGGTCTTGCAGAATCATGCAACAAGGGGTCAAAGCTGTTTTGGTGGCACAAAAGCAACCTATACAATATTTGGCAGGTGGTTTTAATATTATGGCTGATCAATGTAAGTGTGTGCATGGTGCCCTGCCAAGGATTGACATCCCATCTCCAGTGCAGTCTATTGCCTTGCACCCAGTCAAAGCCTTTTGATTTATCATGACCTTAACCAGAGTAAATGGGTACTGCAAATAAATAAATTTAGTAAACCTATTTAAATATCCTATTATGGAGGGTTTTTTTTTTCACATTGAAAACTGTTCTTTAACAAGGAAAAAATGGAAAAGTGTAATATAAGTGCAATATTATTTCCATAAAAATTTCAATAAATATTTTCCAAATGTTGTCACAGTGACATAGTGGTTAGTACTATACCCTTGCACTTTCAAGGTCTGTATGGGTTTTCCTAATGCTTAGTGTGTTTTTCTGGGTATTCCTGTTGCCTCCCACAATCCAAAAGATATGCATTGCAGAGTGACTGCCATTTCAAAATTGCAATGTAGTGTATGATTGTATAAGTGTGTGCTTTTACCTTGTGATGGGTTGCCACCCCATCCAAGGTGCACCCTGCCTTGTTCCCTGGGTTTCATGGGATAGGCTCTAGGCTTCCTATGACCCTACACAAGATAAGTGGATGGATGGATGAATGTTCTATGTATCTTGCTGTTGGTAAAGGAAGTTCCACTCACAGAGAGAATGAAACATTCAGGTGGAGGGAATCGTGGGTGGTGCTGTGTAACTGGGAGAGATCAGACACAGACCAGTGGCACCAATAAACAGAAGGCCCACCCTCTCACCGCCGGGTGCTATAAAAAAGCTATAATGTCACAAGGTTTTAAGTGGTGACCCAGACAATGACTACAGCTCTCATGTGGTCTTCTAGAGTGCAGTGTGAAAAAAAACAACATAATTCTCAGAAGATAAGCTAAATTTTCCCTTAAAGCCATCCCTAAAGTATGCTAGAAACTGGACTGGCATAGAATTGCTCAGATGAGGGGAACAGCAATTATGACCACACAAAAGCTCAAGCACCCGGAAGGTTTCTAAAGATTAACAGCCAGGTTATTTAAGGTCCATTTTTTTGGCAGCCATGCTGCCTGAAAAGTCAGCCTTGTCATAACATACATTAGGCAGCCAAGTGTATATTGTTTACACAGTGGTTCAGAATATGTATTTATTCGGTGTGATCAAACCAAAGTAAGCCTCAAAGCAGACTGTTACAAAGAATTTATAATACACTTACACCAGTATTTACTCACTTTGAAGACATTCATATAATTCATACCAGGAAAAATGTCATGCAATACAAACAGTGATGATGTTACTAGGGAAACTACAATACAATGCAAATATGATGCCAGTCAGTGTAATTTTAACAACAGGAGGACCATTTCTACTTCAGCAGCAGGATGAAGTAATGCAAACACAGGGCCTGGAGAAAGCTCAGACATTTCCATAATGTTGTTTACATCATGTCTCACCTCTGTAGTATGCTCTTAGGTTTATTTGCATGTTTGTTGGTGAAAATGTCACATCACATGATAAGAATGTTCAGGTACAATGATTTAAAAAAAACACTTGAATAGTATCACTAACATCACCAGCTATCGAATATCAAACAGTGTTTATTTCCTATTAATAAATCCATGAACATGTTATGCCTGACAAATGGATGAGCTATTAATGATGTCAGATCCTTTAATATCAGAGCTGTGAAATTTATTGTGTGTTACAAATAACCTTCACATTAATGCTACAAATAACGTTGCCCAAATAAGGCAATAAAAGTTTGGGCTGGAATTAGTATATTAAGATTGACTATTGTCAAGCTTTTGAAAAACATTATAGACCAGAGTTGAGAGAAATAAATATACAGAAAGAGTGAGAAAGAAGAACCCCAAAAGAAAAGTCAGGTGGGAATAGATGGGACATATTGTGATGGCTGCTATTGAAAGTAACTGTGCACGGACACTGGTGACAACCGTTTGTTCATTAAAGTCTTCAGTACATGTCCCTTAGCTGCAGTGTTGTTAAATAAATATGCAAATGATTACATTTCTATTCAAAGCCTCCTTTTGACTTTAACAAGGTTGCCAAATAACCCAGGGGAAGCAATTCTTTTTGTGTGAATAGACCCACCTGTCAACTAGAAATTAACATGTAAAATTGTTTTAAGAAGTTCACGTATTTCACATTGTTTCTTTCTCAGCTACTTAAAGAGGACGAGGGCAGAAACAATAGGCAGACATGCCCTAAAGGATACCTTTATGTAAATCCACATACATTTCAAATTTTATAGTAGCCTAAATATTTTAACATTATGCACTGAAACTGCACAAACTCAAGTGAACATATGTGATCATATGACATAATGGTAATGACAAGTGATCTGAAAATGAAATCACAGCCATATCTGTAAAATAAATAATGAACATGTGAGAGCAAGTGTGTGTGTGTGTGTGTGTGTGTGTGTGTGTTTGGGATTAGGGGAGTTCTTCAGGTTACATGAAAATAAACAATTAAACAATGCCATAGATATGAGGCTAGTGTGTCGCACCAAAATGAGCAAAAACATGTAGAAGTGTTGTATTTGTATGTAAAATTATATAAATATGAATTAATTATATGGAGAATTATATGAAAGTATATGAAAAAAATAATCAGTGTGTTAAAATATCTAAATCATGTAGGGAAAATGAATGAAATCACATGTAAATACATTAAGGTGAAAAAAAATCATATGGAAAAAGTAAATTATGTCTAAAATTCACATGCAAAAATATATTATGTAGAAAAAAATGAATGTACGAAGGTTATATTAAACCTTGTTGGCTGCTTCTTATCAGCACTTTTCATTCAAGGCTACTGTCTCTCCAGTCACTGCTATGCAGGTGTAAACATGTTACATCAGTTTATTTGAAACTGCGGTGCGAGCAAAACTGGATGCCCCACTTGGGATTTGCACAAAAGAAAAGCAGTGTGCAGTAATTAGATTTTTATTTTTATTTTTTTATTTTTCTTTGTGGTCTGAGGGTGTACTTGGTGAGGTTGTTTAACGAAGATTTTGTATGCAGTTTGGGGAAAGCGTTTTTTCATATCTGCAAGCAAAATTTGGGCCAAAACTTTAAGGAAGGTGTAAGATTAATAAGGGAGATCATTACTGGTGATCATCCTTATCCTCATTGTCAATCAAAAAAAAGTTAAAAATTCAACCAGCAGCTTAAGAATTTATGCTTTCAGTTTTCTGGGTCCTCAAGGGCCAGAATTGGAACATTATCAGGAAAAAGTTTTACCAATCAACAGAACTGAGTGAAAAAAACATTGGAAAATTGTATATGTAATATACAAAATATGTAAAAATGATATGATGAAATAAATTAGGAAAAAAAATATGTCAGCATAAATTTATTTTATATATACAGTGGAACCTTGGATTACGAACATAATTCGTTCAGGAAGCGGCCTTGTATTTAAAAACACACGTAAATCAAAGCGAATTTCCCTATAAGAAATAATGGAAACTCTAATTATTCATTCACTAATTATCACTAATAACTCTCGCGTGAGCGCACGCTAAAGGAATCACTGCTGTAAAGGAAAAAAAAAATTAACCTGCACTGTCCAATCACGCACGCACACACACATAACACAGGCTGAGAAAATGAGAGAGAAAGAGACTGAAAATGGATCTTTAACCTCTCTAATGAGAGCTTGCTTTTGCTTTACAGGCGTGCATACATGTGTTATAATAAACAGTACACACGCGCTGTACACACACGCATACAAACAAGAAGCGCATGCGTGATACATGTAAACCAAGACTTGTTTGTTTTTCTAAATTTATTAAAAATTGCTTGCAAACTGCATTACTCGCAATCCGAGGTTAAATATATATAATCATGCACATTGTTTACTTTGCTTACTGCATGAGAAAACATAACATAAAGGAGGAGTTTATACACCACAGGTAAATTTAATTTGAATCATGTCTAGGTACAATCTGAATTCTACGGTGGCCCAGAAGGGCAAATCATCTTTCCCGTATATGTGTGTGTTTTTTCCCTTGTAAGTGTGTTTTT
>JAOVVB010000004.1:18022026-18032206 GCA_028570985.1 Heterobranchus longifilis | reverse complement strand
AAAATTATTGATACAAAATATAAAGTAAAAATAAAACAAATTAACCTACACTTTACCTTTAAAAAACATCATAGCTAGTGTGAAGGTACGAAGGTAAGTACTTCTGTACCACTGTGTAAAAAATTATTTATATTTTCAAACTGATGGCCAAATAGCCTAGGAGGGAGATTCTGTAGTGTGGGAAAACATTGAATTGTTGATGTATGTCAACTCAAGTTATATTTGAAATCTTGTCATGTTGTTTCAAAGCAGATTAAATTGTGTAACAAAATATTGAGCTGTTGTTTTAATAAAGGTATGTGGAACTCTTATAAAGAACTGGCAAAATAACAAAACTGGGTCATAAAAGAAGAAGAACAACAAAAACCTTACTGTCTCTGAAGTACAGCTACACTTTTTTCATAGGTTTATTAGTAATGATACAATATTTTTATCATGTATGCAGTCAGCTGAATTTTTTTTTCTGGGTCCCAGTTCAGACCCACCAGTTAATGACCCCAGTTAATTAGAATATAGTAATAAACACATTAAGCGGTATACCCCAATGTTTTTTTTAGGGGGATATCATAGTTTTAAGCAAAGGTATTGCTGGTACAGTGTTTACTATTCCAAGTCATCTAATGGCCTTGAGGGAAAATATTTTAGCATTTTTCCCCGCTCTAACACACCTGCCTCAACTTATCAGCTAATTAACAAGCCCTTCATGAGGTGTGTTAGCGGTGCAGTGGGATTTCAGGAGAAGCCTAAGCACTCATTTACAGCCATTCATAAACTTAACATACTTCTTTCTTCGACTTTATTGTGGCTTATGTTTCAAAGAGCAGCCCTGCTCAGGGGATGTCTGAATATGAAAACTAGTAAACAAAAAATGTGCAAATTACTTCAATGTGACTTTTTGTATGCAAAATAAATTCATATTAAATGCCAGAATTTTAGTCTTTAGACATCAAGTTAAACAATGCAAACCTAACAAAGACCAACTATAACTTTGGCTTGCTCTTCTCTCTCTACTTACTCATTCCTTATGCATGTCTAATCAGGCAGTTGGATATCCCAGTGGATTGCACCTCCATTAGACTTTCAGATTGAGTTTAGCATGCCTTGTTGACTTAATAATAGAGGTTGTTTCAGGAATAAGGTTGTGGGACTAAAGCACATAAGTGATGGGATGCGTATGCTGTACTCACCTGTGCTTGGGTAGCCTGGGGTTGACGGGTCGCCTCCTGGGTTTAACGTCACCCCGAATGCTTTTCCCAGTAATTGCTGATCCTCAGGGACATCACAGGGATCCACATAGGTGAGACAAGCACCGAAGCCCATCTCAGCCAGGAGAGAAAGCTGTTGAGACAAAGTCAGATGTTTCTGGATGCATGTACTGTTAAAACCTGAACCTTTAGGGGGGGCTATAGCTCATATAATGTTATAAATGATGCCGTTTCTTAATGAAGAGGAAAACTGAGGGTAAGCGTTTCTTAAAAAAGTGGAATTTAAGTTTAATGTTGACATGATTTGTGAGAATATGGTGAGTAAATAGAGTAAAGAAGAGATAAAATTGTTTGTAGGATGGTCCCAACAAATGTTTGCATCAGAGATGCAAACTGGATTTAACATTTCTGAATTTAATGGTTATCACATCCTAAGCACCTCTATGTTAGACAGAAAAATTGTAAAATTATATTTCAAAATGCTGCAATGCCCTGTTCACCCTGTCAACCCTCAAATAGGACATTCAAAGACAAATATACTGTATTATGGCAATTTTAGACCCTTTAAGGAGTGCTCAAACATTCATACTGTAGATTGAATCTTAGCACTCCTAAAAATAATGATAATAACAATGAATAATTATTTTTTAAAATCATGTTTAGCACTCGACTGTTACAGTTCAATCTGCCTAGAGATGTGACCAACAATTACAGGTTTAGCTAATGGTTTAATGTGTAGTGTTCATTATGGTGTGTAGTTATTATTTTGTAGATAGTGTACGAACACTAAACCATTCACATGCATTTGTCGCAAATGCACCTTATTAACAAGTCTAAATTGACAACTCCTAATTATAGTAATACACACAAAGTTATGTGCACGTGGACTTCACTTGTAGATAGATTTTCAAGTCTCAGCACTAAAATTGGTGTATGATTTTGCAATCCTTAATTAATCATTCTGACCCATTATTGTTATATGGTGAACGCTGGTGAAGTGGGACAGTTTGGGAAATTTCATGTTTTCTGTCACTTTTTAACTCTAATATTAATGCCATATATACAGTAACATCAGAAAGCTTAGGTTGTCTTTTCTATGATCTAAAAATTGAAATGGAAAAAAACACATACAGATGAAATTATGCCTTTTCAAACTGAACACAGATAAATTATGCCTCTTCTTCTTTTTTTAAGATGATACTGGGAAAGTGGGACACTCAAGTTTTTTGTTGTGTCATTGTTTTGTCTTTGGTCCATGAACAATTGTTTAAGTCACAAACTTGGAAGGTCGATGGAAAAAGAGGAAAATGCAGATATATCACCAAAATATGAGGTGTGTACAAATCAAACTGGAACTATATGATCCCCTGTTCTTGTCTGAGCATTTCATTAGTGCTTGGATACCATCAGGGTGGAAAGATTTCTCAGATTTCAGTCTCACTTTACAAATATGCAATTGTTAAAGTGGGACAAAAAATGTACCTTTAACAAAAATAGAATATGTGAAAAAAATTACTTTCAGGTACAGATCACAATCATCTTTCATATGTATAAAATTTACAAATCATAAATCTGAAATTTCCTTCAGGAGCAATAAAGTATGTATGTATGTATGTATGTATGTATGTATGTATGTACTATATGTATGTATGTATGTATCTGTCTATCTGTCTATCTATCTATCTATCTATCTATCTATCTATCTATCTATCTATCTATCTATCTATCTACCTATCTACATCAAGTTTCGCCTTTTTATACCCATAACATAATTTACTGTACCTCTAAGGGTTTGTCATTGGACTTACTATTGTTTCCTGCTCTGCCGCTTTGGCTTTTGGCTGGGCCATGCCCACAGAGATGAGACATACATACAGTACACAGATGGTAACCCTGTGATGAGTTCTGATCATGAAAGATGAGAGCAGTTGCACAACAGCATTGCTAATCAGCTTAGATACGTGCAAACTGAGGCATTACACCACAATAAGTACAGTCATCTGGCTATTTAGGCTAATTCATGTTAAAGAAATACTCATTGTTTACAAAGTGCACAATAAAGATATTTATTTTCATAAGCTGTCTTAATACTGTGAAATGAAAGATGATGGCATACTTAAAAAATAAATAGATTATTAAAAAAATAAAACCTTAAAAAAATAAATAAATAAAATAAAAAGCCTTAGCACAAAAACACAATTACTCCCAAAATTTGCAGCATCCAGCTGCAGATAGATTGCATTAATAGTAACATTTGGCCCTTTTGGTATTTAAATGATTGCAAGACAGATTTAATGGAAATTGATTATGTCTAATCAAGTGAAAAAAAGGTAGGAAAATGGTTCTACACTTTGGATTTTGAACATTTGGATATTTCTCACTATATAACTTTGAAAACTGCTGGTTATTCTCAACTAAAAGATGGTTCTCTTTTGCATGCATCCCAACAACTATTAACAACAACTTAAAGCCGTAGCAAAAAAAAAAAAAAGTGAAAATGGAGAAAATAGCATTTATGGAAAGTTTTGCTTAAAAGCAAATGCCAATTTTGGCATTCAGATATATGGACATTGAAGTCCCACCATAGCAGCAGTTGTTGAATCATGACTGAATGATTTATAATAACAATAATAATAATAATAATAACAATAATATTATTATTATTATTATTATTATTATTATTATTATTATTATTATTATACAATGATCAATTATGACCACTGACTGGTGATCACCAAACAAACTAGTGACAGGATCTTGGGCACCCAATGCTCAGCCATGCCCAAGGGAACCGAAAGCCCACCCACCTAGTCTGAACCCACAGAAAAGCCAATGCAGCACAAATCGCCCAAAAAAAAATCCAATCCTGCCCTTAAAAGGCACCAGAACGCTTAAGCTCACTGTGCATGAAACCCAATCAGATCATGGAATGCACTAGACAAAGAAGTCTGATCCAGGAAGAACCTACAACCCACAACACTAAAACGATCTACGACCAATGTCCTGGGACCAGACACCAGAGCACACCCCCAGAGGCCCCATAGAACCAAGCCCAGAGGAGGCAAGGGAAACCAAATCCTGGGTAAGGGGTGTTAATATTATGGATGCGCCGTGTAATATAATTTTGTGTCAAAAGGTAATGTTTCTAAATTTCTAGCATCAATACCGTCCTTAGATGATTGACAGTAGGAAGCAATTCCCTAAATATTCATTTTTAAAAATGTAAAATCTTTGAAATATAAAAAGACAAACAGTTTGCTTATGAAGGTAACTGAGTTCTCATAAACATGATTAGCATCATCCACATCAGCGTCTGTCTCATTGCCTGAGGTAAAAGTATTGCCTTTTCACTTGACTTGACTCATTAACACAAGTTAGGAATATTGCAGCCATTGGGGATAAATTTCTTGGTAGTTCATTTAAACTTTTTAAAAGATTTTCCAAGGCTTCTTATAAAGTGAAGAAGTGCTTTTCTATATTGCTGATAACGTAAAGGCAAGCTACATTCGTGATGTTTTTGACAACTGATTTTTGACGGTTGACAGCTGTCTGTTTTGTAAAGCCATGTAATTATCCCATGAACTGCCTAAATCATGATTTATGATTTCATCACATTGTGATGAAATCATATTTCACTAGGCATTTTTTAGACGTGATCAGGCAGCCAGAGTTTTTAATTGTACCACATGTTTTCGCATTTTTGGCTACAAGAATTTAACCACTGTGACATTCCAGATCAAAACACATTTTCTTATGTTCTGTACCTTAATGTGTGTAGTCCAGCTTAAATATCCAGCAAACCATGTTGATGCTCGTATTATAGTACCTGTAAACTAGTCTGTGTAAACTCCACTTTTTTATTATTTGCAATCATTATAAAAGCATGTAACAGGGACAAATTATAAACAGACAGCAACAAAACAGAATTACCCATAAACAAAAGGGTCTAACGCTAGAAAGGGAAAGGACAAAAAAAGAAGAAAAAAGCACTAAGAAAAACACTTTATAACAGACACATATTATCACAGTATCCATGACACTGTGTCAAAAGACAAAAAAGTGATGGAAATAGAATGCATAACAGGTGCGCATATTAGATAACAGACCAGTGATGGGACAGGAGCAGACAGGCCCAAGTACAGGCACATGGCACTGTAGACCAAAAGCACACATTATGAAAGCAGCACTTGACACATACTGAATTATACTGCACTGTGAGGGGGAGTTTATGACATTATCTTTGCTTTTCTTGTTTCTTTCATCTTTCACTTGAAAACCACCACTAGATTAACAAGATGCGCACAGCTCCTCTTTTGAAGCAGAACTTTAAAAATGTCCTAAGATGCAACTGCATTTTCAAAGTGTACTACATCATGGTCAATAATTTCCTTATTTTCTGTTTCTCTTCTCCAAAAGTAAATATGATCAGTTCTGCTTTGCCCTAACCAGTAGATACAGTTTTATGAGCTGATAAGTATCATCATTTTCTGACTGATCATTTAAGGAGGAGCGGTTAAAAAGCTTGATCCTCATGGACTACAGGACCAAGCACTCACTTTAAAGGAAATCAATAAACCTTCCCAAACAAATGCTGCCTGAGAGAGCTAGGGACACTGGTAGAATTTAAAGCAGAAGCAATGAAAAAAAAAAAAAAACACCAGAAGGTCAATACTGCCTCTGCCATTCAACAACAATATTGGTTTTCACATGTTAAAGCAGGAAACAAACAAAAATACTGCATTAACTGTTTAGGACTTACATCTGTCTCTTCAGTCCCTGCATTTTTACAAGCCCAAAAGTAACCGAAAAAAAACAGCATTATTTGGAGGTTTTTTTTGTTTTTAAATAATTGGATGCAATGTAACCTTTGAAGTCATTAAAGGCCTAAAGTCTGGAACTCATCGACCAAATCTTGAGTTTCCTTCTTTGATCTGCTTTGCCAGGCCTTTACTGCAGCTACCTTCAGTTGCTCCTTGTTTGTGGGTCTTTCTGCCTTCAGTTTTGTCTTCATTATCAGCTCAAGTGACTAACTCTGCCCTTTAAGAACATTCCATTTCTATGCCTGCAATGTCAAGTACTGCACTATTTCAGATTTGCATCATTTAGCAATAAATTCATCAATAAACACAAGTCATCCAGTTCTTTGGCTGCCATACATGCCCATGCCCTAACACTGCCTCCATTATGTGATATGCTTTGGAACATAAGCCGCCTTATTTCATGACATTTTTTACTTCTTAATATTATTCTTTGCCAAACTTTCTCCTTCAAATTAATCTTGTATTAAAACAGGGAAGGCTTTTTTTTTTTTTTTAAAGGTTTTTAAGCAATGGCTAATCTGGCCTGTCTGTCCTTGGGTGAAACCAGTGGTTTAGATCTTGAGGTAAACCACCTGTATTTACATTCTTGCCTCTTGATGGTAAGAATGTGGTATGCCATGCCTCTGGATGACTTTGACTGACTGACTGACTGACTATTTGTCTGTCTGTCTGTTTGTTTGTCTGTCTATACAAACATACAGAGCAACAAATTCTGTTCATTAAATAAAATTGTCCTTTATTCAACCCAATCATGGCCTCCTTCACTTGCATCAGAACCTCACTGTATTGCATACTGACAGTTATTAAACATAAATCCAACACTTGAATTCAATGACAGACCTTGTACCTTCTTTAAAAAAAAAAAAAAAAGACTGCAAATCCAATACAGTGATGGCACATTGATTAGATCTTGATTGCTTAATTTCAAATCAACTGGAGGTGGGGTACAGAGACAAAAATATGAAAATTGTGTTGCTGTCCAAATATTTATGAACTTGACTGTAAGTATATGTATGTAATATATATGACTAATAGTGATTGTCAAAGGCTTGCATGTTGGTGTACGCAATCTGGTGTATAATGACATTGTAATGGCAAGATCATATCTATAATAACCATTAAAATGTTATAATGCGTTTATAAGGCATGACGCACACCGTTTTAATTAATTAAGAAGATTTATCATTCTTCATTACAATCTTTATAATGTATGGTGAATTGTTACTGTGTGCTCTAAGTGGGATTTATAACATACATATTATAATGTCTTATTAAAATGTTAATAAGTAAAGTTTTCTATGTTTATTACTTATTGTTTTAGCTATTAATTACTTTTTGTGTTATTGGGTATATTTTCTTACAGTAAATATCATATGTAATATTTTTTATAGACCTTTAATCATTTAATTGGACATGGTATATTTGTATGTGATGAATGAGATCGTCATGTCAAGTTATCTTGTGTTTTGGTAAAAGCCCTTCCTGAGACCAAGACAAAAATCCCCACATCTGAACTTTGCCAATCAACAAAGGAGTTACAACTGAAACTATGTGTTGTAGTCAGGCAAGATGAAACTGGAGCTTTGTGGTCACACATTCTATCATGTTTGGCATCAAAAGAAGAAAGAAAAAAAAGAGAGATCTTGCACTTATACCCAATGGGTCTTGCCATTGTTGTCCTGGAATATGCCTGTACAATAAGAAAAAGGAAAAATCCAAACGACTTTTAAATAGTCAGCTGACATTTTATTGCCGTATAATGTTGTTAAACCTAGTCCTGACCAACTGAAGCCACCACAGATCATAAGATTGCCTCCTGAGACTTGTACACTGAGCACTTTGCAAGATTAATGCATTGTTTTAAACACTTCCCTACATACACTAACATGCCCATCACTCTGAAATAGCGTCAGTCTAGAATTAGACCAATTCACCTTTTTCCATTGCTACATATGTAAAGTTCAGTCTTTATGCTCACTGGCAAACTGAAGCCTTTTTTCAATATAGACTAACAAATGGTTTTCTTTTTAACACAGTTAATTATGCTTAATCCCATTCGACTGTGCATGTGGAAATGCTCTTACTATTAAACATAGCAAAGTTTACCAGACTTTTTTTATGATGCAACATCACCAACTGTTGGTTGGCAAGGCAGGGTGAAAACATATTTAATTAAAAGGTTCAAATCACTAAAAACACCTATTAAAATGTAAAAGCATATGCTTAACATACTGTATAGAGTATATTCGGTAATTACTGTAGATTGGAGTGTGTAGCCAACTGTAAAGATTCAGCAACAACAAAAGAATGTCTTAATTTCAGAATGTTTATACAGCATTTCCAGTTACTTCTCTGCACAAATTTGCACATTTATCAGTCTCGATGAGAGCACCACAGGGCTAAACTCTCCCCTTAAGGAAAATATGTGGTTGAAATGAATAAGCTCCGATTCTGTAAGTGGTAATTCGAGGTTTCTGCTGCACATTGATGCATACAGTATAGCACTTGCCAGTCAAAAGTCTTTCCACACCAGCAGTTTGTTGGTTCGCTTGTTTATGCCACAACTCAAACAAAATGATGCAGAATAGTAATTTACTGTAATAAAGTGACTTAAATCTTTGTCGACATTATTAATGGTTTGCATTAAGATGTAAATACTACTTTAAATGAATGCTTCATTAACCAAATACTGTACATATTTGGAGAGTAAAAGCCACTGAGGCCACTTATACTATAGAAAATGCTGTAAGCTTACATTATCTTACTGGCAGCAAGGCCAAAATCACCAATTATCAGTGTGCTTGAGCTCAGAGCTGCCACACAATCAGAATAGCCTCAGTAAGTTCCTCTGGAATTTGAGAGATGTCATTTCAAATATACAATAAAAAAAAAACAGGATGCTCAGCATGGTTTTTTCCCCTGACTGAATAAATAAATAAATAAATAAATAAATAAATAAATAAATCATTCTCAGCATCCATAGTGGAGGTCATTAAACATGTAGGCAACTTAAAGTGAGTATCATCCGTAATCAGTAAGGATAATATGGCAAGAACAAACAAATCAATATATAGATGGGAAAGGAAGTAAGCCTGCACAAATAGGATCAAAATATGAAGATACAAAGCTAGGGTACAAATAGACAAACTTATCAAGCGTTTAACACAGAACCAATGAAATCAATAAAGTAACCACCAATCACAGGACAGATGTGGAAGCAAACCAGGAAAAGCAAAATATAAACATGGGGAAATTGGAACAGCAGGCACTGCTCTGTGAGACCCTTCTCTGACAGTGCCATATTATGTGAAGACAGAAATAATTGTTAAACATACCGTGGTGAGTAAAGGTACTCGTCCAATTTTAAGCAGTGCTATTTTATTGGTCACGTTCATCTCAGTTCGGATTTGACTCAAATCTTGAGAACTTCCGTACTGCACGTCCACCACTTCTGCCTTAGGAGAGAAAACAGATTAGACATACATTTCTGTTTTGCAGTTGCAGCTGAATAACTATCAGATCTGTATTCATAGTTTACAATTGATACCAGCCATTGATATCTACCATTTTTAACAATAGACATTGTTGAAAAGAAGCTTTTCTGAAATCCAGTTGTAGACTTAGATCCGTCATGACAAATCCAGAAGCAACAATTTCAAGGAAACCCACACTGATACAGACTGACTGAGACTCAAAATGGAAATCATCTGCATCTGAGTCAAATTATAAATAAGTCAAGTCAAGTAGACTTCATTCTCATTTCAACCATATACAGTTCAGAACACAGTGAAATGAAACAACATAATACAACTACTGTACATACAACATAAAACATAAAGTGAGTAGGGTATATCATTGTACAAAAGTAATGTCAATCAGTAATAAGTGTGTTGAATGGATGTTCAGAATGAGTATATTGTGACAATAAGAGTGCTGGAATGAGAAGCCTTTATCATTTATGTAGCAGTTTAATTATAGCAGCATTTAGGCTGATTGGCATTTCCAAACTGCCAATAGTGTGTGACTGTATGTGTGTGTGTGTGTGTGTGTGTGTATGTGTGTGTGTGTGTGTGTGTGTGTGTGTATGTGCATGCTTGTGCCCTGCGATGGGCTGGCACCCTGTCCAGGGTGTATCCCATATATTTTGTGCCTGAG
>JAOVVB010000004.1:17997825-18012143 GCA_028570985.1 Heterobranchus longifilis | reverse complement strand
ATGTGATTGGTTGATTAGATAATTGCATTAATGAGAAATTGAACAGGTGTTCCTAATAATCCTTTAGGTGAGTGTATACTGAAAACCCCTGCCAGCACTTAGGAACCAAGCTTTCCTCCTCTTCCAGTGCATCCTCGAGTAACAACCACTGCTATTCCCATGGAAAACAAGCCCCATGAATTCATCTGCTGTCGACGGCTAATTCCTGAGGAGTTCTGAGAGTGCCTGTGTCACCATTTAGAATGAGCCACCCAGGGAACCAAGAGATATGCTGACCAGTAAGAGGGTACTCCAGTTTCTGAAACAAAATATCAAGTGTTTCTCTGTACCAAGGAACTGCCCATGAAGGAGGGTAGGTGCAGGAAATTGGTCGGCCACTACACTGGCCCATTCAAAGTCCTCCAATGTATCAATGAGGTATCTCACTTGTTTGACCCATCATGCTACAGTTGTTTTGTTCTGTTGTTCCCCATCTCCTGGCTTAACCAGTAATGTCTAATGTAATGTACTGTACCAGTAATGTACCAGCTGTACATACCAGTAGGGGGAGATTTTGGGAATATTGTTAGGGGATTTCAGATTTACACTGAATGTTTCCCCACAACCACAGACTCTCATGCATTCAGATTAACTTGACCTACTGACAATGCACCTCTCTCTCTCTCTTCTTCTCTCTCACTCACACAGAGAGAAAGAGAGAGCAAGAGAGAGAGAGAGAGAGAGAGAGAGCGAGAATTAAAGACTCCCAACACTACATTTGGGCTGCAAAGTACACATTCTGTGCTTCTTTCAGTCAGTCATTCCTAAGCATTGATACTCTGTGTGATATTTCTTTTGCCCCTGCTTCTGCTTCCTTTTGTTGGTTTTAGCCTGGGTCTGTTAATGTGGTTTGCACACTGCCTGACCTTTGCATTTGTTATGATTCTGATTTCTTATTTTCTTGTTTGGTTTGTTTGCTTGATGAATAAAAAACTGCAGTTGGTGGTTTATATTATATTATAGACAATAGGTTGCTTTTATATTTCTTGAAATGACAGTAAATTTATTTCACATAGAAATACCACATATACAGTAGTTGCAGTCTGAATTATTAAACCCCCACTGCAATGTAGGTTTATTGGCATCTTTCAGCTGTTTGCAATGAACAATTCAAACAAGAATATACTATAATAGCTTAGCATAACTAACACCACACATGGTTTCTCCAAATTCAACTAAAAAAAAAAAAACATTTAATGACTTTTATACTGGTGATAAAACTTGACTAGTTTGTTTTTATGCAAAATGAACATTCCGTTCTAGGGCAAATATGGTATGCATATCCACTGATAATAAAAAAACACTCACTAATTATTTTGCACATATACAATGTACAATTATTCTTTTTTAGTATCTATTAAACCTTTTTTTTTTCTCAAGACTCTTTGTCCCTTTTTGTCCTAGGGGTCATCATGTCAGATCATCCGATCCACAAGATTTGGCACAGGATTTACACTTGATACCTTCCTGTCACAACCCTCCCATTTTCAAACCAGGTTTAGGACTGGCACTACATACAGTGGCTAGGTTGTATGGGCATAGGTTTAAGAGTCCTGCCCAATGGTGGGGCCCGAACCCCCAAATAACCCCCAAATAATTATTTGATAGCCTTAACCTAATTATGCATATATGTTCACTTGTGGTTTCAATTGAAAACAAAATGAATAAGTAAAGCAGATACAGATAAGGACATTGTTTCCTACTGTTATTTGTCTGTTTGTTTGTTCATTTATTTATTTAGTTATTAATTTACTTGAGAATCTAGAAATAGCCTCCATATCATTTAGATTTTTATTACTCTGAATGTGTTCAAGAGAGTGTTTCTATTTACCTTACTTTTTTATATCGTTAGCATCAAAGACTCACGAGGGCATTGTGCTGTCCTCGCTCCAAGACAATAAAATACAATGATGAATAAAACCCCAACAACCTCCAAAACCTTCCAATCAAACAGATTGCTAACGCTTCCCCTCTGCCAACATGATACAGCTCTCAACAGTACGATTCAATTCAATTCTGTCTTATTCATGTGTGCTTTTATTACTTGCCATGATCACTGAACAGCTATACACCTGGGTCTTTTCTTGCAAAAGAGCAATACAGCATAGCTGTATTTGAAGAAGCTTTCCAAGTGTGACATTCTGCCAAAGGGAATGTTTCACTGTGCTGATGTACAACACATCTTAACAACGAGTCAGTAAATCAGGATGTTCTCAAAATAAAATTACAAACTAGTCAGGAATATGCTAACAGTTTTGGAAAGTATCAGTCTTTAGAACTGTATGTTTTGCATGAGAAAAAAACAGCAAGTATGAAGTCTGTGGAAGATTCTCTTTTTGTCAAATTCCCTCCAAAACTGCACAAATTATGCTTGAGACTACTGATGCATTTTTTTTTACTAGCATTTTTTGTTTTACTGCCTACCGATCTTTATAGTGTTTATATCAAAATGTTCCATTAAATTATTTGTGAAGGCATTTGAACTTACAGCATTTCTTTGCTCAGTAAGTCTTTGGGCACAGAAAAGAATGTAAGGAAAAAAAACATATGTAAAACATTAAATGTCACCTCACTTTTTTGACAACATTTGATTGCATTCTACAGGTATAATTAATCTGTCAAATTCAACAAAATAAAGGTCAGTCCAAATCAGTCTAAACTGCACTGAAGCTGTGAATCAAATCAGAATAGAGAATAGTGAAGCACATGGCATGGCGCATGGAAGAATAACAGAAATGTCTGGGCTGATGCCCACACAGCAGGGTGACATGCTCAACAGCTTGCCTTGGTGATGGATACCCACTCCAGGGCCTAGGGAAGAGGCACTGTGCTCTCACACAAGCCGAGCTTAAAGACTGCTGTCGGCCCAAGTTTTCCATGATGGCATGATTTTCATTTGGTGCCATCTGTTGCTGAGGATAATATAGACATCATGCTAAAGCATCCCCAAGCTTGTGCTGAGAAAGAAAACCACACATTTTTGCAAACACTGTCTCAAGGCAGTTGTGGGGGGATTTTGGTTGTCTGTGTTTTAAAATGATTATCCTGTCAAACAAGATGTATTGTATAACTGTCAACATATTTCATGTTGGCTTCATGTTGTCTGCAGTTTGTTCTCTTGCCACAGTGAATGTGCAGGAGTGAGTGTTGAAGTCAAACTCCTCACCATTGACATTTAAGTGAGTTAATTAAATGCAGTAGAGTGGATTTGATTGACAGGTGGTGTATCCTTTTTGCTGGTGAATGCGGTCACTAGAGGTTGCTTAGGCAGAGGCTATGTCTCTTGTCAGAGTCTGTCTGAGTGGCTATTGCTATTATGGATGATAATACCAGCAGCAATGAACCCTGTGCCATATAAAATGTGCCCAGCCTTTATTTTACCCATGAGTCCCTGAAGAGGGTTGTAGTGTTTAAGCACAATAAAGCCAAAGATTACAGATATTTGCGAAATCGTGCAGTTGAAAGAATAAGAGCCGACCTAACGGGTTGTAAAGCTCTGATTTTAAGATGGACAAAATATATATATTGAAGCTAATCTATTAGTTGGAATGTTGAATTTTGTCCTGTATTTATGTTTTATGTTTATTTGAAAAAATAAACAAAATTATCTTAGATAACTTAATTGCATCCTCTTCCACCTGCAAATTCTCTATTTCTAATAGCAGACTAAGTGAAAGAAGGTTTCTCAACTTGTATACTGGCTTTCGGGATTACTTTTAGAAATTAGAAAAAATTAATGAACATGACCAGGTGTTACACATTCATTCTATACTCTGTATGTTGGCTAGTGAGACACAGCCTCTGGGAAAGTACATGTCTTCAGGCTCAAACAGAAATCATACTTGAACTAGCTAGCTAACATTAAGTGACTGGTGTGTTTTGTAGGTTATGTGCTGTTTATGACATAATTATAACACAATTACACTGCAGAAGCTTAGTGAGGCATTGGCATTGCTGCTTCTTCTCGCTAGTTAAGAGCTAATGGTGGGGGCAGATGAAGCCAAGATTCTTATGAAACATTTTGTTATCATCTGGTATTTGGAAACTGTAAAAGTTACATTAATACTTCTGCAGGGCGGCAAGTGGCTTAGTAGTTAGCACTGTCGCCTTACACCTCCAGGTTCCAGGTTCGATTCCCGCCTCGACGTCTGTGTACATGGAATTTGCATATTCTTTTCATGCCTAGTGGGTTTCCTCTGGATTCTCCAGTTTCCTCCAACAGTCCAAAGATCGATTGGGGTTCCCAAATTACCCATAGCATGTGAATGAGCGTGTGCATCTGTGTGTGCCCTGTGATGGATTGGCACCCTGTCCAGGGTGTACCAGACCTCGTGCCCTAATTCTCCTGGGATAGGCTGGGATATAGAAAGGAGGGAGGGAGTGGGTGAGTGAGTAAGTAACAGTGTGCAGTGGGGGACAAGGGGCACAAGGGGCAGTGGTACAGTAGCTCAGAAGGCTACGGCACTGAGTTAATGATCGAAAACTCTCAGCTCCACCAGGTTGCCATTGTTGGGCCCTTGAGCAAGGCCCTTAACTTTATCTACTCCAGGGGTGCTGTGTCATGACTGACCCTGCGCTCTGACCCCAGTTACGCTGGGATATGCGAAGAGAGAATTTCACTGTGCATTAATGTATATGTAACAAATAAAGGCTTAACTTAGTGGAACTTAACAACCAAAAGTCACGAACACTTGAACCGCACACAAACTGCATAGCATCATACTTAACCGTATGTCATTGCACTGTTTGTTTCATTACTATTAATGCATTCTACTTAGTACTGTATGCATTGCGCCATTTGGAATACAGCCTTGAATTCTTTCTGAATATGTGCACACACACACAAAGTCATGTGATTAATGTACACAATGGCAGACGAACCAAATCAAAAATTGCTGATTTCAAAAATTAAACATTTTGTAGCAATAGAGACAGCACCATTTCTAAGCAAGTGTGATAGGGTTAACCAACTAAACCTACAGTATTCAAAGCCATACATACTGTATTTAAACACATGCATAAAATTACAGGCAATTGTTTCTTATAACATAGAAAATTATGTACAAGGCCCATAACAATCAATAGGCCTGATAATACTGTTCATTCACTGCGGGTAGGAACGTGCATAGAGTATGCATACAATATGCTCTCCTTTGCTCCTGAAAGACAAGGACATTATTCAAAAAGAGGGAGGGGGAGGAGGCCTTTGGAAACACTGCAGTAGTCTCATGCACATTACAATGCATTACATTAGGCCAGAGGTTTTTCTGCTACCCATAACCAGGCAAATGATCTTCAATGGACAGAAAAATCAATAGGATAGAAAAGAAAGTGTGCTCATTTGCCGCGTATAAGCAGGCTACATATGTATGCATGCAACATGGTTTCCTCTGTGGCTTTTTAAACAGGGTCATCATTCAAAAAGAGGAGGGGGTGACACCTTCAAATGATTTAGCATAATTGAAAAAAGTACTCATTTTAAATAGTCCAGTAACATTTTTATGTCATGGGGATTTATTGTAATTTAGATAGGCAATCATATATGACTCTATTCCCAAAGGGGCAAATGCCATTTGCACATGGTTCCTTGTCCTCTATACGCTCCAGTTTATTTTATCCCATATGCCATTTTTTAGTTCTTTTCCTGTCTCTACACCAGTCTTGTCATTGTTTTCTTCCCCAAATGTGTTTAACCTCTAATTAATTGATGTATGTACTATTAAGTATAAAACTTAGTGTAATTGTAGCGGGTCTTAGTATTAGGTAAATATAATTTCAGACAACATATAACGTTTCACCACCCCCTAATTTAATAACTCGCAGTTCCACCTTTAGCAGCAAAACAGCTTATGCTTATGCAAAGCTGTTTAGCTCCTGTCACAGCATTCCAGTTAGGTCTGGACTTTAACCATTCCAAAACCTTGAGTTTATATATATAGTGGAACCTTGGATTACGAGCATAATTCATCCCAGAAATGGACATGTATTTCAAAACACTCGTAAACCAAATCAGGTTTTCCCATAGGGAATAACAGAAACTCAAATTATTCGTTCCACAGCCCAAAAAAAGAAATACATAAAAATAATAAACACAAAATATTAAGTAAAAGTAAAACAAATTAACCTGCACTTTACTTTTTTAAAAAGTTAAAATAAATCTCGACAGATAAGTGTTTCCATTTGTGCGCGCAAGCACTGTGTATGTGTGTAAGTAAGAAGCCCCTCCCCCTCTCTCCCTTCTTGTCTTACACAGTTACACAGTCTTACAGTCACACACGCGCGCACACAACGGAAACACTGTTTTATCTAAAAAAAAAAAAAAACAAGAAATTTCTCTAATGACACTCGATTGAGCGACACACTTTATACAGTATGTATACTACATATACTCAGACGCAAGATCAAACACTATAAAACCTAATAAACACCAATCAGCCTACACTGAATGCAGAACCGTTTGAAATATGAGAAGGAATTGTGAGTACCCAGGAAAACTCCCCATTTTTGGCTCATGATCACCCATGCAAACTCCATGCTCAAAAATCAGAAGGGAGATTTAAACCCCCCGACCCTGGAAGTGCAAAGTGACAGTCCTAACTGCTACATGCCTGTGCCACCTCCTGAGCCGATATTATAGCTAATGTACATGTAACTCTTAAGTATAGTTTATTTCTTTTGCACTATTACAAATGTTTTACAGTTTTTAATGAATGAAACAGTGGATTTTAAAGTGTGGAATACCTGTACCTGCAGCAAATGTTATAATATTGTTGGTTAAACAGGCTGGGAGCTTTCGAAACAATAATTTATAATACTTAAAAAAAAATTTTTTTTGCCTAGACGCAGTATTACACAGTATTAAAAGAAGCAGAAAGTACATCAGTTGTTAAAACAGTCAGTAAAAACCAATAAAAAATGAAGGTGAACTCAGCCCCTCAGACACAAGATAAAAGGCAATGTTTTTATTTCAGGATGTACTGTAGGTTGAACACACTGTCTGATGGCAGGAAGACAATTGCACGGCTAATGCAAAGTGATGCCTAAGTGTGCCAGTGATCACCTCTTCTCACTGAGTCGATCCATCCAATTCAGAAGTGGTGACACATAGTTGGGTTTACAGTGATAAAGAAAGGCTTCTGGGGTCTCACAAGGGAGTCATGCAGGCATGGTTAGTTAATGACAGCCTTCCAGGGTTTCCTGAGAGCTACATGAGCCCCATGGGAAAGGGCAAAATGAAGTGATTTGAAGTGATGGTTTAGCTC
Source organism: Heterobranchus longifilis (assembly GCA_028570985.1). Classification (NCBI taxonomy): domain Eukaryota; kingdom Metazoa; phylum Chordata; class Actinopteri; order Siluriformes; family Clariidae; genus Heterobranchus; species Heterobranchus longifilis. Next base: position 18,004,842 of record JAOVVB010000004.1, on the reverse strand, counting down.
TATACGGGTGTTAAACAGGTACTCCAGATTAAGCTATTGTAATAAAAATATAGGCTTTAGCACAGTGTCTCTGCAGGTGACATGGGTTAAAGCACAAGACTGGTTTATTAGATTAAATCCCTTCCTTGTGGGCCTGCATTGTGGGCCATATTCGGAGTTATGTTACACACATACAGTGAGTAGGAGATAAATAGCACGTATGTGCATTGAGACCTCCAACATAACCACAGACTTAAATGCTATTCTGACAGCTGCACAAATAAAATGGATAAAATTCCAAATTAACATACTGTAACAGATATACATATTCTTAATTATACTTACATATCTTGTAATTATTATTAATAAAAGTCTTATTAATAATTATTTATTAATTCATTTAATTAACGTTATCAATTAAGTAACACAAAATAGTTTATTGAAAGCATGATTATTGAAAGCACAATATTGCCTCCCCATCTATCCTTGCATATCCTTTTTTTTTAAACTAATCTTTTTGCCCTGACTCTGAATATGACGCTAAAAAAAGAAAAGAAAAAGTGATCTTATGAAAGAAAAACACTTTGTAATGCATCTACATATCATATGTTTTTGTTGTTTGTGAATTGTATTAGATTGTTAAATAAATTCAAGTTATATAACACTATGCTTCTCAAAAGAGATAAAATTCACCATTGCGGTTAAACTGGCACTGCAAATGCTTGAAATCTATGAATTTTAACTTTAACTTCCCAGTGGAAATAATTTCTGTATAATGTATGTGTAATATAACTTTAATATACATTATTTATGAATGGTGTTCCCAAGTTACATTAATTCAAGCCAACATAAAACTGCATGTTAAGTTTAAAATTAATTAAAGGAAGTATTATTGTATGATGTGTCCACCACGCTCTATACACTTACAAATGTTGGAAGAATCACAGTGACACATGTACTATACATGGATGTCAGAAATTTTTCAGTCAGGCACATATGAACGTCAGATATTTCTCTATTTATTGTCAGCAAAGAGAACATGTTTAGAAGCTTTCGGCCAGTTGCCCGTTGTCACATCCCGTACATCACAAGAACAGAAGTCATTAACATGTAAGTCATATAGAGACCCAGAGACAGACAGAAGATAAGAAGCACATTAGCATGTTGTGGTTAGACAAAAGCGTTTCAGTGAGCCATTAGACAGTTGCATGAATATTTTTTCCGGAAACAGGCTATATGAAGTATAACAATATAAGGAATAAGGAAGTGCCACAAGGGGGTTGTTTTATGGAAATATAACATATTTTAAAGAGAGATGCAAGAGATGGAGACATCGGAAACTTTCTATTCCTTCTTTTATTAATCTCTAGTAAATGCTGTATCCTAAATCTGGTCGCATCAGGTGTTAAGCAAGAATTCATACTGGATGGTTTGCCAGACTAGTGCAGTGCATCGTGCACACATTTAAACCTACAATTATTAATATACTTCATTTCAGCAGCACATTAGATGTGCAAAACCTCAACACAGACAGCAACACCAAACTCAATCTCCTAACAGCATGCTTACTTTCTACCACATTACTTTCTGCACCACGGTAATATCCATAAACAGCTATTAAAGACTTAGTATTACACTTAGCACACACAAAAATTGGCCTCTAGTAGCTTTCACGTATCGATGTTTCTTTCACTACAATAAATTAAGTTTGCAAATGTCCATAATTTTATTCAATTAGTTTTATATAAACATACCATTCTTTGTTTTTGTTCAACTTGCATATTTTAATTAAGTGTAAATTCTGCCTTTTTTTTTTTTTAAAGATTTGATACATGAATATTTTTTTAGGGCTACATTTGTCAGGTTTAATGTCAAACTAAAGGAACACCTGATTTAAGTGGTATATAATAAAATGTCAAAAAAGAATGTACTTGATAAAGTGCTGTTTTATAAGCTGTCTTTTTTTTCATAAACGAGTGGATGCAAATTTTTGCTAAGTGGATTACTTCATGCAGAATGTAAACACATGTACACACATTTGTAGAATAAGTAAAGGTTGCATGAATACTAAAACAAACACACATCCATTTAACATACTGATTTCACAGCACCATTTCTAAGCTAAAAACCAATATCATTTTTTTCTTACCATGGGAAGACCTGCTGCTGTTTTCCATGAAGGAAAAACATCTTATCAATTCACGACGTAAGCTGGTGTTCCATTCTTTTAAAGTTCTTGGCAAGCAGATGCAGAAAGGAAATACAGAAAAAAGAACAGAATCACGAGGTAAATGCAGACATCTACTGAGTGGAGATAAACGTACAATTTAAAATAAATGGGGTGAAAAAGAAGGGAAGAGAAGGGAAGTACATGCTAAACTGAGAAAGACACAAGACACACTTGCATAGACAGTCAGATAGATAGATAGATAGATAGATAGATAAGCAAGTACTACGAAAGCAGGTAGATAGATAAGAAAATAAGGCAGTAAGAGCACTAAAACCCTTTACATTAGAACCCACAACAGAGCTGAAATTCTCATAGCTGCTGGTGTTAGATAGTTGTTGTTTACCCTTCGGTACATTTCCTTAAATGAGAAGAAAACCAATAAATGGTTTGAAATCAAGTCAACAAAAAAAAGAGCCATGTTCTGAATTAATATTACCTCAATGAGAAATTGTAAGCTGTGTTTGTTGCATAATTAGTTATTTATTATTACTTTCATTTCAGTGTTTCATTTCCTCCTGAATTTTTTACAGAAGTAAATTCTCATCTGCTGCAATCTGTTCCAGTTCACGTCATACTGAGCCTTAAATGCGGAACATGCTAACACTCCTGCTTCTTTTATTCTTCATAACTGAAGCCAAAGTGTTTAATCTAAAACTAAAGGTGTCAACTGTAAAGGCTGTAATTGTACAAAACAAGAACATGTTATAGTCAAAATTGACAAAAAAAAAACTCAGTTGAAAGAGCAAACCCACTTTATTTTTATAAAGCTGATTTAGGTAAAAAAAAAAAAAAAAAATGGGGTAAATACCTGGATCCATAAGTATTCGGACAGTTACTTTTTCCCCGTTCTGTATGCCAACTAATTTAAAATAATGCGATCAAGATGTACATCAGTAGTTTAACATTTTCTATTACTTTCTGCATTTCAAAACAATACTGAAGGCATCCAAAATATGAATTAAATTCTCTGAACAATTGATATTGAGAAAATTAATTGTTGATTTTTGAGGCTGGTAACTCTAAATTAACTTCTTCCCTGCAGCCGATGGAAGTTTTGGTCTTGCTTTCCTAGGAAGGTCTTCATTAGTGTCAGTTTTATCATGGTGTTTGATGGTTTTTGCAAACGCACTTGACAATACTGTTCTTGCAAGAACTGTTCCACAAGGGCCTTGATGTCTTAAAATAACAATTGACTTATTGATTGATTGATGTATTATTTAATAGTTAGGAAATGTTCAGTATTGTTTTACAGTGTGGAAAATGAGAGAACTACAAAAAAAAAAAAAACCATTGAATTAGAAGGTGTGTCCAAATGTTTGACTGGTACTAAAATGTATGATTTCAGCTATAATTCATTGGGCTAGACATAAAAAAAAAAAATTTAAAAAAATATTATATATATATATATATATATATATATATAAAACCATTTTTATTTTTACATTGGGGCTCCGTTTTCCCAGGTTTAAAAGTAATTGGACAAACTATCAATCATAAAAATAATGATTAGTCGGATGTGCTCCCTTAAGATGCTTTGCCAAGTCTTTACTGGAGCTGCCTTTAATTGATGCTTTTTATATGTATTTCTGGCTTCAGCTTTGTCTTCAGTTAGTAAAAATTGTTTTGGAGTTTTGATGAAATTTGAGGACAAAGTATAGCTCTATTCAGGTAAGAATTAATCCAGCCGATTCTATTATCAGTTAGATCATCAATAAACACCAATAGTTAAAATGATCATATTATGATATTACTTGTGTTATTTATTTTATTTTTAAATAAATAAACATTTTTTTTTTTGTATGACAGGTGCTATTTATTCCATTCCAGCATCTACAGTATATTGCCATATACAATAAGCCCTTAAAAAATAGGTACAACTGATTATCAACCAATTAGGTAGCATCTGCAAAGGCAAATGGTAGCCATCTGTACTGTACCATTTGGACTTAAGAATCCCTCATAATATGATTATAGGGACAGATGTGCACCAATATCAACCTCACATGTGTCACAGTTTAGCAAGTTAAGCTATGAGGAATTTTGATAAATAGGAACTGTGATAAATAAGACTTGGCTTTAACATGCAAGTCTATACACACATTGCAAACATTATCACTTGTGAAAGAGACACAAAAGTGTTCTGTACTATCCTCCTCCAATCTGCTTGTAAACTGGCATCAAGACAAGGCTTTGTGCAGAGATGGGCTTTGGTTTAGGTATTACTACTACACTTGTCCTTCAAGACAGACATTTCTCTGTCTATCTTTCCCTCTCTCCCTTCCTCTTATTCACACACCTTCTTTCACTGTGAGTGTTATAATAACCTTTATACAACAGTTAGTTACAACTGAGTAATACGATTGGATGAGAAGCATTCCAGTAGTGGTGATTTAGAGAAATTCACTATACAGTATGTATCACTCTGTATCACAATGTTATATAACTACAATAACTGACGGTTACCAGCATGTGTGAAAGTAGGTAGGTACAATCCACTGTACTGAAAGAGGGGAGAGCAGCTGCTTGCCAAAACCCACAGTCAAAACCAGTCACTGAAGCACTTGCAGCATAAAGAAAGAAAAAGAAATAATGTAATAAATTTATGCCATCTTATACAAGGCTTTAATAACTTCTTCCAAGTCATTCCGAAACACTTCTAAACCATCTGTTATTTTGTTCATGGCTAACGTGAGCTTAAAAGCCAACCATCTTCTAACACAAGGCTGACTTGGTGTATGGAACAAGGGATTGTACACCCTAGCGAATTAGCTTGCCATTTAACACTATCTGGGATTTAACCCCCAGGAACCAGGAAGTTAGCTGGTATTTTAAAGCAGATTTAATGGAAATTTTAAGTAAATCAGATCAGGTTTCTCAGGACTGACCACCTAAGGGCATACTACCATCGAAGTTAAAACTACTTTCATGCAGTCATGGAAATTGAAAATGTATGTTTTGTTGGAGCAAAATAATTGGTTAAATAAAAAAATAACATATAATCTGTTGATAATAAATGGTATTTATGGAATTGTTGTATAAAAGTACAACAGACCTGGATATACCAGGTCTGTGATATCTTCAGCACTCGTGGCTATTAGCACAACCTAAACAGGTAAAACTCACACCCTTTCTGTTCTTTTTTTGTTAGAAAAGAAACCTTCTAGTGCAGCATTAAAACCTACACAGCCTTAATGGGAAGTAGAGATGATGCAAAATTCCATCTTTCTACGCTAAGACTGCATTTGTTCCAATATTCCATCTGTTTGTTAACTTGCATTATTAGACTATCAAATATCGCCTGCTAGGAACATATGCTCAGAATATGCAACATGAAAAGCAAAATTAGGATTTGTAACTAATTTATTGCTAATTTATTATTACTGATTTAATGCACTCTAAGGTGCAGCTAAGTGTCATGGTATAAAACAAGGTCTTGATTAACTAAAATCCCAAATAATGAGAGTGCTAATTTAGTGTGTACATTTATGTAAAAGAAACATAGAAAACACTATCGACATAAGATTTTGCAGTTCACTTGCCCCTAGGTGTCTCTGCATATATGCATGTGGTAGACTGGCTACAAACTTAGGTGTGTCTGCATAATGCCCAGTGTTCCCCTGCTCTACCTCGACCCTGACCATGTATTGAAACACCTATGGAACAAGTTGGTTATAATTTATAAGAACTATACACTCAGTCATTTTTCAATGTTTATTCTCATACTTGCAGTTAAAGATTGAAAAATATATTTACAAACATAAAACAAATATCTCACCTCACAAAAGGTCCAGTGTCAGAAAAAAAAAATGAATGAACAATTTTATTGCTGACGGTTACAAAATGATGACACTGGAAACTCCTTCAATAAATGCTAAGTAAACATTTCCTCACCAAAGTCCGCACTATACTGTATTAACAGTTATGATCTGTTTATGTGGCCAGTCCGCTATACAAGTCTCTGTGATTGCTGTTTCTACAGAAACAATCCTTTACTAGAATAAGTGCTTTAATTTACACCTTGCAACTAAAAGTACAGTCTAAATTGCTGATAAAGAAAATTAACCAACACCTTGTGTTGAATCAGAATTGAATGTTAAACAGTATTGATATATCAGTATCACACTCCCAAAAGACTTATCTTAAATAAATCACATGCATAAATGAGGCTAATGTCAGTTCAAGGTTCTGTTATGTTGTATGCAAATTAAAGATGTGAAGTACTTTGTATACCTATACCATGCATTAGATACAATATACAGTCATGTCTAAAGTTTTTTTTGTGTAAAAACATACAAAATCCTCTCATCATAGTGGTTTTCATTATTTGGTAAATATAACCTGAGACGAACAACAAAACATAACAGAACAACAAAAAGGAAGCCAAAAAGAAAAAAAAAAAAAACATTTGGGCAACACTACAGTAAGTACCCTCTTAGTGCTTCCACAAAATTTTAAAGCAGCCAGGTGCTGCTAATCATCAGTGCTCGATTAACTGATCATCAGCAAGCAGGCAGACCTCTATAAAAGCAGAAGTTTAATGGTTACAGGTCTGATCAGGTATGTGTTAACACAATGCAAAAAGTAGAAGACATAAGCATTGGTCTTAGAGAAGGAAATACAAAAAACAGAGAGCTACATCTCAGACCCAACAGGCCTCACTAGGGATGTTAAACGTTTACCTCTGTGACAGCACAATTAAAAGAAAACTGAAGAAATATGGTTTGTTTGGAAGGGAAACACAAGAGAAACCTGGAACATGGAAGCACGATTAAGGTTCACAAAATCGCATCTGAACAAATCACAAGAAC
>JAOVVB010000004.1:17957927-17970156 GCA_028570985.1 Heterobranchus longifilis | reverse complement strand
ATAAAGTCCTTCCATGCGCCATCTGGCGGATATTCAGTAAAGCACAACACATTTATTTAAATTCCCGAATGTTGCTTACGGCAAGTCGCGGCACGCCGCGCGCCAAATTGCGGTATCTCGCGGGAAAACACGCGCATTCTTAATGGCCACATCTGAACATGTCCGTTTAGTCCCAGTCCAGGTCAGTAGAAGGACATTGTATGGTTTATCTCCATTAATCGATATTGCAGGAAGAGTTCCTTTATAGATAACCCCTGTCCTTTTCTGAATGCAGGCTTTGACTCTGCAAAGGGCAGAGGGCCATACCACCAGATGTCATCATGAGTGAGCAGAGATTTTTTTTTTTCATTGACAAAGCTTCTCCAAAGCTTTGACATTTGACATTAAAGACAAAAATTGTTATTTTAAAACCAGCAAGTTATGAAAAAATTTCTAGATTGACAAGTTTTTATATAAAAACTGCAAGGTGACACAAATAAGACTCCATCAGCGTGTTTAAATTTGAAGTACAAGAGTACAAACTGGGATGGTTTTGCCTTTTACTTCTGGTAGAAACACTAAGCTGAAAGTACACGTCTACTTATTAGATGATCACCAGAACACGGTTATTAATATTGATTTCCAGGCAAGGAATATTGATTTTGTTCCAGTGCTATTGACTATAGCATACATATCCTAATGTCGGAGCACAGCCTTGAGAGAGTAGCTAAAAGCAAACTCAGCAGCCTGCTGTAGGGAATAGAGCTGTGACAATGTGAAATACTCTCATGATTTAAAACAAAAGAGCACTGCAATGGGAGGCACACAGGACAGTTCTCCCTGCATGCTCTTTCTTTCACTATGCACATTTCTCCCATAGCTGCCACTGTTGGCTGTCATGAATGTGCCATTATTGAAATGAGTGTCATACGGTAATAGCTTTGTTCTGTCTTGAGAATGGGACATGTTGACACCCGTGTTGTGTCGTTATTCAATTCCCATGAAGTTCCCTTGCTGAAAGGGTGCAGGCTGCAGAATATCTTAAAGGCGGATGCAATATTCCATCTAAAGGCAAACCTATTTACTCAAAAGCATTCGATCATAACGGCGCGGAGTTTATGGAATACAATTTCACAAACTATGCTTTCCACATGGAAGCGCAAGGGGGGAAAAATCTAAGTTTTACATCTAATGGAAGGTTTTTTATCTTACTATGTAGAAAGTCACACTGAATGGAGCATGTAATCTATTAAGTGTCATAGGTAAGAAACTACTGTTCCAGTAAATATTAAAAGGATGTGCTATCTATTAAATTTTCACATACAGTATACATTATTCTCAGAAGAAAATATACATCACTGAGCCTTTTCATGTTGCTGGAGAGGTACAGCTAGAAAGATGCATGAGATGTACCTTTGAAGATTGCCTTTAAAACCCTTTATGGCCTACAGTATGTCTGTAGCCTTAAATCACTATATCTACACTTGGTGAAAGATACATACATATTTCACGTACCATTAGAGGATCATGCTGCAACAAGGAAAGGTACTATAGTCCTTTCTTTCTGAGAGCTGTATTTAATCTAATCTTTAACTTCCAACAACAAATCATCAGTGTATTAGGAATGTAACCTAAAACAGCACTGTGAAAATGCCTTGAGCCATCCCTCATTTCTTTAGATTTTGCTTCCAACTAGCCAGACTTTCTTATAATTTGATTGTTCACTGCCCAGCCAGCTTTCTTTTGTTTTGATTACAGCATCATTTCCATACAGTATGCTTATGCAATGTGACAACATTTATTTCCATCCAGAGTCACATCCATTTTTCTTCAAGATCTTGTATTGATGAGCTCTGTGTAACGTCTTCTCCATCACATTCAAAAGATGGAAAGGACCTACCTAGTTTAAAAACTCTATGGTGGCCACTCCATGAGTGAAAAAGATGTGTCATGATCCCTGAACCACTCTTACACAATATGGTCTCTTGGAATATGTTCATGCCGCCAGGTAAGAAAAAATGCATTAATGGAAAAATGTGGTCATTCAGTATATTTAGGTAGTCAGCAGACCACATGTTTTGGGCACGTAACATTGCTGAAAGCTAGACCTGACCAACACAAGCAACTCCATATCATAACACTTCCCCAACAGGGTTGTATGGTAGACACTAGGCATGATACTGTAGGTGCATTACTTCATCTCCTTCTCTTCTTACCCTGATGTACCCATCATTCTGGGGCAGGGTAAATCCAGACTCATCAGAACACATGACCTTTTTCCAATGCTTCTTTGTCCATTCTTTATGCACTGTAGCAAACTGAAGCCTTTTTTATGATTATCCTCACTGATAAGTGGTTAAGGCTACACTAATCCCTTGAGTTCTTTTCACATATTATGTGTTTGGAATTTCACTATTCAACACAACACTGTAAGATCTGCTGTTATTTAATTTTTTTTTGTATGATTTCACCAAATATTTAAGCGATCTCCAATCACACTCATTTAAAATTTTTTCCCGTAATGGTTCAACACTATCCTTCTGGGTTTTAATAATGTATCGGACAGTTCTTAATCCCGTATTATTAATTTCAGTAATCTCTTATTTTTTTTTTTTCTCTCCACAATACAGGGCAATAATTTGACCTTTCTGAAACAGAAAGGTATCATTTCTGCCCTGACCACCGGATATGTCTTCAGACATAGTTGTTTAAGAAATGAGAAGCTACTCAGTGTATCGATCAGGGTTCGATAACTTGTTGCCAGCTCAAAACATATTAATAACTGCAGTAATTATCCAATGGAAGCCTTTCACCTATTTGCTTTGTTAAATTCAAGTGGAGATGGGTATTCCATGACTTTTGCACAGTACTGTATACTACACAGATATTACTGTGCAATACAGTTATTAATAGAAGGCACACTATGTATGTTTGAATGTATGTATGTTTGTATGTATGTATGTGTTTGTTGCCAAAATTTGTCAGGGCATCGGGCTGAGACTAGCGGTGTGAATCAGACTAGATGGAAATTTGGTTTTGCTAATTATTTAAAAAACTTACAAAGCATTATCTCACATGTGCAGTCTTTAAGTCAAATGTTAATATGTAATGTTATGGTCCTGCATACAGTATCTTTAAGCACTTTTGTAAGTCGCTTTGGGCAAGCACATTTTCCAAAAGCCCAAAAGTAAATCTATCTTCTGCCACTAAAAAAGCCACACTAACACCATAGGCATGGTACAACCCAATTACGGAAAGGTTTAAATTTGAATAAAATGAAAACTAAAAGACTTTCAAATCACATGAGCCAATATTTTATTCACAATAGAACATAGAGAACATTCAAAATTGTTTGAACAGGGACATTTTACACTTTTATCCACTAGCTGAGCTCATTTCAAATTTAATGCCTGCTACAGGTCTCAAAAAAGTTGGGATGGGGGCAACAAAGGGCTGGAAAAGCAAGATCCAGCCAAGGTAATTAACATCAGGCTTGTAACATGATTTGCTATAAAAGGGATGTCTTAAAGAGGCAGAGCCTCTCAGAAGTAAAGATGAGCAGAGGCTTGCATGTTTTGGAGGGCACTATGAATGATGAAGGGTAAATAAAGGTTTTAGAGCAACATATGCTCCAGGGAAGGCCTTGTGTATTTCAACAGGACAACGCAAAACTCATAATCTCAATGCTCAGACATCTTCAAACTGTTTTGAAAAGAAAAGGACATGCTACACCATGGTAAACATGCCCCAGTCCCAACTTTTTCGGGACCTGTAGCAGGCATTAAATTTGAAATGAGCTCATTTGTAAATCAAATTGTACAATTTCTCAGTTTAAACATTTGTTATGTTCTTTATGTTCTATTGTGAATACAATATTGGCTCATGTGATTTGAAAATCTTTGAGTTTTAATTTTAAATTCACATTAATAAACGTCCCAACTTTCCCAGAATTTGAGTTGTAGATAGTTTAACCTAAGAGATTTGCTTGAAATGTCCAGTTCCCATAGAGCTTTGTTGTGATGGATTATTGGAACCTGGAAGCACTAATTCATAGCAGTGTGCTATTAATAGATAATTGCAAGTAAAAACTTATTTCACAACTTGTGGAATGAATGAATGAATTATCTAGTAATTAGCAGTTACAATATAGAAAGGCTCAATTGTGCAATATTAATTGGAAAATTAACAGATTGAAAAGCATCATTTATTGCAAAATGTTAATTTACATATGCAATATATTTTTATACATGGCAGAAACAAGCTTCCATAAGGATCATATTCATGCAGAAGCAAGCAAGCTGTCAGATATGAATCTCAAGTAAAGACTATTTTCATTAATATGATTGTGCAGTGGTTCCCATTAACTTCCTCTTGGTTTAAATTAAGCTACTACTTTGTGACTAGTGAGTAGGATTATGTAGCTGAGGTGGAACTGTCAGAGGCAGAATTCCCAGCCTATGCTAATGGGGCGGGCATCTTTATTCTAATGTGCTTTTCTAGTGTTGCATATACAGTATATATTGTATTGCCCCTTTAGGTTTAAATCTGATTAAATATGCAAACCCACACATGACTATTTGGCACACTGAACAGATAAAGATGATGGCACTGTGCTACGTGCCCATCACCATGCATTTGTGATCCACACTAATGGAATTATGAGTAATGAGATGGCAAATTGCGGTGCCCTTTTCTTTGTCTTCGGATGATCAATACTTGGTAAAAGTCACAATCAATTACTTTAGCATCCTGTTTATAAAGCCAACTAACACCATTAATGTTACACATGAACTATTTTAGCTCACAACATTAAATGAGGGTTTTGGAATAATTGCTACCCTTAGATAATTGTTCTTAAATGCTGTATTTAGCCAATCAGCTCTCTCGTTGCGACTCTGATTGGCACCCTACCAGCAAGGTTAATATGGCTTGAGGTGATGATTGGTTGGAAAGTATCTATATAAATTTAATTTGGCACAGGCTCAGAACACATTACCGGTCCTACCAGGATTAGACAATCTTCTCTCAAGAGACACTTAAATAAAATGAGTCACAGCATCCCACTATGACATGCGTGGATTTTCTTTTACATTAGAGTACTAAAAAATTAAGGGGCATTCCTGTGACATGCAACATGTCATGAATTCTAAGATCAGAAGGTGCTACTTAATTTTCTATAGCAGCAACAATCTGAATACTAAAGACTAGAACATAGATGATGTTTGTTCATGCATCTTTTTTTTAAGGTTATATCGTTCACAGTGTTTTATATTTTAATAAACATATTAAATGTTAGTACCCATTACCCTGTGCTTGCCTCAACATACAAATATAAAATGAAACTTCGATCAGGGAGCTCTGACGTGTTATGTTAACACTAGTACTAATCTTTAAGTTGCACACTTAAAGGATGGGACTGTCCACCACATGCAGGGTTGCTAATATGTTTACGTGAAGCTCTGTGCTACACACTATTAGCCTGCACAGTCTATTTTATGGTTGTTGCACACAATAGATAGAGCTATTGTGCAACAGAAGTTAAGCCTCTCAATTCAATATCCGGGATGTTTACAGATACAGAAAAGCTTCCTAAATGTTGCATTCTGCTCTGTTCTTAAATCTGGTTGGTCAGATGGTGTGAATGATTTAATAATAAAGGTTCTGTAACAGCATCTCTGACAGATGTTCTGATATGTTGTTTTTATAGAAACAACTCATTCAGAAACATGTATAATCATTGACCGGGTGGGTTCTTTTTGCAAAAGGAAAGGAAGGACACTTTCAATGCTTTGTAACAATCAGTAATTTTCCGGCCATAGGGGAGTTCTCAGGACTTTTCACGTATTGGTTTCCCTGTAATATAAAAAGCTGTGCTTTTAGTGTCATACTGTATTTACGTCAAGAGAGAAAACGCTAGGTAGGTGATAAAATGGATATGTATACAGTGTATATAAAACATCTCATGGGTACAAACATGGGTTAAGAATTTTCAAAAATACAAACAAGCATTGTTTTTATTTTTGCGCATCTTCAATCGCGGAAGTTAGATCACATGTCAGGCGTACATGGTCACATGCATGCAGTGTGCATCCCAGGATATCCGGAAGCAAGCATAAAAGCAGCAGGGATGAAGCTGGCAGTGTTAAGAAGCACCAAGCAATGACGATGGAGACAAAAGTGACAATGTTTGAGAGAATCGAGCGGGGTGAAAAGATGACAAACATTACTTGTTCTTTTAACATGAATCGTTTTACCACCGGCACGATTCTAAAGAATAAAGTCAAGATCATGGAACATGTTAGTTTTATGCTATGTATAGGCAATTGTGTTAGTATCCTAGTACCAAGACCATGTTTGTTGGACTTACTAACAAGCTCTCAGAGAGGCAGTTGTTTGTATGTTGAGGAATGAATGAATGTTATTATCGGCAAATTGATGCAGTGGAATTAACTGTTTTATTCTGTATGCAAAGTCTTTAAAGTGTATTTGTGAAACAAACAGTATGAGCTATGATGCTAAATGCCAATGCCTGACTTGCAAGTAATCATTTAGAGCAGATCTATTACACCAACTTATGGCTTCCTAACCACTGAATTCCTCCACCTGCGACTTTAATGATTCTACTTTGCCCACTGAACACAAACAATCCTTCGTCATGCAGAATTAATCATTGTGTTTCTGTGACATCACAGGAGCTGAGTCTTGTCCCATATCTGGAACAACAGTCTGTCTCATCATTCAGCCATTAGCTTTAACAGCGGGGCTGGTCATTAGACCGGATGAACTGCGCAACAAGGGCCCTATAACTGTCTCCTCAATGGGACAGGCTCATGGCTCAGAGACCTCAACATGGCTGCGTCAAACAGAATATTCCATTGGGCTCAGATCTGTATTGGCTGCTTCATAGAATCCTCCCACTGTGAACTCCCCAGTCTGACCTTGAGATCCAGCATTTAAACGGCACAGGATGAAGAATGCTCACCAGGCCCACACTGTATCAATTACAACCCCCTAATTAAGAGTGAGTGTCTGCAGGAGATAAAGAATACCATTAGAGGAGCAAAAACAGTGGGAAATAAGCTTTTTTTCTTCTAGGGATTTGGACTAATCCCATTTTGCTGGAACTGTTTTCCACCCATGTATTCTTTGAAGTGTAAATGCTAAGAAATAAATATGTGTCAAAGAAACCCCTGCAGAAGAGGCTGTTTGTAAAGAAACAATAGCACAGGCAATAGGAAATAAAAATAAGATTTGTTTTTCTGTAAATTAGTAAATTAAATTGTAGTATTCAAGTGTTTTTATGGTTCTATACTAATTTCCCAAGCTTCACCATTCAATCAAGACAAATACTGGTAATATATAAATCAATCAATAAATAAATACAAAACATATTTGTAGACTTTCATTACACTGAGCCATGTCAGATTAAATGTTTACTCCAAACTTTTTGAAAATTTTTGTCTACTAACTGAAGATCTGTTGAGAAAACGAGGTGAGAAATGTTGAAGTAGAGCTGAAGTGTCCTGAATTAGTTCTAATGAGGTTATTAGCATGTGCATTGAACCAGTTAGGGGAAGATCTTCAAAGCCTTTTCCAATCTCCATCCAAGCATCTCAGACAGGCTGGAGAGGTCTCAGCTTAATGTGCGAGATGAGATTTAGCTCCATCCTGAGACACAGGGTCTCGTTCCACCAACACTCTCATTTTCTCTAGAGCCCTCCTTCATGCTATATTGTGACCTATTCCCACAAGTGCCCACAATAGATTGTACCATTTCCGACAATAGATTGTACCGATCTGTCTGCTTGGTTCACGAAGTAAGTAATGCAATTATCTTTGTAAATATTTCTATTTACGGAAGCTATATTGGAAATACCAGGTCACTGAAGGTGTTCAAAACGTTTTGCCTTCACAAGTTTTTTTTTTTTTTTTTTCCATCCCTGTTTTTCTAAAGTGACTAAGCGTTGCTGTGGGCACTGCTGCTTGACAAGTGCCAAACTAAATAACGACTCAGCATTTCCAAAAAGCTTTTCACAGGAATAACATCATCTCAGTTGAGTTGAAATTAAATGTTTTTTTTTACACAAATACACATGCTTTCCATAATCCCTGGCTCTAAAACAATGTCAAGCCACTTGAGGCTTGTCTGTATTTAACTGTAGTACCTAGTAGCAAGCATCTGCACTGCTGTGCATACAGTATGCTGTGATGTACTTTGGCTTCAGGACCTTCTTTGTCAGAAACTAGAAGGTCCCATAGAGCCTGTCATCAGACAAAAGCTGCATCTGTTTCATAGGGATGAATGACTTCCATTGGCAGGCCATGATGCCCTTGAAGCTACTGCCACTATGCTTCTTTCATTTAACCCCAAACATCCAAATTTGGGTCGTGATTTATGCACCATTTAATTGCATTTGATTTTGCTAATTTAAAAACATAGAGATGTGAACAGATGTTTGTGTCTTGTCCTTATGACTCTATTTTACTTGAAGTTCTGTCTGGGCATTTAGGTAAAAATTTGGTGATAACAAGCTTAGATTTGAGTCACACAGAGTTTGCCTTAAATATTGGCATGCCTCAATTACTTGCAATTCTGATCTTGGAACAATGTGTTAATTTTAGTTACTCCATATTAGCTTGAGCTAAGTCAAGGGTCACACATATAGCATGGCCAAAAGTTTTGAGAATGATAAAATTTAAATATTTCACAAGGTCTGCTTCTTCAATGTTTTAGATCTTTTTGCCAGATGTTACTATAGTTATATATATATAGTATAATTACAAGCATTTTAATATAGTTGCAAACAACAACGAGCGGGCCCACGCACCCTGCGCCATTGTCTCGCCGGGTGTACCAGAAAGACAGTGGGCACAGTGGGCACATGTATTTAAAGGGGACATACCAATACCATTATAACATAATTTTTAAAAAGGGGGAATTTTATGTTAGGACCTCCAAAAAGCCCCAGATGCTGGAAAAAATACTATGATGTCACTCAATTTAATATCACTCAATGTAATGTCACACGGAAAGTTATTAACCATTTTTCAACACTAAGCAAGCATAATTATGCATGAATGGGCTGCCTTCAGTCAGGATGTGGTTGACAGCATGCCAGGGCGAATTGGAGAGGTCTTGAAAAAGAAGAGTGACCATTGCAAATATTGACTCTTTCCCTAAATTTAATGTAAATGTCAATAAAAGTCTTTGACACATGAAGCCTTTAATGATGAAGTACTTGGAATTATACTTTAGTATACCATAGTAACATCTGACAAAAAGCTCTAAAAATACTGAAGCAGCAGACCTATGAAAATGAATATTTGTGCCAACTTTTGGCCACAGTTGTATATATAAATCTTTCAAGTAATAAGGGTATAAGACGATAGATCACATCCAGTTTGCTGTGTTTAAAGTAATGGTCTCCTTTATATCATCATATTAGTCTGTTTCAATTATCATTTTGAAATTGTGTCTTGCAGGCCAAATTAATCAAGAGAATTACATAAAACAACATGCAGGTAATTTCCATAATCTAAATGGGAAACTCAGAAAATCAAATCAAGCAGCTGCATCACGCAAGTCTGAATTGTGTGGTCATCATAGCACAACTGTTGCTCCAATACTCAAAGCACATTATGAATTTTAATGCTTAACTCTCTGAGACAGCACAGTAGTTGGAATGTGAGATACCACACATTTATGGAAAAAAAATTGATTGATTAGATATATCACAATTTATGATATTATATATAAGGGGATTGGTGGCTCGGTGGTGGTTCGAGGCCCAGGTTCGATTTCCAGCCAATGCCAAACCCTAGCTATTGCATGCAGTACCAGTCCCATACCTGGATGAAATGGGAGGTTTGCATCAGGAAGCGCATCTGGCATAAAACCTGTGCCAATGTGTTGTGCGAATCTGATGGTCCGCTGTGGCGACTCTCTTATAGGAGCAGCCAAAAGAGTTACGAACGAATGAATGTATACTGTTGCTGAAGTGTGGAACAGAAGATTATCGCTCTGTACGAGACATAACATTTAATCAATTAACAACACAACATTTCAATACTTCTTAAACACTTTTAGCACTTCATAATACTTCGAAACCTGTAAGAAATTTAGCTGTTTGTAAGAAACCAAACATCAAATTTTAGTGCTATTGAATCGAAATGAATATTGCAATGCTCAAAAATCTAATCAAATTGACAGCCTACATATGATTCCCAGCTTTAGAGGAAAAATGTTGCCAGTACACAGTATGTACTGCACGAAAATTAGACAATGGCCAAATCTCTCTATAAAATCATGTGAATTTTTTTTCTGACCTTTTAATTGCCTGGATCTTCTCAGCAGTGATGTCTTGTATAACCTTTTCCAGCATATCTTTGCTTGTGGTCGGCGTAACTGGCTGCTCTTCGGTTTGCTTAGCATGTAGACCAATAACCAGTCCCAGGGAAAAGACTCCTGCCCCAAACAGCAGGTACTTGATAATGCATGTAACGCTTATCATTTGCACCTTAGGAACAGTCCTGTTGTATTCCAAGATGTAGTTGGGCTCCTCTTGGAGTCTCTCAAAGCGTCCATGGGGGGACACAGAGGCGTGCATTATCTCATGGTCTGGATTCATTTCCTCACTGATTGAATTGCCCAAGGTCTGAGAGTCTGTGCACTCTAGTCGGAAGTTGTCCTGTCCAAGTTCTTCCAACTCCTTTTCCATCTCCCACTCTAGATCAAGAGTGGCTAGCTGATCCTCACATTCCAGGTCTAGAGGATGCACTGAGCTACCATGACTTTTCCTGTATGCCATGTTCCCACCTACACACAAACATTAATATGATGTTAAAATACAACAAATAAGACATAAACAAAAGAACTTATAAGAAATAACAATTAAATAGTCATCATTTTAGATATCTAGCTTGTGTTTCAGTGTACTGACTACACCAAGCATTTTTAAGGGAGCCTGGATGTGCACAGTGGTTCACTGCTGCTGCTAAAAAGATCATTAAGGGTGACGACTTCCTGGGATCAAATTCATAAAAAGGAGATATGTGTCAAAGTAGTCTATTAAATTTAACTATCCCTCTTAAAGAGATCATTATCAAACCTAAACCAGCCCAATCAATAATAACAAATTTGCAGAAGTGCCCAGAAGTTTCACAGTGGACAAAAACTACAAAGGACACCAGTGAATAAAAATGTTGCTTGAAAAGCTCTGTATCAAAGTAAAAGAGATCAAAGGAATGATTACAATCCAACTGCAACACTAAAAGTAAAACATTCATTTGGTATGAGGAGTGAAATATGACATGATATAATGAAGTGAAATACATCACTATTGCACACAAACACAGAAACAGCACATAAAATTATTCATATCATATATTAGGTTTTCCATAATGTTTTCTGGTGTTTTACTCTTTTTTTTTAAACAATTAAACACAGGGATTTTTTCTTATTAAGCAATATGTGGATGATTCTATGATTGGGGTGGTATTTGTGTCCCCAATATGGAACAATATGTACATAATTATTTAATTGTCCTTCTCAACCAACTATGTGCATATGTGAAATACATAGCTTAAAAAATATATATTTATATAATAAATGGGAAGAAACCTGAATACCTGGAGGAGCATGGGAAGAACATGCACTCCATGCACACAGATCCAAAGGCAGGACTCAAACCCTTAACTCTGGAGGTACGAGGCCATACTGGTAATCGTTACACCACTGTTTCACCCTTATCTGCATGTTTTGGGATTGTGGGAAGAAACTGAAGCACCCAGAGAAAATCCCCCAAGCATGGGAGAAACATTCAAACTCCACAAAGATGCAAAGACGGGACCCTCAACCCTGGAGGTGTATGACCACAGCGCTAAACACTTTGCCACCATCCCGCTTATAATTAAAAAACTTCAAATATTATGGTTGTTGTTGCTTTAATATGTAAATAATGTTCATCTATTACATTATTTTTTTAAACAGTACACTTTAGCCTTCCATAACAATCACCTCTATTATCTGAATATATTCACCACTATGAAATATTCGGAATAGTCCACAAAGCACATAATCAACAAAACAATTGCATGATTGCAAGTAATTTTTATCTTCATGTGCTTCCTGATATGTGTAGCCAGTCAACTACATTAAACTGCTGAATACTGTTCAACTGAATATATTCTTCTTTGAATAGCCTTCTTTGAAATTATGTATTTGTATGGGAACTAAGGGTTGGGGTGGGGG
>JAOVVB010000004.1:17894334-17905885 GCA_028570985.1 Heterobranchus longifilis | reverse complement strand
GAGTTTGGAGTGTGACTGTTTGAGGTTGTGGACAGGTGTCTTTTATACGGATAACAGATGCCATTAATACAGGTAACGAGTGGAGGACAGAGGAGCCTCTTAAAAAGAAGTTACAGGTCTGTAAGAGCCAGAAATCTTGCTTGTTTGTAGGTGACCAAATACTTATTTTTACCATAATTTACAAATAAATTCTTTAAAAATCCTACAATGTGATTTTCTGGATTTCTTTTTCTTATTTCGTTTCCCATAGTTGAGGTATACCTATGATGAAAATTACAGGCCTCTTTAATCTTTTTAAATGGGAGAAATTGCAGAATTGGTTGCTGACTAAATACTTTTTTGCCCCACTGTATATATATTTCAAACTATGTAAAAATTTTTTTTTATATATATAGTTTTCCATGCTGGCAGTGTTTCCCTATCTCTAAATGTCACTCAACACACTTGGGTAATATACATGCATTAAACCGGTTGCAGGAAATTGACTTTAACAGACTTACATAACTTGCTATGGTTTTTCCACAAATAATTTATTTAGCACTGGATTAGAAATAACACTGAAAACACCACATACACCACAGTATTGATTTAGCTTACCGTATTGAGCGTATTGATCCAACGGAAGGGAACATCATTTAACATGGCCTTTTTGTTATTACAACAAACTGAAACAAGGCCCAAACCAGCATCTACTACTTTCTAGTGGCCCAACTTTTGTGCATGCAATAATTGAACTGTCACTGAAATCCCCACTAGGAAAAGTGAACACAAATAATAAAGCAAGGTTTATATATATATAATAAAGCACGGTTAAACACCTCACACTGGCCAAAGTGCTAGAGATCGAATTAAATGGTACAACAAACAAAATAGAAGAAAGAATAAAGGCTTGCAAAAGCCACATAACAAACAACCACACATTTGTCAAAAGAGAGTGGGTTTATCTAATAAGTGTTGGTAAGTAGTATCAGAGTCTGGGGCATAGACTGCAATGTACTATATGTATGTAGTTTTGAGGTATTTTCACAATTATCCTGAATGTTTGAGTCTATAGGCGTGACTGATTCTGTTTTTTTTTTTTTTTTGCAGGGTTCATAGTCAAAGGTTTTCTTCTGAACCATGAATTAGTTTTTCTAAAACTAATCCTAGTTTTGCAAAACTATCCCAGCACTCAAGCAAAGAGGAGAAGTGCTTTTAAGATGCATAACATGTCATCAGGCAGAAATATTTGCAAACAAGGAGACATTTTCCAAGAGGACTTTTATCCATTTTTATACGCAATCATTTTTCTTTATATTCTGTCAGGGCAAGTGCTCATACCACAAAGGTGAACTATTTATAGTGTTTCAGTAATATAAAAGTTGGGTTTTATATACATTATAAATAAAGACTTCGATCTCACCCACTAAACATAAAAAACAGCACTAAACATGAAGCAGGAAGTAACTTGATAACTTGGAACAATCACATTGCCTTAAAATAAGAATCACGCTACAGTCCACCCAAAATTGTGACCTTTTTTTTTTTTTAGATAGATATTTTATTTCAGTTCAACACTGAAAAAGGTGTAGGCTGAAGCCTTGCATATTATGCCTAACCTTTGTACATCAACAAATGATGAGCGGCACTTACAGCAAATTACACAAAATATTGTCTCAACAAATATTGTCACTTGTGCACATAAACAAAACAAAAAAGGCAATTCTGACATTTAAAAGCAAATAACTAAAGGATATTTAGGAAAATGAATGGCTTGATAAAGCAGTAAATAAATGGTCCAATTTAATGCAAAAATCCCAGTTTGTTTCCCCAAACTCTTTATCAGAGAACTCAATGAACCATTTATGATCCAGTGTTTATTTGAATGTGATGCACCAGAACCCTGGTGTGCTAGCTCCAAACCATTTACAAGCCAGATGAGGGTCAAGCGCTGCATAAAATATAAGCAAAAGTGTGGCAGATAAGAAGTCATCTTTGAGCAGAAAAGAGGAGAATGGTAAAAAGTCCAGTACAATGTCACAAGCGGTTTGTATCTAAAGTCTGCAATGGCCCTAAGAGCACAACAAAAAAAGCATTTTCACATATTTATGTGTGAACTCTTGAATACCAAAGTAGGCCATGCACAGGTGTTCAGGGAAGATAAGCCCTGTGCTTTCCTGGGTTTCCTTTTCCAAAACAGGATGTGGGTGGAGGGGTGTGATACATATTTTACTATCCGGGGTTGTCAATCATATTGAATGGATGGAATCATTCTGGGAAGCAGGAATTTTTTTTGTAACTTAGAAGTATGCTGTTGTGTATGCACAATGGTTTAAATAGAAGATTCCCTGCCAGCCACCTAAATATTTGGGTCAGGGGTTATAAGACTCACCTGGGACCTGTCAAACCCATCATCTTCTCCATAGATGAGAAGGATATGAAGTTCTCCAAGCAGCCTTAAAGAAGCTCTTTGTAGAAAAAAAGACTGTTTTCAATGAATGGGATGACATGTACCACAATCATCTGCTTGGTATATGTCTTGCAGAGCATAAAATTAGTCATGACTGCCGATGAGATATGACACAACAGCATATTGTGGGGTTAAACACAATCACTAGAACCGATTACAGCACACTTGTAAATCTTCGAAGCTGTCAAAATCAATCCATGTAGTCTAATTCTTGGCAAATGAATTGGTCTTTCTGGTGTGTCATTTGAATGCTCTCGTCCAACAGCAATGTTTTTAGTGGCTCCAGAGCAAAAAAGCAAAAAGCCTTTCAATTATGTCACTCAAACCAAATCTATTTGTACGTACATCCTCGCCTTATTAAAACAACCCACTCCTTGCTTTCACTATACACGTCACCAAAGTGGAATAAATAACAAGGGTTACAAAGCCAGTCACTGCCAGCAAAATGTCATTACCTGATGTCAAGACATGGGTCCAGTCTCATAACTTTAGTTTATGCTTCTACGAATTCTTGTATATGGAAAAGTCAGAAACCTGATGATAAATTTTCCATCACTAACGCTAGTTATGTAACATTACGGTTTTTACACTTTTTACAATGAAAATTGTATAATCTAAAGCCTTCTGTTAGGAGATGTTTATGCACCATTATCGAAGGAGTCTCCACCGAAATGTCTTAATGTCTAAATGGAAGAATTGTCTGCTTTTTTAAATGCATTTTTTAAGTTACATGGAGAGAACAAAGACAGGCTAGTGAAGAAATTTCCACAGTAGCTGATATAATGTACTGTATGTGACAACAGGAATTAATAAAAATAATACTGCAAGCCTAGGCAAAATTCCGTGGTATAAGACAAATGAATTACTTTTTGCTGTTATTGGAAAGCAATCAACATCAGCATGGGTACAGCGAAGGCAAATGTAGAATAAGTTTCTATAAGTGTAAATTGTTTTATTCTTATCATAACACCATGAGAAGACTCTAAATCCATGACCCTGATCACGATAAATAATTAAATACAACAACTTATTAGTATAGTAATAACTTATATTACTATACTGTACGATATTAGTTGTATCGAACTTCTCAGAAGAAGAGTCAATTTGTGTGAAACATCTTATAATTAAAGGGGTGGGGGGGGTGGGGGGACAGGGTCAAGCTAAAGAAATTAAATACCGATGCTGCTGATTATATTGCCTAAAGAAAGGAATTAGGCTGTATAAATATTACTTCTTAAAATTTCACACGAAAACCAACAAAGTGACAGAAGTACTGTTTGTTGTGACTACAGTTTGTATCCAGCTGGGTATTTCTACCTGTTATGATCTCACTCTCAATTCTCATATGCCTAATGTTGCAAGTAAATAGGATTTACAGTAGCAGTCCGTAGGAAAGGTGTGATGTGGTTGAGAAGCCAAAAATGGTAAAGGAGTGAAGGACACACATGCCAATTACTCCCAATGCTATATTTATACTCTCTCTCTGTCTCTCTCTCTCTCTCTCTTAAAAGTCTATGTGTATTTGTGAAATGTTTTTATTTTGTTTGTCCTATTCTGTATTCACGGTTAGGAGATGTGTGAACTAAGAATAAAAAAGGCCTAATGTATTTTGCGTCCTCTGAATGGTGTGCTCTCAAATGTGTTTGATTGGCAACAAAACCTGTGAGCTTCTCATAGAATTATGTAATGTGGTAGACCTCTGGCTCACATCATCTAGTGGTAAACCTGCAGGATCAGCAACATCAGGTTCTAATCGATCTCCAAAAACCCTTCTAAAAAGCTTCATAACCACCTTGTCATCTGCTGTGACAACTCCAATAAATTCTCTAATCCCTGAAAGGTACTCAAAGAATGTTGCCAAGGTATACGTAGAAATGTTCCCAGTTATGGCCTTGATATGGCATGTGGTGCTCCATGGGTGACTGGGCCTTAATATCCAAGATCAGTTAACTGCTGAAACCTAGTGGGTGGGACAAAGTCCCAAATAAGAACTATCTGAACATTGTAGCTATGACAAAAGCCATGCTGGCATATATTAATCTAACTTTGGAAAGGCTGTGTTCAACTGGTGTTGGACGAAGGGAATTGGGCATCCGCCTTCACTCAGATACACCTTGACCGAACAGCAAGCAACCAGAGATTTACATCTACAGTACATTGAGGCGTTTGGCAGACGCTCTTATCCAGAGCAACTTACAAAGTGCTTTGTAGTTTCCATTATAGAATAGATCCTTACACTGGGTTACTAGGTTACTTACCAAGTAGCAGAGAGATAATGATGGAACAGTTCATTGTTCACAGTGAGGGGGTACAGTGCTACCAAATGATTCTCATTTTTCCCCTTAAGTTCAAAAATGACAAATACACATGAATGCATTCTAAAAGTTTAAACCTCAGTCTTCTGTGATCCCAGAGCAGGACGCTCTTGAATTTATTACAGATATCAAAATGTCACCACACTGGGGAGTTGATTTGAATGGGTCTTTACTGGGTTATTGGGTTATTTCATCTTTATAATTTATTAATTCCTTATCCCATCTGTTTTTAAAACTGAGAGCCACTTTTCAGGGTTCAATCCAGGTTGGCATTGAATAATAAAGTGGCATACACTGCAACTATCCACACACTGCTCAATGAAAGCTTGCAAACTTCAAGTCTACCAGGAATATTAAACAATCTAAATCATAAAAATAATAAAAATACATGGCAAAGACATCAAATACACAACTGCAAATAAGAAAGAAAGTAAGAAAGAGAGAAAGAAAGAAAGCTTTACTGAAAAGCAGAAGTAAAACTTGCACAGCATAATCTCAACTAGGAAAAACTGTTAAGGTTAGCTAAACTGATGAACAACAGTACATATTATCATCTTTTAACCTGTAAAACCTGTAGAAACAAAAAAGGCATGTTTGAGACATTTTTAAACTACAGCATACACACTATTTTTTTGCACAATTAAAAATTTTTAATGGGGACAATATGGGCATCATCTCCTTGTTTTAAACAGCATGGAAAAGTCTCATATGCACCAACAGCCCCCTGAGAAGAACACAGACGTGTTCAATTTAGGCATGACATAACTTTCCCCTTAATGTCCTTCAAGGATGATGGATACCAATACATTATAGAGCAGACAGTATGAAGAGAAAATTGAGCAATCCACATTTCTATTAAGTAGGCTCAATCTAGAGAAAACGGTGGAATAACTAAAATAGTCACCTTCATTTATTGATGCCAAGGCCAGTACTGTACCTTCTCCTCACTGATTTCATGATTCTGTTTCATTTCCGAAGAACACAAGCTTGAAGCCATCAAAAAGCACTGCCTCTCATTGACCTCTTCCATATCAACCTCATTTTGGTAAAAAAAAAAAAAAAAAAAAAAAAAAGGAAATCACCCTAGCATGATATTTCATGGCACAAACAGACAAGATCCATGAATTCACATTTGAATTATTAACATCAGCTTTTAGACTCAATCAGTTCTTGGTGCTGTAAAGCTTGACCTTGTACCCTTGCACATAATGCTTAATCTTAGGAAATAATGGGTAGATCTGTTATACAATGGACAGGTCTTTTATATTTCATATCACATGTTTTATGTAAAAAGCAGGCTCGTTTAAATGTTTTGAACAAAAGTTCCATAATTTACCAGGATGTATTAAAATAATTACCTTTTATCAAGTCAAGTCAAATTCAGTTCAAAACTAGAAAAGTTGACCAAAGTGCTGGATAACATAAAAAAGAGAGCATAAGAAATAACACACACATTATGGTAAAATATGTTCAAACACAGCAAACTTTGAAAATAATATAATAAAAATCATAATAATAATAATAATCATAATCATAATCATAATCATAATAATATGTGCTTATAGCCAATTAAGTAGACACTTTAGCCCATGAAAGTGTCTTTTTAATAATTAATTATGGGAGAGCTCAGTGCATTTTAACAATTTTATTCATGTTTCTTTTTTTTTGTTTGTTTTTGTTTGTTTGTTCAGTTATTGCTAGCAACAACAAAAAAAGCATTTTGATGCAGTTTAATTAATTACAATTTTCTTCTTTAAGTTATTAAGTGTAAGTAATTAATAGAAAAATTCTTTATTAAATAAAGGTATTATCTACTTTATTTCATTAAGTAATAATGTCATGTAATAATCATTGAGAACAAATGTAATTAAATTTAATTAGATATTATATAATATATATAAAAAAAAGTGCTGTAGATGGAGATAAGTATACTCCATACAGTGGTGGCCAAAAGTATTGAGACGATACTTCAATGTTTTAATGACAAATGTTTAATGAGACAAATTTAATATTTTAATGGTATTCTTAAATTTGTAATATAATTTAGTTTGTTTTGTTTGTCTTGCAACAAATTGATTTACAGCAATCATAACTTGTATACGTATGAAGTGCTTGGTTGTTTAAAACTGAATCAAAACTGAATCCAGCTGGACATGGAGTCAGAAAGACGTCTGCAGTACTCTGGTGTCACGCGCTCAATCCATGCCTTCTTAATTAGTTCCTGAAGATCCTATGCAGAAATTCACCACAGATGTTCACAATTCACATGAGAATTTATTAATTTTAGCCATTGTTATGCAGCGGTGGACACTTTGGCTTCAGAAAGTGAACTACACTAGCTGATTGTAATTACCACAACTCTCCAGTCAGATATGTTAGAATTAATGAGTGAAATCACCTGTTTTGTGCAAAGGGAGAACTAGAATACATGGCATAAGTTGTCTTAATGCTTTTTGCCACCACGGTATATTCTTGAGGAAAAATCTTAATTAGTTAGATATTACCATGTTTGTTTGGTTTTTGCCAAGCCTTGTGAGCAGAATATTACTGTCAGTGTTAAACACTTCACATTCTGGTTTACATTTACATTTAGGCATTTGGCAGATGCCCTTACCCAGAGCGACTTACATTTTTATCTCATTACACATTTTAACCTGGGACCTTCTTAACCACTCAGCTACCCCTGACTTGTTAAAATATGTTTAATTGACATTGACAAGCTTGTAAGCCATATTATACAGTACTTGTTAAACAATGAATTTACATTAACAGAATTTAGCAGAAGCCCTTTTACAGAACGACTTACAGAAGTGCTTAATCTCTATCAAAAACATATGCTAATGCTAATTCATTAGGTAAAGGACTAAGAATAGCATTAACCCACAAACCCTGTTGGCGAGGTTAACATGGTATTTTATTTTATTATCTTTTCCCTTACTGCATATGATCAGAGTTTAGTAAGTGATTAAAGCCAAACGGGATCCTTAAAGGAAAACTAATAAAATGATGTCTGCAAGCCAAAATTATAATAAAAGCATAGTCTCTGTTCTTTTTGTGACATGTGATACAAGTTAAAATTTATCTTTTCCCCTCAGGTGTTCTTATGTAATTATGTGTTTAGGATCACAACTGAGACTTCAAGCCCCTAGGTGTCAGATTCAGTTTTATTATATCATACTTTAACAAGCTCATGGGAGTCTTGGAAATGTTGGACTCCTTTCCTCTGGCTATTGGGTAAATTAAGTAAAATCATCTTGTATTATGCATACAATAGCTGACATTCTCTACTTTTCGCTGAGACATATGATGAACCATAAAAAATTCATATAGTAGGGATGACCAAAATGGCTGTGATAAAAACATCCTTAGACAAAGGAAGAAGAATCCTGATGTGCAGGCGTCTTAGGAACACAAAATTCAGCATTTTCTCTTTTCCCATTAAATCAATAGTTCTATAGGCTGACACAGTACACATTCAAAACTAGGAATCTTATCGAAGTTATTTATATCCAAGCATCTTGTTAGGGGGAATCTATAGGGGCATCTTGTTAGAGGGAATCTCTAATCAATGCTTTCTGAGTCAGCAGAAAAAGTCAATTTACTCGAACAATTCTACGTATCTTCCTAAAATATCGAATAATTATTTCAGCGCTAGATCTTGGAATATTAACATTAATGGCAACATCATGATGATAATTACTTTCTATTGTAATTTCCCTTCATAGCTCACTGAAAGAGCAAGTTCTCCAATAATTAGTTCGAAGTTCAGGCTTTCCATTTATATTCCTCTCCACAAGAGACTGCTTCTTTAGCCAAGATCCTTGGACCTCACTCTGACAACCCAACCCTTCCACTCTATCCCAGCCCTATTAGCAATCAAGCATGTCATAGCAGGTACTGCTATCCGACCTCACACACTCATAAATCTACTGGAGAGCTGCAGCAGATGGAGACCGCTACTTTACTTCCATCGCTGGCATATTAACAGCCAGACAAATATTATTGGTCCACATACAATGTCTTTTTTTTTTAAACATATGCGTAGGTGAGAAATATGAATCAATATAAATATAATACGTTACAGTATGTGGGAAATGTTCACATACATTATGCATGAGTGAAGTATGCAATTGAAATGTCGAGCAAACATTTGTGAGTCAATTGACGCTGAGTATGTTATGAGTGAGGGATGTGGACATGGTTGAAGGCACCTGATTAACAGGTCACTGGTACTGTAAAGGTAAATTAAATAAGGTGCTAGTGAAGAATGCTTCTGCTTGAAGGAGAAAAGTGATTACATTTAATGTAACAAGTTGTTGAAGAAGAGAGGAAACGGTGAAGGGGTTTAATCAATAATCAAATAAATATAGGCCAATATCATCAAGACATTTCCCTAGGAAATGTTGTTTCATGATCTTTAGACATTGGAAATGAGTAAACTGCACTTCACTTAGGAAGACCTGCATCTGAATTATTATGCATCAAACCAACATGAAGCTCATGCATACAGTACATTTAGCCTAGCACTTTCACTGTAAACAGTTTGCAGCTTGATTACACAGAATGCTAAAAGTAAATAAACTTATATTTTAAAAAGAAAGCTAATTAATAACTCAACTCGCTTGTTTATTTTGACATATTTGTACAATTAGCATGATGCACTGAAAAAACGAACGATAGTGATGCCATTAAACTTTCATAACCATAACCATGCTGCTCAAATATTAATTTGCTCTCTAGTGTCACACTTTTTTAATACTTTTTTCATACCTGTCGAGAAACTCCATTACAAGCATGACAAATCCATTACGCACCAAGGGAGAGACCTTTTCCTTTTCAAAAACCATGGAAAGAAAAACCAAGAACATTTTCTCCCCTCTACCTGTCAGGCAAAAATGATACATACACCAGGCACTTAGCTTAGGCATTTGGTCACACAGAATAACGAAAAAAAAAAAAGTTGCATGCTTGTTTATGATTTTTCAGACAAGCACCTGACCTAGCCAAACTGAATAGCGACAAGTTACCTTTTAATCGTTAAACATTAAAGAATTAATTATGGCTATAGATTTAGTATTTATTTAATATACATTTTTCACCACTTTTGATTAGTGCAATGAGACAGTGGTTTTTGTATTTAAATAAAGCTACGTGGCACGGAGGTGTAGTGGTTAGCACTGTCGCTTGCACCTCCAGGGTCCGAGTTCGATTCCCATCTCTGTGTGCATGGAGTTTGCATGTTCTTCCCATGCTTGGTTGGTTTCTTCCCACAGTCCAAAGGCATGCAGATTAGGCTAATTGGTGTTCCCAAATTGCCCGTAGAGTGTGTGTGTGTGTGCCCTGTAATGGATTGGCACTGTCCGGAGTGTTCCGTAAAAACAAAAAATCAATAAACAGCCTATATGAAAAATCTATATGAAAATTCCTACTATAAGCAAATAATTTTAGCCATGAAGCTAATCTGAGCTACTTTCTAAATGTACGTA
This sequence comes from Heterobranchus longifilis, assembly GCA_028570985.1. Lineage (NCBI taxonomy): Eukaryota > Metazoa > Chordata > Actinopteri > Siluriformes > Clariidae > Heterobranchus > Heterobranchus longifilis. The sequence goes on along the minus strand of JAOVVB010000004.1, from coordinate 17,895,635 downwards.
AATGCTTGTGATGGGCTGAAATACAAGGTCTGGTATGGAAAAACATGGATATACACAGTATGTATATTATATAAAGTCAACACACGCCTCTCTTCTGATGATCACATAATAACATCAATGATGGATAATTCAATTTGTGGTTTAAAAAAGGGCATAGACAACAACTGCCTTAAGTATACATTAGGTGGTGTAAGATGTGTGGAATAGGATGGGTATGGGAAGGAATTGTTCTGACACTTTTTTTAAACTCCATTCACGACCACTTTCGTATGAGCGGAAATAATACTCAACTATGAACACTTTGTCCTCCATGGAGAGGTCCAATTTACCACAATAAATGCACAACAAAACTGTCTTTTCCATACTAGGAACAAGTGTGTCTGGAGCTATGCCCCACTGACAAACGCAAATACGCATCCTTGATTTCAGTACAGTTTTAGTACTGTATATTTTGGCAGGGTACTATTTAAAAGAATAGAGAGTGCAGAATTACAATGTTTATTGAATTTGCTGCAGAAATGTTTAAGTACTTGGTTCAGCAACTGCTATCTAAATAGTGATCATCTTGTTATCAATGTACAGAGAGACAATGTGAACTGCCTCCTGCAAGGATCTGGCAAGAGACTGATATGATGTATGCAAAATGGAAATGTGATCTTTAATAGAGATCAGCATGTCAGCAAGAACAAGGCAGCAGCACCACAGATATCATGGTGAATTAGAACAAGAGCAAACTAAAGTGAAAATGGTACAGGTTTAGACTTGCAGAAGGTTAAAAGCAAGCTGCTGTAGTATTAATCTTAAGCCAAAACAGAACTGTTAACATAACACATTGAAGCCCGAGTTGTGGTTGTGTGACTGACAAAGTGAAACAGATTCACATGAAATGTCTTATGCCAAGGTATCCATTTGCCTTTATGGTCCAGAGGCACAAAAAGCTAAGCTTATCAATGGTCAGTGATAACGAACAATGCTCCAAGGGCAGATAATAAAGGGTGGCCCACCAGGGCTGTGATACCAGACAACAGCGATGGGCCTCGCTTCTCTTTGTAATTCAAACACTCATGTTTCAAAAGAAAAGGTGAACAAGTACAAGTGAGTGAGAGTGAGAGAGGTGATACTGAGCAGTGTGTCATGAGAGTCAGGAAATAAAAAAGACAAGGATGAAATATTAGTTCTCCATGACTGGTTCAACCATGTAAGTCTGTTCAGACCAAGAGAGGAAGGCCTTCATCATAAAATTCATTATGTTATAGCACCGTCTGCGTCTGCCATTATGCACAGCTTGCTAGCTGGCTAGT